>CM042013.1:13886629-14204129 GCA_023525715.1 Cichorium intybus | reverse complement strand
CCGAATTTTAATCCCGTTATCAAACAGAATTCTTCGGCTCCATACGACAGGTAGCTATTTCCTAGTAAAAAATGAAGCTGTCCCTTTCCGTCGTTTTCGTTTTGGGGACGGATCTCGTGCATGAACATATAACTGCACAGTAACGGGTCTCCTTTCGCAACAGGAGCATCCCCATGAGGCGCGAATACGGTGGTAGCGAATATTGCCCGTTGCGGTGGTGTTAGACGATCTACCACCTCCCGTATCTTATTTCCCGTGCCTTTCAAATTAATTTCCGGTGGCGTTGTCTTATCAGCATGCTGTAAATGTCGGTAAAAACAACGTTAGTGTGAATCATTAAGGTTTTCGGGAAAATAAACGACCACAAAGCAGCTATCAGAGGAAAACGCAGCCATCCAAGAGGAAAACGCAGACCATGGGGAGGAAAACGCAGATAAAGTGCTTATCTGCGCAATCCTCTGGGTTTTGCTCAGAGGAAAACGCAGCTAAGGGCATTTTTCTGCGTTTTCCTCTGAGGAAAACGCAGATGAAGGCCCTTAGCTGCGTTTTCCTCTGAGCAAAACCTAGACGATTGCGCAGATAAGCCCTTTATCTGCGTTTTCCTCCCCATGGTCTGCGTTTTCCTCTCCCTTGGCTGCGTTTTCCTCTGGAAAACTCATAAACCCAGTTTTTTGTGCATTGAAAACTTGTACATTATGCATAATATTTTGTACGATCAAATAATCTAACAACTAAATCGATAACTAATACAAATAATGAACATGAAATTTGACACGTACCTGTTTCCACGAGGAGAAATCTTGCGAAGCCATTTCAGAGCGTTTGTCGTTTACGGGATCGAAAAAATTGTTTTTTTTTTTTTGAGTTTATATACCCGGCCCTAACCAAGCAAAACGCAGCCAATAGGCACGAAAACGCAGTCTTTGGCTGCGTCAAAGACCAAAACGCAGGTAATATGACGAAAACGCAGGCGCCCCCTGCGGCCTGCGTTTTCGTTGGTTAGTTTGAGGCAGGACCCGATTTTTTGGCTATTTTGAGGCAAACCCCTAAGGGATTAGGCTATTTTAGTCATTTTCTCTATATTTTTCTATTAGTATCATTTTGTTTAGCAAGTGAAGCCCAGCTTAGCTGGGTGGATGCATCCGGGTTATATACCCATGTGGTGGGAGGTCTGGAGTTCGACTCCGACTAACCCCATGTGGGGGATTTTCTTGGAAGGCGAATTAGGTGGAGGGGAAAGGCCTTTGCGCCTTAGGTAATCGCCAACCGCCCTGGGTTGCGGGGCTGATTACCCTCAGGTGAAACCATATATTTATTCGCTGGTTCCAAAAAAAAAAAAAATAGTATCATTTTGTTTTAGTTTTAGTTAAAACAATTAATATAACTAATAATGAGTTGGAGCTTGACGGGGACAAGGGGAATAAACAATTTACGCTGGAGAATTTAATCATAAAAGTCGTTATTGATTAACTTTATTAATTAATATCAACATTAATTGAACGGAGTTTATATAATTGATATTATGCTTGATGAAAAGTATGTTCAAGTATATAATTGAGAAGTGAAACATCTTATGGTCCAGCGGTATAGATGCATATGTGGCCTTCTTGAGATCTTGAGTTCAAATCCCGTTACGAGATTATGTAGGTTAGGATTATGATTAGGTGTAATTATATTTGTCGGTTCAAAAAAAAAAGTATATAATTAAGAAAACAAACGATAATTTTATTTAGACAAATTACATGAATGGTCCCTGTGGTTTTTCAAACAAAGTCGTACACCTAGACATTAGCAAGCCCACGTGCCCCTCATGTGAGGGGAAGTTTCGTCTTTTAAATTGTCTCTCTCTCTCTCCTTTGACGCCCATAAAGTAAAATAACACACCCACCCCCATAAACTAAATCTTATTCACAACTCTTTCTTCACTGCAAACAAATCCCGCAAATGGTTTTCCAGCACATGTGGTAAACAATCGACGCTTGTAACATCTTGGACGAGCTTGAACCCAGGTAGGCGGTTCTGGTCTTGTATGAGGAATGAACCCAATTGCTGGTTTATTGGGTGGTATTACCCACCATGTGGCCTATGGCGATTACGATCATTTCGGACCTGTTACGATCTAAGAATATTCTTGAAGCCTATTTTCAACAAATTCAATGTCAAGCAAAGAAGTTGAAGTTTTGTCTTATCTTTAGTTGGGTGTTTCTTTTATTTATGTTTTTTTTGTATGAAATTAAATTAGTTCCCGGAATGCAACAATGTTGTTGCAAGAGTGGTAATGTAATGGTTTTTTTGCTAAACTTGTAAGGGCAGTCGTGGGTACGTAATGGCTCATTTCGAAGTAATATATGAGTATATGTATGTCTGTTTTTTTATACTTCTAAAATTATCATGATTATAAGTGATGATTATATATATATATATATATATATATATATATATATATATATATATATATATATATATAGAGTAAAGTTCAATTGAGAACCTAAAAAAGCCTAGGAACCTAAGAACCCATTTTATGAACTTTTTTTCTACACAATATTTTTCAAAAAAAAAAAACCAAAATTTTTGTTATGATGCATCTAGAAGATATCAAAAAAAATTTCAAAAAAAACATTTTTTTAATTTTTTTTTCATATGGGTTTAGGGTTTAGGTTTAGGGTTTAGGTATAGGGTTTAGGGTTTAAGGTTTAGGGTTTAGGGTTTAGGGTTTAGGGTTTAGTTTTAGGGTTTAGGGTTTAGGTTTAGGGTTTAGAAATCTCTTAGACACTTTAAATAAAAAAATTGGATGCAAAAAAATCATTTTTTTATTTTTTTTCATATGGGTTTAGGGTTTAGGGTTTAGGGTTTAGGGTTTAGAAATCTCTTAGACGCTTTAAATAAAAAAATTGGATGCAATTTTTTTTAAAAATATTGTGTAGAAAAAAAGTTCCTAGGTTCTTAGGTTTTTTTAGGTTCTCTCATGATCTCGACCCTATATATATATATATATATATATATATATATATATATATATATATATATATATATATATATATATTTATTTATATATATATATATATATTATATATATATATATATATATATATATATATATATATATATATATATATATATATATATATATATATATATATATATATATATATATATATATATATATATATATATAGGGCTAGGTTATAATAAGAATGACAATTATTGTGTGACCTTGTAACCAAATCCTGACCATCGGATTTCATTATCGTAACAGTGAAAAAAACACATTCTTAACAGAATAAGTTTTTGACATAATGAGTTTTTACAATTCTTAAAAGAATGAACTAAATTTTGTACATTCTTAAAAGAATGTGTTTTAAATGAGTGGTCCAGATTGAGTTTCAAGGTTACATAATACTTGTATGGATATATTTGATCCTAGCCCTATACATATATATATATATATATATATATATATATATATATATATATATATATATATATATATATATATATATATATATATATATATATATATATATATATATATATATATAGTTAGTTAGGATAAAATGTGAATTGCATCTATTGTATGAATATATGACCAAATGTGGGACGTTTGATCGAAATGATATATAGTTTTAGACGTAGGGGTCTAATTGTAAATGTATAAGAATTAATTAATTATATTTTACTATTAAACCCCTATAAATGGTATTTTAGTCAATTAATCAATATTTAAATATGGAATCCATCATTTATCTCCTAATTTGGTGAGATTTTATAAAATACCTAATTGTCTTATTAAATAAATTTTAAACACGTATTTTGTTATTAATAATTACGACATTATATTAAAAAAAATACATGTTCATATGATAATACGATGAACACATATTTTAATCTTTTATTTCTATAACATAAAGCAAATATATATACAAATTTTTTTATGAATATACACAACATTCTATACTACATTCTTTAAGAATCTGTTTGTAATATATACTACACTAGGAGAATGCCGCGCGGTACGCGGTATACAATTATGTAGTCCTCGCCTAGACCGACTAGTCCTAGGCCCCAGTCGACCGCCCACCTACCGCCTGACGACTTCTACAACCTTGATAAATATATGTTATTAAATGTAAGTATTTTGTTGATGTTAAAATAATAATTTTTATTTTAAGTTGATATAAAACATAGTAACTATTTGAAGTATATGAGAATATAGACATCTATTAAAATCATTTAATCTCAATCGTCTATAACCATATGATTTATGTTAAAAAAATGAATATAATGTTTAATTTAGTGTTACTTTTAATCATATGTATGATTAATTAATTAATATAAACATATATTAGAACGACATCAATATAATGAAGTTTACTAACAGGTTGCACGTGAGTCAATTTAAATATAATACTTATTTAGCATTATTTTTAACTATTGCTATGGTCATTTAATTTAATAATAACTTATTTACCCAATTTTTTGATTTTCATCATTATGATTATTTCAAACATCAAACATTGTTTTTTGTTCGCAAGGTGACAATGTAATTTTAATTTAATGTTTCTTTAAACTATTATTATTGTTAGTTATATTTAAAGCTACATTTTTAAAAAGTTTGCATGATTATAAAAAATAGATTTTGGACAATGTTTCTCTAAGATTGGTCTCCGATCTTGGTATCATCAATTAAAGGTTAGACGTGATGGTGTCGACATGACAAAGTTTTCATACAAGATATTTTCGTTTAAAAAATTTTGGTAGTGTAGTTTGGTTTCTAAATACATCCTGCACGTTCGTGGACCTTATGAATCATGTTTGCAAATGTTATCTCGATAATTTTAATATCATATTCATTAATGATATACTGAAATATTCCAAGTTCGAAGAAGATCATGTAAGACATTCAGGGAAGTACTTTAAGTACTCAAACGATAGAAGTTATATGTAAAGCTTTCAAAGTGTATATTTTGGATAACTGCATTCCAACTTTTAGGCCATGTGTGATTTAAGAAGGGATTAAAGTGGACCCCATAAAAATGAATATATAATGAAATAAGAGTCGCCTAAGAGCCCGACTGAATTTTAAGTTTTTAGGATTTGTAGATTACTTTCGAAGGCTTTAAGGACTTTTCTAATATAGTTACGCCTTTAACCGTAATGGTATGACTCTCGACTAATGCACGAAAAATGCAGTAATTTTGAATATTTAGAGAAAAGATTATGTAAGGCACTGATCCTTGCCATTCCTTACGGGGAGAGAGGATTTTCCATTCAAAGTAGTGTATCGAGAACGAGTTCTGGTTGCATTTTCATGAAATGTAACAAAGTTATTGCTTACACCTCTCGATAACTAGAGGTTCACAAAGAAGACTATCCAACACATGATTTGAAATGTGTAGTGATATTGTATGCTTTGAAAATTTGGCGACACCATCTATCTGAGACGAGATGTGTAGTTTTATGGACCATTAAAGTTTACAATATTACTTTAACCAAAAAGATTTGAATATGAGGCAAATACAATATATGGAAATTTACAAGGACTACAATTGTGAGACTATCTATTATCTCGGCAAGGCTAATATCATGGTTGATGTCGTAAGTCACAAAGACATATGAGAGAAACGGTTTGTATGATCACTAAGGATTAAAATAGTATCATTAGTGATTACCCTCTTGAAATATGCTTAATTGAGAGCGATTCATGATGACAACTTAAAAGAAGAAAAGTCAAGAAAGAAGATGAAATTCGAGACTGGTATTCATGTATGAAAGACCTTCCGATGTTGTTTCTGGTTTCCAAATTTCGACGAATTACAAAATCTCCTTTTTATGAGGTGCATGAATCAAGGTACCATTCATCGAATAATCGGACTTATGGTTAATTTATTGGTGATCCATGATAAAAATGGACATTGTAACGTATGTGCCTAAGATACATCGAGTTTTTTATATTTATTAACACCTTGATGTTTGAAATTAGTTATATTTAAACAAGGAAATGGAATAATAAGTGGTACTTGAAAATACTTAAAGAAAACTTTAAGTAATTAGTATGTTAAGGGTTTTTGTAGACTTTGAAAAGTTTAGTGGCCAATTTAGGAATATTGAAACTTGGGTAAGATGATAAACCCTTACTAGGGTTTAAGATTCATGTTAATGCAATGATGAAAAAAGAGACAAATTCAAATGTATCTATGTGTGAAATCAAAGAGAGATCTTTATATAAGGATTACTAGGTGTTGTTCAACATTTGTTACACTCACAAAGGTAAATGAAGCCTTCCCTCTATTTGATTTCGTGGATTTTTTTTTTGAAGAAAATGATAATATGATGAGTTTATTGATCAATAAAATTTAATCTTAGTGTGTGTAAATCGATACGGGTAGCTGACAGTATCATAAATTTTCTCACTTATATGTGAAAAGTTGATATTGGTTTGTCTCCATTGATTTTCTCATTCTCATATCCAATTAACCATCATAATAAAAACTTGCATGAATTAGATGAGTTGAAGCTATACAAAAAAATGGATGGATCCGACATGGGATCCACACCGGTGGCGAGAAGTCGGACAATGACTCAAAGTTAAAGTGGTGTACAAATACTCTCATTTCAATTGAAAAAAACAAGTGTGAGATATTTATAAAATTTTTGTCCCAAAAAAGTGAATATATAACCAAATCTCCATGTTTTGCAGATAAAAAGTAGCATTTCAGGAGGTATTTATTAAATTTAAAGTTACCTTTAACAATTACTAATTTGTAGACAAAAAATTTTCAAACAATTCACAAACCACATATTATCAAAAAAATAATACCGTAAATTGAAGTAATTCCATAAAAAAACCATTTTCATAAAATAAATGGTTACTTTTAATAATTACATAGAATATAATTCTTTTGTGATAGCATACCTCTTATTTTGGTAGTTTTGTAATTATCATATTAATATTCAAATAATTAGGTAATAGATAATCAAAATAAAAGTAAAAAGAAAAAAAAAAAACAAAAAACAAAAAAAAAGAGAGAGAGCAAGAAACCCTCAGGCCTCAGCCCTCAGGGAAGAGTTTGTCGTGTCATTGAGATTAAACATGATGAGGTTGCTGAGTTTGGAGATGTCGCCGAACTAGAGAAGAAGCAGGCCCTTCTTCACTCCTCCTCCCGCTTCCTCATACCAATTACAACAACAAAATTCCCTTGCTTTAAACCCAGAAAAGGTTAACGATAACTCCAATTCCTTAAACCTTTTACTCTGTAACTCTTAAAAGGGCTTCTATTGATGGATAATATAGCCGTCCACGCTTCTTCTCAAAAGCTAGTGTTGGGTTTTACTGCAAACCCGCCAACTGATGGTTTAATCTCCAATAAACCCTTGTTTTGCTCCTTCAAAATCCCAGAGAGAAGCCGCCTACGCTCCAAATCCACAACTTCAATCTCGGCGGTGTCTCAGCCCCAGGACTCAACCCCACGAACAATTAGTAAATCAAATGGTAATTCTTTGTCTTCCCCTTTTTCGTTTAGTGTTTTTCTAGAAATCTTGTATGCTACCGTTAAACCAATTCCATAGGTCATTTGGTAAGTGTAGTTTTTAATTGAACGAGTTCTTGTACTGTATTGCATATGAAATTGAAGAAAGATCCAGTTACCTTCTTCGGAATGTCAAGAAATCATACTTTCAACTTAAAATCACATCAACAATGTGTTATTTACCTTCTTTGAGTTATGATTTGAATCTAAAAGAGTTCACATGTCTATAAAACCAGAGAGGTTTTCCCAAGATTTGTTCGCTAGAATTTCTTCTTCAAGTAATCAACATACGTCCTCTGTTGGCACACCCCCACAAACTGCAGTGCCACCCCCTTCTTCTCAAGTGTAAATATACATCCTACTTTCCCCAATTTTCATTCTTTCTTGATTTTGTTTTAAAATGTAAATGTGACAGTTTGAATATATGCTGTGTTTGTAGAGGTTCTCCTCTCTTTTGGGTGGGAGTTGGTGTTGCATTCTCAGCAGTTTTTTCATGGGTGAGTTATGAGTATGATAATATGTCGCTTGCACTTTCTTGAAAAACAATTTTTTTTTCTTGTAAGATTTTATGCGCATACTTCTATATTTGACTATTTACAATTCTTGAATGACAGGCCGCTTCATACTTAAAGGTAAAGTTCTTAATACACACAACACTTTATCCAGACAAAAAGAAAACAGGGCATAAGTTTTTTTTATATGTTCCTAATTTCAGAAATATGCTATGCAACAAGCTTTCAAGACAATGATGGGACAAATGGACTCACAAAATAACCAATTCGCCAATGCCGGCTTTTCACCGGCATCCCCGTTTCCATTCCCGACCCCTCCGATGCAAGGCTCAACCGCCTCTTCACCGGCATCTCCTTTTCCATTCCCGCCACCCCCACCCCCATCAGCTGCCACGTCAGCACCTGCTTCCCAACGAACAGTCACTGTAGATGTGCCTCCTACTAAAACAGAGGCATCACCTGCAACCACAAACTCCATAGATGACTCTGAACCACAAAAGGAGCCAAAGAAATCCGGTACGCAATGACCATTCTGACCCTATATTATTATACGTGTGCAAGAATTTATAACTTAGAATTTTCTCAGCTTTTGTTGATGTGTCACCCGAGGAAACATTGACAACGAGCCCATTTGAAAAATTCAAAGAATCTTCTGAAACTGAATCTCCCAAAGATTCTGAATCTGCAAGCCAAGTAAGAATTCGATTGTGAACTATGATTCAAATTAATATCTGAGTTCATTTGAATTATCTGTTTTATGAAATTAGGGTTCCTCGAATGGATCTGCTTTTAAGCCCATGGATAATCCGTTTACTGGAGCTTCTTCTACTTCTTCTACTGGTACAACAAATCCTGTAATGTCTGTTGAAGCTTTGGAGAAGATGATGGAGGATCCAACTGTACAAAAAATGGTCTATCCGTAAGTTTTATCGATTTTTCATTTTTTCAATTATTTGTTTTTGATTGGTGTACAAAGTTCTTATAAGTTGTAATCTTGTGTTTTTTCTAGCTATCTTCCGGAAGAAATGAGGAACCCTACCTCCTTCAAATGTTAGTATCTTTCAGATTAAGCTCTATGTTACATTTTATATAAACATCACCTTGCTAATATGTTTTTTTCTTATTTTATTAAAAAACAGGGATGCTTCAGAACCCACAATACCGTCAACAACTGCAGGATATGCTGTAAGTTTGTTGTTTTGGTTTCAACATGAGGTTTTTACAGCTGCTTTTTATTTACTTGTTCATTTCTAACTGTTTTCTGGGGTAAACTCTTAGTGGCAAAATACAGAAAAACACTCTACTTTCACCATTTTATCGTTTTACTCAGTGATTTTCTATAGTGATTAGACCATATTAATTTCTTTGAACATTTAAAGAAATCATTTTTAACGGTTACCCGGTTTTAGAAAGGGCAAAATACTGATAAGGGCAAATTGCCGGAAATAGCTTCATACATTACTGTTTTAAAAATATAGGCAATATACTTAATTTTTTTCCATAATAGCAACTTGCATGATTTACATGTAACAGCAATACGTAAACCTATAGTAGCAATGTACTTACATTTCGTTACCCGTAACAGCAACTTATATCTTTTACCCTGAACCTATAATAGCAACGTACTTGCAACTTTTTATCCCTAATAGCAACGTACTTACAATTCCTTACCCAAAATAGCAATGTACTTGCATTTTTTTACCAAAGTTTTAAGTCACATGTTGCTATTATTGATAAAAAATGTAGGTGCGTTGCTATTACAGGTAAAAAAATATAGATACATTGCCATTATGGGTAAAAAATGAAGTACATTGCCCATATGGGTATCAAGAGGAAAGTATGTTGCTATTCCTTGCAATTTTTGCTACTGAAAAACACACTGTATTTTTACAATTTTATCAGTTTAGCCACTTAACTACCATTTTTTTAAAGATTATAGTAATAATAGTATAGCGGCTAAATTGATAGAAAATAACAGTTCAATGATTAAATCGATAAGATGGTGAAAGTACGTTGTGCTTTTCTGTATTTTGCCCTGATATCGAAACTGGATCAGGAAAATGTTTCTTTAGCGGTCAAAAAAGTAGTATATTGCTTTAATAACTACCAGAAAATAGTTAGATAAAATGGTGAAAGTACAAGTGCTTTTATGTATTTTACCGTATTCTTAAATGTGTGTTTCGAGTTATATCATCCCTCACTCAAATTTTCATGTTATTATCAGGAATAGCATGGGGGGAAGTCCTGAATGGGACAATCGTATGATGGACTCATTGAAAAATTTTGATATTAGCAGTCCCGAGGTCAAGGAGCAATTTGGTAAGATCAAATAATATTTTTTGTACTCACTATATATAAATATATTGTATACTGATACTTTTTTGGGTGATTGTTATTCAAAAGATCAAATTGGACTTACCCCAGAAGAAGTTATTTCCAAAATCATGGCCAATCCCGATGTTGCCGTAGCATTTCAAAACCCTAGAGTTCAAGCCGCCATCATGGATGTATATTTTTCATCCTCTTTTTTGCACTTTAGGGTCTGTTATTAACTTTTATCTAGCAATAACACGGGCGTTATATTTGCAGTGTTCTCAAAACCCTATGAGCATTATCAAGTACCAAAATGACAAGGAGGTAAGAAAAAAAAAAAATAATAATAATCCAGTAAACATAAATATGTTAGTTTTTTGTGATATATTTCAGAAAGAAAATACCAGTGGATTAAACCTAATAAATTTGTTGTTTTAATGTTTCAGGTTATGGATGTGTTTGATAAGATATCGAAGCTCTTTCCAGGGGTGACAGGTTCACCCTGATTATGTTTTATGTTATTCCTACAGATATTAAGTCTGTTTTTGCATCTTTTTGGAACCGAGTGAGTTTAGAGCTGAAAAAGCAAATCATCCGTTAGCCCTAGTTGATTGCATGAGTTTGGCCAGGTGGCTGTAACAGTTAGGAGACCATACTTAAGTGATGGTGTTATTCGAAGTTTACTAAATTTGGTGTTTTACTGTAAAAGTGAACTTAAGTCGTGAATGTTTGAATATTTAAGATACTCTGCAAATTAACGGTGCCCCAATAAAAGCCCGGTTACAGACTCTTTTTTTTTCCCCATAAAAGTTTAGCTAAATTATGGACCTTGATCCGAAAAAACCAATAAGGCCTTAGTTTGATTTTATCTAAAAACCAGGATCTAAAACTATTAAGAGGATGTTTAGATGTTCGTTTTTATAATGATTATTGTAACATGTAAGAAGTAGAACCAAAATCAAATAATAGTTGCAATATAATGATTTAAAGTTGATAATTCTTAGATAGTTTTGTATTTACCTTTAGAAATCAGTATATATATATATTTTTTTTGCAACAATTTTAGAATTGTTTGGTATGATAGAATAGAGTCACGAGTAAGATAATAAAAATAATCATGGAACTGATAAATAATGAAAATGTTTGGTTCGTGGATTTCAAACCCTAGGATTTCAAATTCAATCCAATTTCATATCCTTCAGAATTTACAATCTTAGGATTTAAAATTCCATAACACGTTTGGTTGGATATCAAAACCTTTATAAAATTAAAAAAAAACAAGCATTAGAACGATCAACATTAAATCGTCGTTAACCAATGACCGATAATCGGTGGAGCCAACGTCGTTGATAGGGTGGCTGGAGGTGAAGGTGGCGTCGACGGTGGGATGGCCACACATGGAGTTGGACGTGGTGGTGGGGTAGTGGGAACTAGAGGTGGCATCAGCGGTAGGGACCAAACGTGGAGGCGGCGACATGGGAGATGAGGTGGCTGGAGGTGGACACGGCGTCGGCGGTGGGGTGGCCGGAGATCAAGGCGGCAGCAATATTAAGATGGCCGAAGGTATATGCGGCAACGGTGGTGGATTGGCCAGAGGTGAGGCGCCGTCGGCGGCAAGGTAGCAAAAAGTGGATGTGACCTCGGCAGTAGGGTGGCCGGGGGTGGAGGCAGCCTCGACGGTAGGGTGGCAAGTTATGGAGGAGGGATTGGTGTAGTGGCCGGAGGTGAAAAAACAAATATTTCATTCATGAAATTTTAAATGCTAGGGGTGGTCAAGGTATTTACAAATGCTTCGCTCATGGGATTTTGAATCATTTTAAAAAATCTTATCATTTTAAATTCCATGTTTATTCTCCAACCAAACGTAGGATTTCCCAGGATTTAAAATGCAAATCCTGGGAAATTCCGCAAACCAAATGGAGCCTTATTTTATAACAGAAAAGCTAATGAAGTAAGGCTGGGGGAGCAGCTCGTTGTACCCCTCGCCAAAGCCTCGCCATCGCCTCGCCAAACTGCCCCTCCCCTCCTCGCCAAGCATCTCGCCATCTCTCTCTCGCTGAGTCTCCAGCGAGCTTGCCATCAGCTATTTGACTTGTACATACACCATTGAGACTTATACCTTTTAGCATGTTAGCACATGCTGACTACATCCACCAAATTTGGTCAGCATGTGCTAACATGTTAAATATTGACGTGGCAATGCTTAGCATGGACTGACTGCTCCCCAGCCTAACATTGCTATATAAATTGGATGTAACTATAATTTAAATCTATATTCTAATACTTTGTAGTTTGTTCTATTCTGACAAACAAATATGGCCTTTTAATTTCCGCCGCACTTTCATTTATTTTTCGATTGTTACATATATCAAACTTTTTTTTGAACGGCAGCAAATTATCTCTCTCTCTCTCTCTTTCCCAAAACCTATAGTTTCGAATTTTTTTTTTTATCATAATAAGAAACGTGGCGGTTGGATGTACCAAGGCTAATTTTATTACTTAAAATGATAATATTCCTTTTTCTAGTATTCAGCCAAAATTAATCTAATTATGACTTTATAATTCGTCTGTAAGACGTAAGAAAATTAACTTTCAATACAAAACTTTATCTAATTAAGCTTAACTTGAATCATATGATCATTTATTCATCATAATAGTATCTTAGAACACACAAATCCAAACACCTTTTTATATGTACCGGGCTCGGTAGAAGTAATCTATTATAAGATAAAATTACAGTAATTGATTTCATAGAATATTCGAAACTTCCACCGAAATGTTCTTTTTCTTCTTTCCTTTTTGACTTTCTAGTTTTCCCAATTGACCTGGTCAAAATCAACAACATTGCTGGGTCACTTGAAAAAGTCGTGGTTCAAACTCACACGTTAATCTTCCATATTTTGGACTTTTTGTATCCCTCATTTTCATTTAGAAGATTTATTTAACTTCTCTTGCAAAATTTTTAATTTCTTAAGTATAAACGTGAGACGTAGGATTTCTTTAACAAAACTAGTAAGAACCTGAAAACTGGAACTTTTATTCAACAAAAGTAGTTGTAATTTTTTTGAAATATGTAAAATTGCATAAAAACTAAAAGCTCTTAAAAAGTAGCTTTTGGATGATAAGTTTTTTGTTTAAAATAAAAAATTTAAGTTTGAACCCGGCATGATGTTTTTTCTTTAATTTGAGTTTTTCTTGACACTTAAAAGATACCAAATTTCTAAAAGTTCTCAAAAGCTTGTTGCCAAACGTACTCATAGTAGAAATGACAAGATAGGTGTCAAAAAACATAATATACTAATATAGATTGAACCTGGTTAAGTCGGTTGAGTTCACTCTACAACATCTTTTTCTCTGTTATATATCTACTATAAATAATTAATATATTAAATGTGATTATGAAACTATATTACTACAGCAGTAGCAAAATTATATTCGTAAATGGATTTAGAAAATAACATGCATTAAAACTACATTTGGGCTTGTACCCTTTTGATTTTCACCTTTTTTGGTTGTTAGAGATAACATATTAGCCAATTCGAATAATACGTAAATGTGATTTGAAATTATCACATCTAGTTAGTAGAGACGGTTTAAAGGCAATGCGTACCAAATTAGAACGTATTTGTTAGTGTATGCAAGATGGTTTTTGGAATCACAAAAGAACATAGATTTTTTGAACGATCTTGCAATCACTTTCTGAATTTGATATTTTGTCCCTTGTGTTTGAGTTTTCACGAAATTCAAATTATGATGATAATCCAAAAATGAACAATTTTAAATCTAGGCACAGAATGAAAGTTACAAACTAAATGTTTGGTAAGAGAATTGAAAATTTTAAGGATCCACAAAGTTCTCATTAATGAGTTTTAAATACTCATTATCTCCAAAATAGGATAACGATCATAGTTTTTAGAAGTTAAAGGAAGTTTTATTTGAAATATATATGCCGGCAAAATAATAATAAAATCAAAGCAGCTTCAAAACAGCGTGAGCTACTTTTTGTCATGGAAATACATTTCATAATTCAAATTTTCTATGACACTCCCTCTTATCAAAATCCATTTTTGGGCCCCCACCAAAGGTGTTGCCCTTCGACCACCAAAAGGGGGCACAACCCTCTTGACCTTTGTTATTTTGGTTGAACCAATAACAAATTTGTAATTACAACTATGTATTATGCACCTCCTAACTTGTATAAAATCAAACTTTGAACTCCATTGATAATCTTTCAAATTCCATTACACTAAACGACTTGGCAACACTAAAATGACCAAAAATCCTCCCTTATTTTTGTGAGACCCGTTTTCATCTTAATGGTACTTAGTTCAAGTAAGTTTCACTATATATAACCCGTAGTTATTGTTGTGTTGGTAGGAGTTGATGAAAGTGAATGGTATGATAGTCTTTTACTTATTTTCGGTGCGGGGACGATTTGAGAGGGTAGAACGGGATAAAAGTGCCTTTTTATATGTGTGGTGTAGCTTAGAACCTGTTGTGTGGGTAAATTCTGGTTATATATGATGGTTAAACAGGAAATTGGTGAAAGTATGATTTAACAGGCAAGATAGCGCCGCTATCTAAAAGATGGTTGCTATTTCAGGTAAAGATGAGTTAGCGACGCTATCTTTAGAGATCAGAAATACACTTAGTATGTAAAATCGAGATATTAGAACAAAACACCCTATATGCAGGTGCGAAATTGAGAGTTCGTGTCAAAATTGAGAGGGGGGGGGGGGGGGTTCGAAGAGGGAAACTCAGAAGGAGTATAATCTACAGCTAGAAGTGTTACAAATCCAAATCCAAGCTGATACGCATAGGAGAGACATGGGAACAAGAGATTCGAAGATATCACATACCGAACAAACTCAAGGTGAGTAACTTGATTGAATGAATTTAACTATATAATTTTATTCAACACAACACATAAATTTATGTCTAGTTTACATATATGGTAATCTTAAATAAACATTTTTATGTGTATGAGTGTATGTATGTGTGGATTGACATCTCTACAGATTTGTTACATCAATGAAGTTTTTTTTAAATGTGTAGTAAAAAAATCCTCCATAACAAGATATGTGTGTAAAAATCAACGAGCACAATAAACACACTCACACATATAAATGATTTATTTAATATTATCCCTTTTTTATAAACGCAGCCTTTACATATAAGACCAACCGGAGTACACCGTGAAGAGATGGAGTGATGGCTACGGTGGCACCTATCACGGCGTGCACACCGCCCCGTGCTACCGTGATGGGGCGTGGTCGTGAAGGGCCGTGTTCCATATCACGGGTGATCACGAGAGAAAGAGAGGAAATAGCCGTTGCAACGGCTAGAATTTAAAAAAAAAAAAATTACTTTTTTTTAAAATTACCATATACACACACACACATATATATATATATATATATATATATATATATATATATATATATATATATATATATATATATATATATATATATATATATATATATATATATATATATATATATATATATATATATATATATATATATATATATATATATATATATCACATCTTTTTAACATTTTACACACACATTCTTCATCTTTTAACCTCTCAAACATAAAATTTTTAAAAATCTTTTGCAATGGAACAAAACCCAAACACCCCACCTTCAAACCAAAACCGCGAGTATGATCCGTTCGGATTAAACTCGACCCCGCGTCAATACCCGAATCTTGAATCGCCTCGCGGTGGTTTTATGAATTTACTTCAAGGCGGGTCTCCGATCGCACAACCACCACTTTTTCAACAACCATATCCGGCATTCAACCCATATCAACAATATCAACCCCCGTTTCCGTTTCAACCGCAAGGATTTCAAGCTCAATCATCGCAACCACCGATGTCACAACCACCACCGCAACCGCAACCGGTGTCTCCCGATATGGTTCAAGAGACACAAGATGAAGGCGACAACCAAACTCGCCGGGCCGCAAGGAAGAAGGCAAAGCAAACGGGGGGCGAAAAAAGAACAAATTGGACGAAAGAGGAGGAATTAAACTTGGTGAAGGCGTACATTTCCGCTTCCGTTGACCCGATCGTCGGGGACTCGCAAACGCTTGATACTTTTTGGAACAAAGTTCAAGCGACTTTTTACGAGCTTATGGGCGAAAAAAAACGGAACATGGATAAAATTTCGGGGAAATTTCGAGAGATGCGACTAAAGCTCAACGCTTTTAACGGCATCTTCAACAATCTCTCGAATATGCGGAAAAGCGGGTCCAACGACTTCGACGTTTTCAACACGGCGTTAAAACAATATGAAACAACAACGCCCACTCGGAAAGCGTTCCCGTATATACAAGCTTGGAACGAGTTGAAAAAACAACCGAAATGGCTTCTTGTCGAAGATTCGCAATCTTCGGGAACTAAACGATCGAGGTCGGTCCACCAAGGGACGTCACAACAATCGGACGGGCGAACTTATATTGATGTGAACGACGAGCCCGTCGATCTCGATGAAGACGAACCCCAACCGATCCGTCGACCGATTGGACGAGACCGTGCAAAAAAAGCCGGCAAGAAAGCGGCTTCGGGTTCCGGTTCCGAGTCGAGCGTTATGGAATTGTTTGGCGACAAATTCGACCGATACGTCCAATTACAAAGCGAAAAGGTCGGGATTATGGGTCGGGTGGAAAAAGAAATTGTCAAAACGCAACGGCAAATTGTCCAAACGCAACGGGAGTTACAACGAAACGCCGATATCGACTTCTTGACAAAAAAAACCATCCGACTTCGAGGGCGAGGATTTGGAAATTTTTTTGGCGATGCGGGAAAGTGTACGCGCTAAATATCGCCCCGGGAACAACAACGACAACGACACCGACACCGATGACGACAACTAGTTTACGTTTATTTTTATTTTTAGTGTAATTTTTATTTTCTAAGTTTGTTTTTTTTTTGTAATTTTTATTTTTAATGAAATGGTATTTAATTTAAAAATTATGTTCTAATTTATTTTTGAATTTTTTTTAATTAAAAAGATGATGTGGTGTGATGAAAATATGATGGGTATAAAGGGGTTAATGTGATGGAGTGTGATGGGATAAAATCCTATGTGGCGATGACGTGGCGCCCATCACTTTTGGGCAAAGTGATGGGTACTCCCATCAGGCTAATGGAACTAAATTTTGCAGGGTCGTAGGAAGCATACATTTTCCGTGCCTAAATTGTCATTCACCCGTTCTCACTCCTCCTTTCACTTTCCATAATCCCGAATAAACCGCGTTTGTAGAGACGCATCTCCAGTCCTCCACACATACACGCGCAAACACCATGAAACCAGCACTTCCATGGCGGATCCTTTCCTCTCTTTCTTCTCTCTAACCTTATTCCTTCTTCTCAATCTCTCTTACATCTCCTCACTTCCAACTGTATCAATTTCCCACATCGATTCCAACCAAACCCTCGTTTGTGCGTTAACAAAATCCCCGGCCCAACAACAAACCCACCTCAATTGCACCACTACTAACTCCCCCGCCGGATTTCAACTTCCGGTGAACGACGGAAACAGGTATTCCTTCGTTGGAATCGTGGGTGGAGCTGGATTCCTCTGCGCATTAAGCTCGCCGTCCTTGAATCCATCCGCAGCACGCACTTCGTTTCTAGTTTGCTGGAGGTTTCTACCCAATGGAAGTACGGTGTATAAAAGGATTTACCTTGGCCCATCTCTCAAAGACATTGATTCCGGTGACTCACATGTTTGCGGGATCGTAAGTGGCACCAATCAGCTCGTTTGCTGGCAATGGGATCAATTCAATGATAACCCAATCCTCAATCGATCCAAATTTCATTCCAGTATTACTGTTGGAGAGAATCATGTTTGTGGGTTTTCGCAATCTGGAGAAATAACGTGTCTAGGAGATAATAGTAATAATTTCAACATCACCAACAGTTCGCCGGTAGGGAATTACAGTGCGATTTCCGCCGGATACAATCGTGTTTGTGCGGTTAATTCGACTGGTGGTCTGGATTGTTGGGGAGACACGATGATTTCAAAACCAAACGGTGTGTTCAAATCAGTTTCCATGGGAGATAATCGATTTTGTGCGATCAGGGATGATGGGACGGTACTTTGTTGGGGGGAAAATGGTTTCAGTTTGCCGGAAAATCTACGACAGGTTTCTTTCGAGAGCTTGCAGGTGAATCGCGGTGTTTTTTGTGGGATTTTGACTTTGAATTACTCGCTCTACTGTTGGGGGAATGAATCTTTAAATTCAAATTCAATCATTTTCGGAGACGTGCTTCCTGGTTTATGCACAACTACATGCGATTGTGGTACAATTCCCAATTACGGAACGTTTTGCAGCGGAACATTAATGATTTGTAAACCGTGTGTTTACAATCAATCTCCGCCGGAATCACTCCTACCGTCTGTCCCGCCACTACTCCCACCACGAAGCAACGGTGGTTGGAGTACCAAAATGATTGCTTACTTGGTGGTGGGAATCGTCGGTGGCTCATCATTCCTTATCGTTCTTTGCTTTTTCTTCTTTAGATTCTGCAAATCAAACGAAGGCAGTCGAGTCCATGATTCTGGACCAATGGAAAACATCCAAATCGCATCACAACTTCAAGCCTCGAACCGAATTCTTGTAAAGAAACTGTCACATTTAATCAGTACAGGAAACGCAAATCACTTGGAAGAATTCACTTTACAAACAATAATCGACGCAACAAACGGTTTCTCAGACGAAAACCGGATCGGGATCGGAAGTTTCGGTGTGGTTTACCGCGCCATTTTACCCAACGGTCAAACCGTAGCGGTCAAACGGGCCGAATCAACATCCACCTCATCGTTTCCCGGGGGGACAAAAAAACGCCAAGAAGACACAAACAACGCGTTTGTAAACGAGCTCGAGTTTCTATCGCGTGTTAATCACAAAAACCTAGTCCAATTACTCGGGTTTTGCGAAGAAAACAACGAGCTCGTGTTAGTATACGAGTTCATGGAAAACGGGAGCCTTCACGACCATTTACATGACTTTTATAGCTCGAATGTCATGTCATGGCCCGACCGGATCAAATTAGCCCTAGACGCGGCCCGTGGGGTTGAGTACCTTCACGAATACGCAGACCCACCGATTATACACCGCGACATCAAGTCATCCAACATATTACTCGATGGTGATTGGACGGGTAAAGTATCGGATTTCGGGCTATCGTTATTGGGCCCACCGGATGACGGGTCCCACCTTTCGTTACGGGCCGCGGGCACGGTTGGGTACATGGACCCGGAGTATTATAAGTTCGAGCAGTTAACCGCTAAGAGTGATGTATATAGTTTTGGAGTGGTGTTATTGGAAGTGTTGTCCGGGCTTCGTGCTATTCATAAGAATGAGGAAGGGGAACGGAGGAATGTGGTGGATGTGGTGGTGCCGTATATTGTGCATGAAGAGATACATCGGATTTTGGATCATAAAGTTCCGCCACCAACGCCTTTTGAAATTGAGGCGGTGAAATATGTTGGATATTTGGCGGTTGATTGTGTGACGTTGGAAGGTAAAGATCGGCCGACGATGAGTGAAGTTGTTTCGTGCTTGGAGAGGGCGTTGACGGCTTGTTCGACGGTTCCGGTTTTCTCTCGTAGCTCGGACGGTTCTTTGCATGAATGAGATCTGGTTCGATGATATGATTAAAAAAATATAATATCAATAGGGATGTGATAGATTGTAGTTGGTTTTCATAATTGTTGATAAAAATCATTTTTAAACTTTTTTTGTAATTTTTTCGTCATTTTTTATAGCTTCAATTATTGATTGAATTATTGAGATGGCTTTAAATCGGTCAATTGTATCGCTTTTCATTTTTTAGAGTTTGATCATTTATGAGATTAAAGAATTATAATCGTGATATATGTCAAATATTACAAAACATGTTGTTTGCAACTTTACGCTGTGTTCCCGAGTTTTAGTATGGAGAGAAAAGAAAAGAAAAGAAAATAAGGAGAGAAAAGAAGGGAATGGAAAGGAAAGTTATAATTAAGTGTTATTTTTACTAGTAATTTCCTTTCCTTCCAAATCCTTCCAAATCGGAAGGAAAGTTAGGAGGGAATGTTAACCCTCCAATTCCTTTCTCGTCTTTCCACTTCCTTCCGTAAAAAAAACTCGGGAACATAAAAACTTTTCTTTTCCTCCCAGTTCCACCCATTTCTCTCCCTTTCTCTCGTTAAATGAGACTCGGGAACACAGCGTTAAGCGAGAAAGTAATTGTATCGATTCCTACCTTTATTTCTATCTATGTAAATTATTTTTGTCCATGTAAAATTATAACAAGTGTTATATTTAATAAAATTAATAATATTTTAATTAATATGTCACAATTTAACTTAAACTTTGAAAAAAAACAATTTCTCTAAGCGAGAAGAAACCGGACTTCTTCCTCCTTGTAATTCAACCTTACGTTGTTTCCTTTTTGGTTCAAACTTCAAACAGGGCCTTGAATTCACATAATATCTACATATTTTTCTATTTTGTCCCATTAAGTTATTAAATATTTGTTTTGTATATTCCAGTCAAGTTTTACGTGGTTGTATTTTGGGAAAATGACTTATAAGGGTAATTATGTTTCAAAACTGTTTAAAAAATATCATTCAAGTTTGGTATGTTCAAAAAACACCATCCAAGTAAGACCTTTGTACAAAAAACATCATCCAAGTAAGACTTTTGTACAAAAAACACCAACGAACTACATGTTTTGTTCAAATTTTACCCGATGGTAACCGGCTCTTGCAGGTTAAAGGATGACTTGGCCTAATATTTAGTGACGTGGCATAATAACAGATGAACAGTTTAACCTGCAAGAGCCGGTTACCATCGGGTAAAATTTAAACAAAACATGTAGTTCGTTGGTGTTTTTTGTACAAAGGTCTTACTTGGATGGTGTTTCTTGTACAAAGGCTTTACTAGGATGGTGTTTTTTGAACAAACCAAACTTGGATGGTGTTTTTTGAACATTTTTGAAACATAATCATCCTTATAAGTCATTTTCCCTTGTATTTTCAACAGATGTTTCCACGTGGTAATGAAATTTGGTGCATAAATTGGAAATGCTCTAATGTGTTTCACTTGTATATATATTTTTTTAATTGGGACAATATACAAACCACAACATAGATTCATCATTTTATAGATTTAATTATTTAATTATTTCAATCTATATAAAATTAGTCTTTTTAAACGAGGAACATTTTATTAAGCTTGGCAAGGAGTTAGAAAAAAAAAAAAAAAACCAAAAGCTATATCAAAGTAAAAGTAAGATTTGGATATTGAAGTCAACCATCCCAATGCATCATGATCTCAATGAATAACCTTCACCACCCTAACCCAAAATGCATCAGGGTTGGGGGAAACCGCCAAACCCATTTAAAAATGAGAGCCTAATCCAAAACCAACATAATACAAACACCAAGGCCGCCAAATTGCTTTTGAGTCATCACTCTTTTCCAACTCAACCATGTCATATTCTTCTCTTCCAATTCAACCCCTAAAAAGAAGTTGTTCTGCATGGACTCTAGTTTGGATAAAATACCACGACAACCTTATATAATTAAGGACATAAAGTATGTGGCAAGCATCCCAAGAATCAATTTCAGCAAAGACAATCTACCACCAACCGACAAAGTTTTCATCTTCCAATTGGAAAGTTCAGTTACCACTTTTAGAACCATGTCTCACTCCAACCTCAACATACTCCCACCTACCGTTAAACCAAGATAAGACTGGGGTCTTTATATTCGCACAACTAATGCTAGTTGCAATAACCTCAACCCTAGATGTAGCCATTCCGAATCCTAGTACTTTGCTTTCTATAAAGGTTAATTTTTAAACCAAAAGCAATATGATAGCATTGAAGAATTTGGTTGATATTGGTGTTGGAATAGTGTCCAAGGTTATCAACTTGCTGGAACACTTCTAATAAAAATGAAGTCTTTTTGGGTTGCCCTCAGAACCCAGAAAAATAGATAGAGTCAAAATAGAGAAAATGTTATTTAGTTAATTAATTTATTGAGAATAAATTAATTAGTAACTAAAAGAATAATGGCAATTTAATTGGTAAATTAATCTAGGATTAATTTGGAACCAATTAAAGGGGTTGGATGGTAATTAATTAAAGTTATAATCAATAGAACAAGTCCAGGGGATGCGGCCGCCAAAAGGCTCCATAGTTTTTGGAAACCCTAGGAGCCTTGTACTATAAATAGAGACCTTGGGATGACACCCAAAGGCATCCCAAAACCCTTGAGTGTGCCGCCAACCCTCCCCCTCTCCTCCCTTATGCGAAATCTCTTCCTTCTCTAGGGTTAGAGATTTTTGCTCTTGATATGCCTGGTTTTCTGGTTGTCCCTGGGTACAAGCCACTAGAGGGATTACCATATTGGATCCTGACCATCCTGCAATCGTGGCCTTGACTAGATCTCAAAGGCAACGACTTCTTGAGGTACATTCTGTTATGTTTAAGTTGCTATGATTTGCTATGAACTGGTATAATCCTGAATGTGTTCTTGATTATTATGTGATTTGATCTCTTTGTCTTCCGTTGCATATGAGTTTTTGTGTTTATGATCAAATCCCAACACTTGGAAATATTAAAATCCTTCCATTCTCCAATAAACACTGCATCATCAACATAAAATAAATATGAATCTAACAGAAGTGCCCGAACCAACAGAGATATCTCTAAAAATATGCTTTATTGCCCTTTATAAAGCTACATGCAAACTATCCATGACTGAGATAAAGAAAAAGAGGGATAACATGTCACCTTAGCAGATGCCCTTTAGAGATTGAAATTTGCTTGTAGATTCACCATTAGCCAAAACCATATGCATAGAAGATTGTAGGGACTCATGGATCCACCCATTCTACTTCAAACAAAAGCCTATCATACCAAGAATGTCATCAAAAAAATCTCAACATATGAAATCATAAGCTTTTTCAAAGTCCACCATAACTTTATTATTCTTTTCCTTGTACCAAGAAACCACCTTGTTCATAGTCATTGGACCATACAAGAGCCACCTCCCTCTAATGAAAGCAGACTGTCCAAAACTGGCCAACCCATCCACCACCAAGCTCACCCATTAGCTAATATTTTCCAACCCTTTTGTATTGGAAACTGAACGAGCTAATAAAGTAGAAGTATTTCATAAATATCGCATTATAAACTTTAGGGATGGGGCAATAAAGGATGGGTTACACCATTTGGGAAGATACTAGACTTGAAATTTTCTATACAACTTATACAATGTCATCTCCATTCAAATGCCAAAACTTCCTAATGAATTTAAAAGTGAACCCATTAGGACCCGAAGATTTCTTAGCATCGTAATCCTAAACTTATGTTTTGATCTCTATGTGTGTAGCATCACACTCAAGTCCTAAAGATTGCTTGGGAGCCAAGAAACTAAAAAATAAATGAGTAATAGGACGTCGAGATTTGGCTGGTTTAGAGAATCAATCATTAAAATGTGTATATAACTCCACCTTCACCCAATCAGGCACATCTATCTCCATCAACTAACACAACACAAATAGTAAGTTGGATGCACTTTTTATTTAGAAAACCATGAAAATATTTTGTATTCTCATCTTCCTCAATAATCCACCTCATTTTCACCTTTTGAGCAAGATGTGAAGCCTCAAACTGATCAATATTATTAAGTGTCTTCTACAGAGATGCTCTCGAAGCAATATTAGAATTAGAACATTCCCCTTGGTCCAACCTTCTATCTAAATCAACCAACGAATGTTGGAAGTCGATTTTGGAAGAAAGTCAAAAGTCCTTAATAGGATTTGTCCAACATTTAAGTCTTTTCTTCAAAACTTGAAGCTTTTTCTAAATGAGACCATTAAATTTTCCTTTATGGCTCCATCATTTTTTCCAAGAATCCTCCAAGAATCATGAAGGAAACATAATAAAATACATAAAATGGAGTAGGATTGTAGACAATAATCACCGCTCTTGACAATATAGGCTGATAATCTGATAAAGGATGGCCTAAGATCACACTGGAAAATGAGGAAAAATCTCCGAAAGACCATCTATGCATGTTAAAAGAATAACCACCCAACAATAAAATAAAACAACCTAACATTGGAAATAAACTCATTAAATTCACCTTATAGAGTGAGAATGAATGACAAACTCATATCATTCACTATCAAATAGTACTTATGTAAAGCCCTTGACCACGTATTTGATTGAATAAATTTTCCTTAGAAATTTAATTGTGAAATTGGGAAAAATAAGGATTAGCACCGCTAACCCTGTGGTTAGCGACGCTAACTCCTTGGGATTCTGGAAGCTTCACAATGTCAGCTGGATTTCTGATGACCATGCACGATCATGCATTAGCGACGCTAATTCTTCCATTAGCGCCACTAATGGCCGCTGATTGTCATTTGGAGCCCTAAATCGTGTTTTGGGCCACATTTAACTCATTAGACCCATTGGAAGTCGTCATTTCTCACCTTAGACCTCCGAGAAACCCTAGAATACTCTCTCTAAGCCTCTATTTGTGTTCTGGTCTCATTATTGAAGTTTCGAAGGAATTTGGAAGAGGAGAAGGAAGCTAAGGAGCTAGGAAGGCTTGGGTAGAGAAAAAGAGCTTATTGCTTATCATTTTGGACCATTGTAAGTGTACTAAACCTCTGTCTCCTTGAGTTCTTAAGTTTATATTGAAGTTATGAGACTCTTATAAGCTTTCTGAGACAATGATGGTTCCTTTATGAATAGGGAAGGATTTGGGGATTTGAGGATGATGGTATTCTCCTTTTGCTCCTAGATCCTTATTATAAACCCTAGCCTAGTCTCAATATCATTTTGGATAGAGTTTGAGCTTGTTAATCATCATTTTAGATCTAGATCTTCATTATGAGCTTGTTTGGCTAGGATTGGTTGGCAAAGTTCATATTTTATTAGTCTAGGGACTGTTTGTGTTGATCTTAGAAAGTTAGAGCTTCTGGCTTAATGTATTAAGCACTTTAGGAGACTTTGGCTGAACAGACACATTAGCGCGGCTAACAGTAAAAGTTAGCGACACTAATGGTAATGTAGTTGACTTTTGTTGACTGGTTGACTTTGACCTTTTGGACAGTTGATTGCTAGAGTAAAAAAATGTGGAAAAACCTTAGTTTTGGGTCTAGTTAGAGGTTTGAGGATAGAAACCTTGTTTGATGAGATGTTTCTGATAATCGGAAGCTCGGGGGGACTTTTACCAACTTTCCTTTTACTCTTGTATTAGCCATGGATCAGGTGAGTCTACTCATTTTCTTGATTATGATAATGATGATGATAATGTTATGACAAAAGAATGAGTTGATTATAGACAAGATCGGGGCAAGCTAGTGAGTCAAAGAATGAGTTGATTATCGACAAGATCGGGGCAAGCCCGTGAGTCAAAGAATGAGTTGATTGATGGTTGTTTGGGGCAAGCCCAAAGACCTTTTTATAATTATAAATTGTATGGAAATCTGGGTTACTCACTAAGCTTTATACTTACAATTTTAACTCTAAGCTTTATGCTTACAATTTTAACTTAGTGTTTTAGGTACTTCTGGGAATCGTGGGAAGGGTCTGGCTTGACTACATGGCATCCACTTTCATGATTAGTATTTATGTTGTTTTTACTTGATTATGACTTTTGAACAATGTGTTTTACCCCCACATGCATACATTGTTTAAGAATGTCTTATTAGTACATATTACAGTCAGCACCCCCTATACATTAATGCAAACGACACATTGGTCAATACAAAACCCACTACACTAAGAGATTAATTTAGAATACCATGAGTTTACCCCCAACATGTCTATAGACATTAAACAAAACTTCATAAATGGTCCCTGTGGTTTCACAAAATATCAAGTTTTGTCTCTAACTTTTTTTTTTATTTCAAGGATAGTACTTATGGTTTCAATTTTTATCATGAATGGTGTCTCACCCATATATAAAGACTTTTATACCCTTTTTATAGATAGTCCCTTACCCATATAAAAAGACTTCATAAATGGTCTCTATGATTTCAAAGACACACCCTCACCCCCTCCCCTTTCTATTTATTTCTCCATATACCACCACCCCTACTGCCACCACTGCTCACCATCTTCAACCCTTCTATGGTGTTGTGAAATTGAAGTTGACAACCAAAAAACCTCGTGATGGCCTTAATCAACGTACTTACGAACTGAATGTTTTTTAGTGATTGATGCTAATGGCGATCCACTAGCAAGGTGAATCTGGAAATATGGATTAGCTAATAGAAAGTCAAACCTTTGATGATGCAATCGACTATCTTAGAATCACTATAAAGTAATCGTCAATTGTCTGATCGCTAAGCTAAATCTATAATCAATAATCAAAGGCAAATCTTGTTGAGTTCTCGTTAATGGGTGGAAATTGCAAATCAATAGTTGCTAAACCCAGCCGATTGATTGCTAGACTTATGTTAAAAAATATTGAGTGTTTAGCAAACGATCTCACCAATTTATTGATCATTATAGTTCCTTGATCGCTAACTGCTGCAGTCGCGATTCATTGATCGTTATCTCACAGATCGTTAATCGTATTTAGTGAATATTGGAATCGTTATCTCACTAATTTCGTGTTTTTGTTAGGGCTGCCGATAAACACATGATCACACAAATGGTTTTTTGGGTTTTGTTAAAGTTGGCAATGAACATAAGAACACATAAATCGATTTTGTTTTCTAGGTTCTTTGAGTGAATGTTGTATTCGATTTTGGAAATTCAATTTGATTTTATAGGGAGACTAGGAGGTTTCAAGATCCCTTACTCTCATCGTCAATCGTGGTGAATGTTGTACAAGCTTTGGAAGCCCTCTGGTTAAACGCTGATTGAAATGAGTTGGGGATCCAAATACCTTAATCTTTGTTGAACCACCTACATTTGACGGCCCTTTAACAGCCTTGAACAAACAAACAGTTTTTAGGTGATAGCAACGATGGGGACACTGTCGAGCATCGGTTCCAGTCATTCTCCAAGAAACTTAGCCGGAAGCGATAGGTGGTGGTGGTGGTGGTGGTCGTTGGTTTGAATTGGATAGGACATTTGAGATATGGAGACGGTGGCACTTTTGAGGATTGGAAGCAACGGAGAGGGCAAAATAAGGGAGGATGGTGGGGGTAAGGGTGGGGATTAGGGTTGGGGTGGGGGACAAACCACTATAAAAAAATGAAACCATGGGGACTATCATTGAGATAAACAAATATTAGGGACGAAACTTCATATTCTGTGAAACCACAGAGACCATTTATGAAGTTTTGTATATATATTATTATGAGCCTGCATGGAGTTGAATTCCAAAGAAACCCAAAGACCTCCCATGTATCACTAAAGGATTAGGGTTTTTGACACCAATAACAGAAGGCTTAGACACGTTATCACATCGAGCAACATTAACATACAAACAAAGTTTCCCAATCCAAAAAATACATAGATTTAACACCAATGTCTCAACATTGTCAACTTTAAGAAACTTTACGAAAGCAAATGGTTTACTTAATTAACAAGGATAATGGCTTGTAATGGTAACCAGCTTTTGCAGTTATACATATTTAATCATTTTTGTGTACATATCACCAATAAACTTACATAAAGTGTTGAATAAAGACCACTAGCACTGAAAATTAAAAGTTTTCTAAATTTCCAACAACGACTCATGTGACCAATGAACTCATGAGGGTAACCAACTTTTACAATTCCACTGATTTATTCAATTTTATTTTTTGTATACATTTTATCAATAAACTAACATAAAGTGTTCAAAAACAACATTATGATCAACAACCTCTTTCAAATGTCTCTAAAACATCAATTCACGCATTTTATATAGTTAACACGTATTCAACGATGAAAGTTATCCCGGATTGGTTCTTGTAACCTGCTATAGCATGCACAATAGGTTACCAGCTTTCTTTTTTACAAATTTGTCTTGCGATTTATAATTTTGTTTTTACATGTTTCTTAAAACTTACTTTTTTCTACAAAATTACTTTTTTATAACTTATACAATTTTCCTTTATAAAATTGTGTTTTTAACAACTTTTACAACTTGTTTTATAAAATTACGTTTGAGAAATCTTTTATTACAATTCTTTGCCCCGACTTTCTTTTTACAAAGTTTCTATTTGTAACTTATTTTTTCAAGTTTTTAAAATGAATATGTAAAAAGGTAAATTAAAAATTGTAGAATTCTAGTAAAAATATGTGTAAATTTTTTTTGGGGTATTTGTAAAATAAATGTTTGGGGTATTTGTAATAAGGTGTGTAAATTGGTTTTTTGGAGACATTTGAAACGGTTGGTAGGTTATTAATAGTCTTTTTTAACACATTATGTAAGTGTATCGGTGAAATATGTATAAAGAAAAAGAAAAAATTGAAATAGCTCGTCGGTTATAATTATGTTTTTTAAACAGTTTATATAGGTTTATTGTTAATGTGTAAAAAAAGAGTATGATTGAATGTGTACAATTAAAAAAGTTGTTATCTTCACAAGTTTATTAGCCACTACAGTCTGTAAAATCGTTAAAAACCGGTAAAACCATCGATTGTTGGTCATAATGTTTGTTAAACACTTTATATGATCTCTAATAACATGATATCTTAAACCAATAACTTGAACAAAGCTTTGGCAAATGTAATAATATCAAATAATCCAATAAGCCAAGTTTTGGTATAATCAGAAATAATTTGTTAAAAGTGTCAATACAAAAGAAAAAAACACAATATACATATACCACTTTTAAGTTTTTTTTTTTTTTTTTTGTCTCATTGAATATATGTAAACTTTATTAGTACAGTCGATTGTATCACCAAATTACATAACTTTATTAAAAATAAAAATTTTAAGCATTTACTAAATAGACTATAGAAATGCATTGTGCTTTTAATATTTTGCCCAAACGCAACTCAAAGTGAAAGTCATGTGGCGTAGGTTCGATCCGGTGTATCAAATTTGCATATGCAGGTCAAAGATATCGACGTGCATCGAGAAAAATCGACTCTTGAAATCAAGGAAATTAAGTAAGTCATAAAATTTGAAATCAAATGTTGACTTGCGGAATCTCGCCCGTTGATTGTCACATGCTTTCCAGAACATGGCTTTTATAATACCATATGTGTATTATTTAGAGTATAATTGTGTATTATTAATTACAAACAATATTTTAATTATATCAAACTCATAATCTTATTTTATGTAAAAAGTTATATCCGAATGATTATACACGATTAAGCAACTACTTTCGGTAAATGCATCTCTCTCTCCCTCCCTACCCTCATCACAAAACCCAAGTGTTAGCATAATTAAGCCCCGAATCGTTTTTATCATAACAATCCAGCCACATTAGACTAAACGGAATGGAGCCGTTGATGCCGTCGGTATCCTCCGTGGCGCTTGATGCCGGCGGCATCCACCATACCGCTTTAGCGGCATTGGTGGGCGGCGTGGGTTTGGCGGTATCCGGACGTAGGCGAAATCTTGGCGGCATCATTAATAAAAAAAAAAAAAAATTCCTTTTTAAAATAGATTTCAAACGGCTACTTGCATAAAAAAAATATATTTTTTTTTTGTCTAACTCATCCACAAACGGCTAGTTTGTTAAAAAATTTTAAAAAAAAATATTTTCACACTATAAATACACACACAACCATTCACAAAACCTACATCAAACTCATATCAAAAACATCAAAGTTTTCTCTATTTTTTACTCTCAAAATCATGTCGGATGACTGGATCGTACCCGTTGGTTTGACGATGTTGCACGGGATGGAACGGGTTATCGACATACTTGAAGAACAAGAAGAGGAGGCTGATGCCGTTCAAAGTGCACATCCGCGTACGCGAGTCAGGATATTTAGAGACCGAGCCGCAGCCCACAACCTTCTCATGTGTCATTATTTTGACGAAGATTGTGTTTACCCACTATACAATTTTCGCCGACGGTTTCGGATGCAGCGTCATTTATTTCTACGTATTTTGACCGATGTCAACAATATGTCCGTCTATTTCCGTCAATTTTTATGTAATTTTTATTTTTATGGATTGACTTTAAAAAAATAAAAAACAAAAAAATAATCATAGGCATCTTTCATAGGCAACCATTCCAAGTTGTAGGCATAGAAAAGCCATTTCGTAGGCATCCTATGTGGCGCCTACGTGGCAGCCGATGCCAATGGTTTCGTAGGCAACCACTCCCTTTAGCCATATAAAAAAGTGGTTCTTTCGATCTATCACGTACGGATCATATACAACTCAAACCTTATTATCAAAACTTAATATTCAACATCATTATATGTTTCCACATTGTTATTGCTCTTTCTTCGGTGATCCGTTCATGAAAGACTCAACGATATATTTATTTATTTATTAAACACACAAACATTAAAGATGTTTTTTCTTAAGAAAATTCATCAATAACAAAATTCTATTCGTTTTTTTTTTTTTTTTTAACCGGTGATTATGAGTACTCGGGAGTTGAACTCACGACTTCCCACCCACATAGGTATATAACCCTGATACATCAACCAGCTAAGCTAGGCATCACTTGCTATTCGTTTTTGTCTTCATTATTACATTTGTAATTTGTTTTGTTCAACTTTGTCGAACAAACAAAATTGAGTACCTAAATATTGATTAACAATCATTTAAAATGAACCGTTGATTCACACCTGAGCAAAAGGTAGCCTCAAAAAAATCATGAAAAAGCTTTAAAACTCAACACAAAATGGTGAAAAACTTGATCACAAAACATCCAACTTAACGTTCAAACTTAATGCAATCTTTCATTCCCTCAATAGAAGTAAAACCAAGTCTAAATAAAAGACAACAAAAATTCAACATTGCCCTGGGATTCAAGCAACTTTTAAGGGTCTCAAACTTGATAAAATAACTATTGGCGGGTTTCAACTTTCTTCTTTTGCCAAAGCCTATCAAGTGCACTATCAGCATCTCCCTAAAAACAAAACAAAACCATCACAAATTTCAGTAAAAATCTCTGCTGCCATACTCACTGCTATAAAATGCAATATGTTAAAAGACAAAACTAACCTGGGCTCTGACAAACCCACAGAGGGCAAAGGTGGAAAACTGGCCAGTGTATCGGCCACTTTCATCCAAATGACCTACATTAATTTGGACTGAAGCATGATCCTTTGAGGTGATTAGCCTGTTGGTAGCAGAGCTGCAAACAGAGAAAAAATTAGTTAAGTTTTGACAGCCTGTTACTTTTTGAAGGCAAATTAACAAATGTACATGCTAAAACACATACCACTTCCTTGGGATATAGAGATCCATGTTCTGTCCCTCTTCGTTCTGCATGTTGGCTAGATCTTTTGACAACTGTTAAATATAGAAAGCAAAAAAGACAAAATAAGAGGCCAAGATTTGCTAACAAGTTGTAGATTCAATTACTAGACTTAGTTCAACTGTTGAGATGCGAAGAAACTCAAAAGAGAACATAATTCACTAAAAATTTAATATAACGCCCAAATTCTAGTTATTTACTTTTGAGTTCATACTTCATAGTTAATTTTCTCCTTATAAGTTATAATCCGCGAGTTCTTAATGTTGTACATTCACATGATAACCATACAAGAAGTAGACCTTTTATACAAAATAGCCAGCAAGAAACCTTAACAATTGAGGAAATCCAATTAGCTACTTAGGAAAACACATCGAATATGAGAGGAAAAAAAACTTGCAATTACGTGTCACGTGTGAGGCAAAAGCCTCAAATCCTTGCATATAAAAACTCAACACGATTAACATATAATGTAGACTGTGTGATCTCAATAAAGGAACCCCCGCATTGTTAATGGAAATGATCTGTAAAAACAAAGAACAATATCTCGACCGATGATTTCAGTTCACTCCTGGTTTTAAAAATTCAAAACTATATGTTTACAAATTACAAAATACATGAAACATCTTAATTTCTAGTTAGTATTATTAGGACCATTTTCCGCTGACAAAACAAATCACATCAATTCAGAAATCAAAAGAACAAATCACTTGACGAACAATATCTAGAATGAGAGTCTAATCGGACGAAGCTAGTACTAGAGAGCATTTCAGAACATATATTTTGCATAAGAAACAGCAGTTTCGATGGGAGTACTCAGTTGAGCAATTCAAAGTAGATAACAAAAAACAGCAACAGTTCTATGATTTAAATTAGAGGACGATGGACGATTAGACCACAAACCTACGATGAAGATGGTTTAGTCCGGCAGAGAGCTGCGGTGCGATGAGGCGTCTGGCTTTAAGAATGTGAAAACCCTAATTGCATTCGTTTATATAGTTGTATGCGAAGGGCAAAATTATCCTCTATCCCTCATCAGTTTGGCCCTTAAACTATCACTTATATTCAACTTAGCCCCTTCAAGATTTTTCTTTTGGCCGTTTGAGTGTTCAACTAGTAGGTGCACCCACGTACGATGCAATAGGAACTCAAGATAGTATTGCAACGATGTAAATAATTTAGAAATCAACAAATATTTGGGCATTAGATTCAATAGAAAATGACTTAAACATACATTTTTTATTTGTGAAAACAAATATGTAATATATATATATATATATATATATATATATATATATATATATATATATATATATATATATATATATATATATATATATATATATATATATATATATATATATATATATATATATATTAAATTACACACATGATAACAAAAATGCAAATAAAAAAATGAAATACAAATTTGTAAGAAAGACTATTTGCTAACAACAAAAAAATCTTTATAAAACCACGTATAATAATAAAGATGTAAAAACGGAAAAATCAAAACAAAATTGTATAAAAATAAAGATATAAAAAAAAGTTGATAGTAAAATCCGTAAATACATTTTTGTGAAAACTATTTCTTCAAAAACAAAGTTGTAAAAAAGGATATATGAGAGGTTGTGAAATAAAGTTTTCTAAAAACATAAAATGGTTTGGAAAAAAGTTATTAAAAACATAAAAAAACCTTAGAGAAAGTTTATAATAAAAGTTTTTGGAAACAAATTTGAAAAATATGGATCGATTTTAAAAAAGAAATTTGAAGTTGGGGCAGGATTGCATATAAAGGAAAGCTAAAATGTCATGGCAGACATGACAAGCATGTTGGGTTTGTGTCGGGTTTGTGTTGTGTTGTATCGATACATTAATGGGTTAAGCGAACTTGACCATAACCTGACTCGTTTAATTATCGTGTCATTTCGTGTCAACCCGTTTATTTTCATGCCAAGTTGGTGTCGGGTTTTCAGGTTTAGGGTTTAGTTTAGGCCCATTGAAATATATGATACCCAAATAAACTGACTGACCCGTTAATGATTTAGATAGATTGGTTAGGTTAATCGGGTATCGGGTAGTGAAATTCGGATACTAAGTTTAACCGATGTTACATCGGGTCAAGTATAATGTTGGGTTTTAAAATTTTGGGTATACACGAATAAGAATTAAAACAAACGCCTATACAACTATTGAGTAATGAGTATTTGTACACCTAAAAACATAAAAACCACATCGCACAAGAAAACATAACCGATTAACCCTCTTCTCTCTCTTTGGTTGAGTGTCTGAGAAAGAAGAAGCAATTGGTTATCAAGATAACCTCCATCGCACTATTCATAAGGAAATTTGTAAACTTTAAGATAAGTTCTTTTCTTTTTCTTCTTTGTTTGGTCAATATGTCAACTACAGGTTTTCCAGTAAAACAAATGAGTTTTTATTTTTTTATTTTATCATTTTGTTTAATAACAACCAATTATCTTATATTTCTATTCCTATAACTATTAACGAAATTTTTAGACTAGAAGGTGTGGTGTCTACAAAATGTTGTAGACAAAAGTAACATGTAGGCGTTACATAGACTTTCAGAAACGTTTCTCACTTATGATTCTATCAGAGGATGGTGTCAGAAATGTTTATTTTTTCTTTTAACAAATTAATTTCTTTTTTTGTATATAAACAATATTAATATAAATTAAATTTAAAATTTAAAATTTTATTAGATTATAATAGAAAACTACATACAATTAGAAAAGAAACTTAAAACTAGCTAAATAAAAGTACAAAATATATTTTGCTTGTATACGACATTTCATATGCAACGCCGCTTTGTAATTTTCCCTTTTAAGATGATCGACGCCTTCCAACAAATAGTTGCATTTCCGACAAATAGTTGGCAAACTTCAACCTTATATGTTGAAAATTGCCGGAATTTGCGGTAGTCACGAAGTAGAGGATGTTGCTTTTCTTTTGCATTTGGCCCGATCTTGACCCATCGGTTCGGAATGTCGTTCAATTTCTTCTACATCGTCATCGTCTTCGTTAAGGTCAATTCCAATATGACTGTTAGTTAACACGTGATATGAACCCGATTCCAACGTTTTACTTCTTTTGGAACCGGAAACGTTTTATTTCTTTTGTTGAGAATATCGGGCTTGTAACTGTGGGCGGTAAGGTGGTGGTGATGAGGGATCGTATCCGAAAAGATTTTGATTATTTTGGATTGTTCATTGTTGGATGACATTTTGGAATGATAGTAAAGTATATTTTGTATTGTTTGAATGATAGTAGAAAAGGTAAAAACTATGAGATGTCTGTGTATATTTGTGATGTAAAAATGGAAAATAAAATAAAATTATATATTTATCTTTGAAATACAACGGTCAACTGGAGTGAAGGAGGTGGGTTTGTGCCATCGAGGCTCGCCGCACATGTTTATTATCAACTCAAGGCAGTGTTATCTGACGGCAACAGCACCACCTAAGCTCCATGGGCGAAAACATTCACTTTCATTGTCACATGTCAGTCTTATACGCATCATGATAAAATTTTCCCGCCAAAATTAAAGAATAAATGATACGTAAATCTCTAATTTATTTATGTTGATCTTATCCTATTTTATAATTCAAATTATTCCTATTTAATTGGATTCTAAATTTGAATACCCTAATAATGTGAGAAATCCCATACAAAAGGATTAATACACGGAATTAGTGTAACGCCCGGTTTCTCAAAAATGAATTACACCTTAATCTTCTCACATTAGAACAACATTAAAGGGTGTAACTCAAATTAAGAAACGAGTAATACCAAGTTGTTACCAAAAATATAGTTTAAGTCCTAAACTATTTACATTAGTATTTACAACTATCATTCAAAACCCGGGTCAAATTACATATTACAAAACAACAAACTAAGTCCAAGTCCAGTTATCCTTCTGAGACACGCTTCCCCTGATCACCACTACCAAAACCTAACGCAAACAACAATAACAAACAATTTATGAGCTATGAAAGCTCAGTGAGTAATTTAAGGTTAATTGGTTTATATCATCCATCATCTTGTTTTAATCAAGCTCAACGGACTATCTCAGTCCCGAATGTGATATACACACTATAACTATTTATTCCATATTCTCAAAATTTAGTTATACTCAACCAAATCAAAACATAGTCTACTTCTTGTCTGTAAACAACATCATAATAAGGCATAATCATCTAATAAATAACTACTCACCTGTTGTCGGGTTACTCTGTGGAACTCCTGAACCGCGTGTATCGTGCTCCTGTCTAGCCTTAGCTTTATCACAATATCTCGGGTCAAAACTCAATATTCAACAATCTCAATCATACTCAATATCGATAACATTCAAGAATTTGAATCATAAGAGAGGGTTACAATCAAAAGATAGCAATACTATCCTAGCTGTAACTTCCAATTTCACCAATTTAACTCATATAACCCTAGGAACACAATACAAACAATTCACTATCTTGGGTCTCGAATTAGAACTCCATTACACACACTAATCCAAGCAAACTCACTCTAATTCATGCTAGTTGCAGGTGGTTCATCAAAACCACTTGGAACTATCTCAAAGCGAGCAATCCAACCGTCAAAATGAAGTAAAAATTGAGGAGAATTACCTTTCAAGCTCAAAGTGTAAATCCCTAGCTTCAATTCGTGAAAGATAAGCTCTAATCTTGACCTTGGAGGGTTGGAATTAAGTTTCTAGGGTTAAAAAGGGTTTTGGACGAAATGGGTTTTTTTCCCAAAATGAATGAAAAATCCACTTTAAATATGACCTGCAGCGACACACGACCCGTGTGGAAATCTACACGACCCGTGTAGATCCACCACTTCAATTATAGAGTTACTGTCGGATTCTACACGACCCCGTGTAGAATCTGCACGACCCGTGCAAGTCTGGGACTCAACTTTTGGCTTACTGCATGATTCTACACGACCCGTGTAGAATCTACACGACCCGTGTAGAATCTACACGACCCGTGCAAGTCTGAAATTTCACTTTTTAAGCTGAAACTTCTCCCAAATAAGTTTCTAACCCTCTTAACCCATATAAAAACTTATTTAACTTTATTTACACTAAGATTAACGCAATCTCACTACTATTTAATATTACGGTATTACAATTAGCTTATTAATTTTAGAGATCGTATTAACCATCGGTTCATACCAAGCTGCAACGAAATTCCCAGTTCTTCATTCTGCTTCAACTGTATCTCTTTATCTACATTTCAAAAGACAATAAAATGTTAGATCTTTGCACCATACTTTTCAATTTCATTTATTGTATGTGTAACATTGAGTATGTGTATATGTGTGTGTTGTTGTTTACATTTTACACTTCTCTTCTTCCTCTATGCATTGCTGCTAATAACAATGTTTTTTGGTTTTTAAATTATAATAACCATGTTCTTTTGTAAATATGTTTCAAAATAGATTTACCAAACTGTTTTTTTTGTGTTTATTTTTCTCGTGCATGTGTTTCCTAGACGTGTGCTACATAGGTTGAAGACTTCTTTATATACATTATGTGATGCATACAAAGAAGTCTATTATAGCAAAGAAGACTTCTTTATATCGCGCACACACACGCATACCACACATAGGGCACACACACAACAAATAATAAAATTGCTAATTAGCTATCCGACACACAAATGGAAGACATTCTTCATAAGTACATATTCATCACAAAAAGTGATATCCATAATGTCCTGTCCCTTATTATTTAAAATAATAAAAAATATTAATCTCGATTAATTATACTAAAACCGAATATTAACAAATACATCTACAAACACAACCATCACAGAAAACTGACCTCAAGCTCAGCTTCAAGCTCCTCACATTCATAACCAATTGCAAAAGGCATCACATCTTCAACTCTCTTGGATAAATCATACACATGTGATAGATTAAGGGCCTTACTTGAACCAATTCCAAAAAATCATAACCTAATCTTGGCCCTCTGCATTTTACACTTCCGCAATACTCGGGATACCATTTAATTTGAAAAGTAAACAGAATACTTTAAAATTTTAAATTTTGTTTTATTTATATTTAAATCTATTTATTATGTTACAAAATATAAAATTGTTAAAAAATAAAAAAATCATTTTAATATTACAAATGATTGATTATTGTTTAAGTCTGTTTTAAATACTTTAAAATATTATTTGTATAAATATTAATTTAAAATTTATTTTGTTAATTGTTTTTGTAAACTTCTTTGTCAAATATAAAGATGATATCACCATCGTGGGAGCCCAGCCATGTTTAATATAAAATTATGAGTAAATTACACTTTTGGTCCTTGTGGTTGGCAAAAAATACCACATAGGTCCTAACTTTCCATTTTCAACATTGAAGGTCACTAATGTTTGCGAAAATTACCACATAGAATCCTGGGACATATAAAAAGACTAAAATGCCCTTTTTATTTCTTTTTTCTTTTTCTTTAAATTTGTTATTTATTTTATTAATAAAAAAAAATAAAATACCCCACCCCACCCCTACCTTATCCTACCCCACCCTACTCTCTCTCTCTCTCTCTCTCTCTCACCACCATCTTATACACGTTCTGTTGTAAGTTTCGTCTTCAAACCACAGGACAATGGCGGCCTCGGGAAATAGCTTTGCAGCTCGTTCAATTGATTCCAGAGCAGATTTGTTTGGTGTCTCTGATATGTAAATTTTACACATGTAAACATCGATTTAAGCATTTCTGTTCACAAAGACAGATCCGAGTATGAGTAAGAAAGAACCGAAATTCTTAATCGATTCCATATTTGAACAAGAGTAATGTAAAAGTTTATAAAAGCCGAACCATTTGTAATCTAGAACTTTTAATTTGTGATAGAAGAATCAATGGAGTGTTTTGGAGCTCGAAACATGACAGCAACAATGGTGTTTTTACGTGCCCTAGATTCAAGGACTGTAATATCAGGCACGAAATTTCGTTGTTGAATCTTGAACCTAATGATTCGGGAATTTTTCCTACGACTTTGTTATTTGAAACGTTGAAGTAAATCAAGGTTGGGATTTCTGTAAAATTTGTTGGGATTTCACCGGTTAAAATTGACTTATTGTAAGGGAAATCGATTGAACTGTAAGCATAAAAAACAGAAAAGATTGCATAAAGATTGAATTGGCTTTTTGATATGATTTAGGGCTTGGACAATTAGGGATGAAGAGGTCGTACGTGTATAGTTAAAACTTAAACGACATGAGCTTCAATAGTGTGACAGAAATATGGTGTACATCAGTCGCCATTAATGGAATTGATGTGGTCGATACGTGCCTTCTCGGTGCTCCAAATGGTTACTGAAAATCGGTGATGGCGATGATAGGAGTGCCTTTGATTTATCGGACTGGGTTAGAGGGGGAGAAATATTTAGAATGTATAAAATCGTTGAGGATGTGCGAATGTTTCAAGCAAATAGACGTTTGGCAATGATGGACGTGAACGGGTTGTTGTTGCCGGAAGGGAAGGCACGACATGATTGGAGGTCACCGGAGGGGATAATTGTCGGGCCGGTGGGTGGGGGTGGGGTAGGGTAGGGTGGGGTATTTTATTTTTTTTATTAATAAAATAAATAACAAATTTAAAGAAAAAGAAAAAAGAAATAAAAATGGCATTTTAGTCTTTTTATATGCCCCAGGACTCTATGTGGTAATTTTCGCAAACCTTAGGACTCTATGTGGTAATTTTTGCAAACCTTAGTAAACTTCAATGTTGAAAATGGAAAGTTAGGACCTATGTGGTATTTTTTGCCAACCACAGGGACCAAAAGTGTAATTTACTCTAAAATTATTGATCCCCTCTAATGCAATAAATATTATGGTTATTTCTCTATTCTTTTGATTTTTACACAATTACTTTTATTTTACAGATTAAAATATCACTCCTGGAATATAATCATGCTAAATAGAGAAGAAAATTTAGAAAAATTATATCTCAAATACAGAAAAATAAAACAAAATTCTACTACATCAGCAGGTCAAAATTCATCTACTATGCATGTTTTTAACATGTGTGACAAATGTGATATTCTAAGTGTGCATTACATTGTTATATTTCTTGTAATTTCAAAAACAATATTATTTGTTTTAAGTAATAAATATTGCTTTATAGATTCATAGAATTCAACCAATTATATTGACGCTAAACAAATGAGACAATTAAGAAAATCATATTTGGATTTGAGGAAATTAAGGAATATGTCAAATATATCAACAGTTCTAAAAGTGTCGTATTTGAGGTCCATGACATATATCTTTATATGTATACTATACGGTTGAAAGAAAACAATCAATCGTGTGGTGATTTACATTGCACTTTTATAAAACATCATTATATTGCTATGTATGATTATCATTGTCTCTGTTTTTTCTTTTCAACCATGTCATACACGGATTATAACTAAATACACAATATATAGACATCACATCATCAACAAAAATTACGCCATTAAAAAAAATAACGTTATCGTCAAACATCACATCATCGGCAACAATATATCACCATTATATCAACCATACATCAATGCATGAATGTCGCATTCGTCCACACCAACGACCACATGGCGTTGGGGCACATTAGCACGTGGTACATCAATAAAGAGGAAGAGTAAGCATTAATCGAGATGCAAACGTGTGCGATGAAAATCACATGGTATGATAGTACAATCCTTAAACTTTAACTTGGTGTATTAATATTGTTAACAGAACCATGAAACTGGTTATAGGCGGTACATTTATGCGTACGTTGGCATCATTTACATAAATGCGTTTTACTTTTTTTTTTTTTGAATAGCAAATATATTAGAAATCCTCCTAGTTATGTTAGTGCCAATGTTTGAACCTTGGACCTCCAAGTTAGTATTACTCCATGTTAGCCAAGTGGGTTAGCCCCAACTTGTTCATAAATGCGTTTTACTGATGAGACAATATTTGATATGGCGTTCTAATCGGCTGACATGAATTTTTATATTATAATTATGGATTAATGAACAAAATGGGTAACAAACTCTTGCTTCTGTTCACATTTAGGTAAGCATGTTTTTTTTGTTCACTTTTACCCATCGAACTTGTGGTGACCGTTTAAAAAAAGGTAATGTGACCCACAATTGTAGGTTTTTGCTGATTTTTGTATTATCGTATATTATGTGGAATTATCATGTATTACGTGGCATTACGGAAATATTACGTGGCCATTAACTTAAATTACGTGGCAAATCCTACCCTAACCCGGTTCACCCTTTCTCTCTTTCCCTCTTCTTCGGCCAAGACCGCAACCGAGCACCATCCCCCATCTCCGGCCTTCTTCTCCGGCGAAGACCACAACCGAGCACCGCCTCCGCATCCGCCTTCGAAACCTGCATCACCCTCCCTCTCCTCTCGCCCCCACTACCCTCCTCCTCCTTTTCACCTCTCGCGATCTGCTTCCACTTCTTTTCCCCCGATCGAACCCTAGCCACCTGCTCACACCACCGTCCCTCTCCTCTCGCCCCCCGCTACCCTCCGCCTTCTTTTCCCCCGATCGAATCCTAGCCACCTCACTCGCGAACAGCTGCTACCAACGGATCGAGCCCAAACCGACCTAGTCGCCGCCTGCAACGTCCGATTCAGCCCACCTAGCCGCCGGTTCTTGCTACACAACCACCGGTTCCGAGCTCCGGTGGCCATCCGCAGCAAACCCCTGCCCCCATTTTCCGATCTGCAACCTGTTGAGTCGACTCGGTCATCTCGGCAAGCTGACTCAGTGAACCGGGCCGAGTCGGGTACCATAAGTTTGATGGATAATGCCACGTAATATTTCCGTAATGCCACGTAATATACGATAATATCTAAATCAGCAAAAACCTACAATTGTGGGTCATATTACCTTTTTTTAAACGGTCACCACAAGTTCGATGGGTAAAAGTGAACAAAAAAAACATGCTTACCTAAATGTGAACAGAAGCAAGAGTTTGTTACCCATTTTGTTCATTAATCCTATAATTATTAGATTAGATTATTATATATGAAATTTCAAAAGCTGAAACTTGAAGCGATCACGGTTCCGTTTCGTTTTTTGACTAATGCTGTAATCGACCAAAAAAAAAAAAAAAAAATCGGATTTTTTACTTTGTAAAAACCAATTGTGTTCAGTTTCGGCTTTTTTCATGTTCATTTTGGTTTTGTTGTTGTTTTTACTTTTTTATTTTTATATCAACATATCGATGGAATTTAACAAAAGCAAGTATTTTACCGATAAATGACTACATGTTCATATTTTAATTGTCAACGGAACCCATATATTATTTATTTTGAAATTCAACATACTTAATCTATTAAATTTGTACTTAAAAGTTAAAACAAAGTCGTGTTGATTTTTCAATTTCAAATTCGGTTTTTCAAACAACCAAAAACCAAGATTTTGGTTTTGTTGGTTTCTCCAAGCAGGCAAGTTTTTCGGGTAAAGCCACTAGAAATATGTCGTATGGAACATTAAGATTTCTTTTCGTAATATTTATTGTCAAAATCGACCTCATACACTTTGGCAATTGAAAAAGGATGCTATATTAACGTACTTTTTAACTCACACCTATAAACAAATTAATACCTTACGCCCTCTAATCATTTCATATAACAATATAAATATAAATACATAAAAACAAATATCCCGATTTCTATCATTTCCCGATTTCCCGACCCATACACGTATCACCTCATGAAAACCCTTCTCGCTATGCAATTTGAGCAATCTCCAGCAAAATTTTGTGCAGCGCCTGCGGTTTAGAGAAAAAAGGGCAATGATCACTCCCCTTGATCTTAAAAACACCTTCTGGTGGATTTTCCCTCACAAGCTTTTCTTGAATATCTGGGGAAAGGGCATGATCGTCAAGTGTTTGAACATAAAACCTACGCCCCTTTCCGTATTTTTCTTTTGATAGCGACAGCTTCTGCATTATGGGTCCCAGAGGGATCGGTCTCACGGAAACCATAGCCAGAGCAATGTCCTAAGTCAACCACATATGACGAAGTCAACATTTGATGTATTTATAATGTTTCCCGGAAAATTCTGTATATTTATTAAGTTCACAAGCAAATTAAAATTGTTGAGGATTACCTTTGCAGGAGATTGATTGAAATATAATCCACGCATTTGTTGTTTTTCAAACATGAATCCGGTTGCAGGATTGTCTTTCCCATTTCCGTGTATTAAGAACTTTGATTCCTTCATGAATAGTTCTGCAGATCCGAGCTGTGAAACCAGAATTTGTATTAAGAATACTCAAACATGAAAACAGTCTGTCCAAAAAAGAACATGACTTAATCCAGTAAGCTAACAAGTAGTGGAGTTAAGTGATTTACTTAATACATGTCTAGCTGTCGCATAATTAGAACACACCATGATTTTGAAAATTCAGAATGCGTACTTTTTTTATTTGAAAAATGACATAGATGTTTTGAAAATTTTGGTTCATATAGTTGTCATTTTTTGTATATACAGCCAAAACAAGTCTTATCGGTTTGAATTTTGAAATTTATCCTCCAATAAAAGTCATATGTGGACCCTGGTTTTGGGATATGGGGAGTATAAAGTATGTCAAAAAAAAAATTTATATCATTTCCGTACATGAAAAGTAGTTTATGTGACCTCAAAAATCAAAGTGTACATCATTACAACACGTTAACTACATTTAAGATGTTTCTTTTTTACATAATAGGACAGACCTTAATCCAGTAAGCTATAAATAATTAAATATGAGTGTTTCTTTTTAGCTTATTGTAAAAAGAAGAAATTAATAGAGAAAATCAAGCAAATGACGCTTTCCCCATTATGTCCTAACTATTTACAAATTTGTCCTCATGTTTTCCCCCTTCTATTTCCGCAAGTGTGCCGACATTTCTCAAAGGTTTTTTAAACTCATTTATCCGGACAAGACTTTACCCAGTTAGCACTTGATGGAAAAATAATTAGAAAAAGTTTAAATAATAGTACCTCCTCAGCAAACACGTCAAAGGGCTTTTGTCCATCAGATACCATTGTCCCACACAAAAAGACCGCTTTAGAAATTTTATCTTGAAAATGCTCCAAAGCATACGAAACGCAAGCACCTCCACTACTATGTCCTACTAAAATTACCTACAAAGATTCACAAATAAATAAACATACCAAAAACAATCATGTAGCAATGTCAAAAGTAATGAGGTAGAAATAGCTTTTACCTTCTCATCTTCGGGTAGATTTTGCAAATAATCAATTAGCGGTTTTGAATAGTCCTCGAGTGTAGTGACATTGTTTGTGTCCTTCAAATCAATACCGGATCCAGTGAGATCCAATGCGGTAGGAAGCATTCCGGATTCTTCTAGAAGAGCAATAGTTTTGTACCAGCACCATGCTCCGAATCCTTCGCCATGTATCAAAACAATTTTCTTCGTTTCAAGATTCTCCAAGAATTCTGGTGACTGAATATAAAAAGAGCGTTCAGTGCAAGAAATAGCAACGTACTTACATTTGTTTGTGTATTATAGCATCCTACTTTCATTTTTTGTTACTACAGCATTGTAATTCGAGAGACATACCCAGTTATAGCAACATCATCCAAATACAAAGCAATTTTCACTATTATGGTTTTGGAGAATCTTTGAAGGAAAATGTCCTAATAAGGAGAAAAAAAAAAAAACTAAAAGTACAACTTTAATATAAAACAAATATCTAATATTATAAAACAACGCTGTCACATAATATTTTGTTGTTTTTTTTATAACTACCTATGTGAAAATTTTATCAATCTTTTATATTTTCAGAAAAAAAAAACCCCGACATAATAAATTGAAAAAAAATGATAAATTATACGAGGGGGTCTTATCAAACATTTAAGATAGATAAAAGGATAAAATAGTTAATTTATATAAAAAACTTTTAAAAAAGGTTAACTATTGGAGAAGGTTTATGACAAAAACTTTTTATTAAATAAAGGTTAGTTGAAATCTAATATAGCAAAAGTAAAAAACTTTTTAGAGGAGAAAAATAGAAAATTTACTTATGGAGAAATTCACAAACTGATTACAGTTTTCTTTATGGAGATGAACAGTAATTCATTTATTAATAAAATCTTTTAACCATCAAGCAGTGTGACATCGTCTGATACTTCCAAATCACACACAACAACAACAGAGAACAAGTCAGATAGATGGAAGTTATATCATTAATTCAATGAAGTTGTGATAATGACAAGTCCTATTGTGGTAATTTATCTCCGATTCTATTGAAACTCTTCTCAATAGATCATGAATTTAGCCAATACAGAAACAAAAATGCCATTCCAAATATATAGAAGTTCCCCTTTGAGGAAATCCACATCATAAGCTGCTTCAAAGGCAAAGGTGATAGGATTGCAAAAGCAAAACAAAAAGGGGCAACCCGAAATAGTCAACGCTACACAGGCTATATGATTATCAATATACTACTGAAGAAAAGCCCCTTTTTAGGCTATTGAATCCTTCAAACAAATCAGAATTGTCAAATTCGCTTTTTCCCTCACGCCTTTTCACCAAATTAAACAAATTAAATAAGCAAAGTAAACCCACTAAAAAAGCAAAAAGGAGATAAAATGAAGTGACCTGTTTTTGCTGTTTGGGGTTAGTTAAGGTTGGATCCGAGATGGGGTTATTGCGGCGGCGAGAACTGGTGGATCCAATCCGTCTAGACAAAGAACCATCAAATCGCTGAGACGATTGATGTTGTTGAATTGCAAGAGCTAGAGCTTGCATGTGCAATAACTCCTCATCTGATTGCAGTTTCCTCTGTGATCGATTCCCACCGCCGAATCTCCTACTACTCTTGGACCCGTTATTACTATTCTTGGTCTTGCAACTAAAACGATTACCCATTTCTTGTAGGTCGAAAAAACAGGGATTTACAGATTTTGAGATTAGAGGAATTTGGGGATGTGGATTGCGTATAAAATCGAGTTTTTATGAGAACTGGAGCTCAAGTATTACCTGTATAGTTGAGTGTTTTATCTAGGGTGCACAGAGATAGAGAGAGATTAGGTGAAAGTACAGTAAGAATTTAATGGAATAATAATCAGAAAGGCCCACGCAGGCATCAGCTGAATTTGCGACCGAATTAATTGTTGATTTTCACCGTCTTTTTCTGAATTTTAGTTCTCGTGGGGCACAAGCCTGTGAAAAGTCGTTCCGCCGAAAAGAAGAATCCCATCGCCACTTCATCACAACTTACAAAATAAAGGATCGTTGGAACTGAAATTGTAAAAAATTATCCTGGATAATTTATCAGTGTTAAAACCCAAATTATCAAGTTAAGACATCAACATGTTTTTATAATAAAATATAAATATAAAGAACAATAATATTTAAGTTGAAATCAAAAACTTAATTTATGAGTTTTTGTTTTCTACCGTTAGGCTGGAGGGTGTGTCGGACGCCAAGGGGCGCGTTCTGCCTAGTCAGCACCAAGGACGCGGGTGAACACCGCGCCCCCTAGTGCGTCCTCCAAGATGGCGTCCTCCGGCGTCTCCCTGATGACATTTGAAGAACGACAAATTTCTTTTCCTAGCCAATCATAAAAAAGAAATGTTTTTAATTAAAAAAAAAAGGTGATGTGGAATTAAAAAAAAGGCATAGGCATTTCCTTGGGTGTGTTATGTGGATGTCTTGATGACGTGGCGGTGGTCATGGGGTGTTATAGGTGTCTTGTACACCCTTTAGCCTTAGTGACATATGGAGACATGATATACATTATTTCATGACTAAAATGTTGACCTTTTTGATATTTTATAATTAAAATAAACCGATTTTGAAAAACATAGAGATATGTTCAAACTTAAAGATGATATTATAATAACAGTCATGTATGTGAGATAGAAAATGAAAACTTGATCAATCGTGGCATTGTTCTATCCGGTTGTGCACCAAGTTTTGTAGATAAGGTTCAACGGAGGAGCTAAAGTATTGATTTGAAGGAACTTGAAGGATAATGGAGCAAAAGACTCAAACTAGAGGTCCCCGTTTTGCAAGTCGGTGGACTGAAGTTGTTTAGATAAGAATTAGGTAAGTCTAAGCGGTATGGATGCAAACGAAACCATCGACATCGGCTGCCACGTAGGCGTCATGTAAGATATATACGAAAATACCTTTTGATGCTTACAATGGGGGTGGATACCACCAACATTTTTATTATTTTTAAATTTAATATTAAATTGAAGGAAGAGCGAGATAGAGAGAAGAAAGTCATCGACATGATCTTGCATTTGTAGAAATTTTGGATGCCGATGCCGGCATCACAGGGCGGTGATACCGGCAGCATCGGCTTCACCTAGATGTCGATGAGGTTTTTTTGCTCCATACCGTATAGTCTAATTACAACGAAAATCATGAGAGTAAAAACCGGTAATTTGCAATTACGAAAAAAATAAAAGGGTTGATTCTTCCATGACAACTTTTAATGAATCCACTAAAATTTATATGTATTTTTTTATTTTACCTTTGATTTAAATTTACAAATAGAAACTGGGATACATTTCCAAATCGATTTTCCAATCGACACAGCTTATTCAATCGCTCATCTTCAACCCAGTCACAGTGATCTGTGATTATCTGATTGTGCGTATGGATTGTCAATATCCGATTCTCCGATTCTCTGATTTTACGACCAACACCATCCACTCCCACCACCACCGTACACCTCCACCTCCAACAACAAACACTACCTTCGATTACCACCATAACCACCTATATTCACCATTCATACCTCCAATCAAATCAAACTCAGATTCGAACAATAAAATTACATGCTTGATCAGAGGTGGCTATTGGTGGTGCAAGATTCAATAAGAAATTGTGTTGGCCTACAAAGATGATCAAAAAATATGAAAGTGACTAAATGTGTACAAAAGTTAGTTTAATGGTGTTTCTTGAACTACAAATGTTAGATTAATTGTGTTTCTTGCACAATTAACATGAATAGACATGCAATAACAGTTCAAAATGGTATTTTTTGAACAATAAATGTAGATTTAATGATAAATCATTTATAAAAATGACTAAATTAATATGTAAAAAAATGATGGTTTATTACCCTACAAAGTCATTTTCCCTATTATTTTTGCTTTTAGACTAGGGTTAATAACATAAAAACCATTGTAGTTTGCCCAAAATTCGGTTTAAGCACTATATATTTTTTTGTTCTAAAAAAACCACTCATACTTTCAAAAAAAATTCGTAAAAACCACTCATATTTTCAAAAAGATACATTGCGACCACTATAACAAATAAAAGTCAAGATTTTATCCCGCAGGAACACTTCTTACCCCTGTCACATTCAAAATTTAGTGGATTCACTTGGACACCCTATGCATTCACAATGTGGCCGAAAAGCTACACTTATGAAGACCAAAATCACATGTAGTGTAACATCCGTGTTTCGGGCCTAGAAGCTTTGAGCTTAAATCGATGAGATAAAAACTTATTTTGGAAAATAAATGAGTTAAATAAATAAATTTCGTAAGTTACTGGATGATTTATAAATTATTTTCCTAAAAGTCTCCACCTTATGTATATATGCATATATTTTAAACATTATCGTCTTATAAGGATTTATACATTTATCTATCGCTTTGACGTTTAAGTATTAAAGAGAATTTGATAAGTTTATAAATAAAATTTGGAACGCATTTTATTATTTTAATTAATTGACTGTGGCACTTAATTTAGATACCAATTGCTTAATATTATGAAAGTTTTGATAAGTTGTTACAAACCCTAAGGGCATTTTAGTAAATTGGTTAATAAGACAAACAAGACGGGTATTCATAAGTCAATATAATGCTTATAGAAGGATTCAAGTTGCATAATCGGGAAATGGAGGGTAGTTTAGTAATTTGACCATTTTGTAATTTCTCATAAAGATGGGGCATTTTGGTGAATTTTGCTAGTAAAGACAATATTGTTCATAGGAGGGCATTATGGTAATTTTGCAATTGGCAGGCATGCTATCATCTTTCATGTGGGCATGCTCGTTTCCTGATCCTTGGTGAGAGTACAACTCCAACAAATGAGAGAGAGAGAGAGAGAGATATGCAAATTGATTCTCCGGTAATGAAGAAGTGAAAAATGGAATGTGTTGCAGTGTTTAGAAAAAGCTTGAAAGGATCAAGAGGTGTAGAGATATAGGAGTCAAAGAGAAGTCATCGGTGGTTATCAGAAAATGGAGTGTGAGGCGATGGTGGCATGCCATCGTCGACTGAACAGGAGGCATGGAGGAGCAGGTCGCCGGAGTCGAGAAGGGGTGACCGTGACTCATGGAGGGATCGGATGAGAAAGGAAGGGTGAAGCAGGGAGTGAATGGAAACTCTTGTTCCTCTGGTAAACATCCAATGAAGCAGGACCAGAAAAGAGATGAGATGCAGGCTGAATCTGAAGGGTATTTGGTGGAATGTATTTCAAATATCAGATAGAAACCACCGAGGAAGGAGATGGGTTTGAATTGGGTCACCACCGCTAGTGGAATCGATGGCAGTCCCAGTGACTGGGAAACCGATTGTAGGATGGCTGCGTTTTGTGGAGATGCATCTGTCGCCGGAGACGAGTACGACATCAGAGAAGAGAAAGGTCGGAGAAGGAGTTAGGTTCGGAAGGAGGATGACCGGAGCTGGAGGGCGACGGATTGTGGTGCTGGTTTGATTTTCCGTCGAAGACCGGTTAGTTAAATGGTTGTCGCCGGTGATGATGGATTGGACGGAGCTAAAGGGTATGACCGGAGAGGTGTATATCGCCTAAGAGGGTGAACCGTCGGTGTGGGAGGCGGCCGTGGTGTATTTTCTCCCGTAATCTTGGAAGAGGTACAGTTTGACTTTGTTTGACCTCATTTAGGTCACGTATTGGGCTGATTCTCTTTTTAATGGGCTTGATTCCAACTTGATTTCCTTTGGGCTCTTGGACTATGCATTTTGACTTATTCGTATTGGGCCATATGTTATGCTATTCACTTTGGACTAGATATCTCACCTTGGGTTTAATTTGAGTTCTAATATGATTTAAGACGCCGTAAGTGTTATATAAAATTTTAGTATTTTAATTTTAAATAGAATTAGTTTTAATTCTGTATTAAATGAATAATGAGCCGTCTAAGATAAATTTATAGACTAAACAACCGAATCTAGACTTCGTGTTAACATAAGTGCAACTAGTGAAAGAGACCCTAGTTAAGTTTTGGGACTGAGGTGTCTTTAGATCATGTATTGATTATATATATATATGATCTTATAGGGAATTTGTTGAGCGAGGAGATGATGTCTAGGGATACTTCCAGATATGGCACGCTTGTGTGGAATTAGTGTTGACTTTTCAGTTGACCTTCAGGTGAGTTTACCGGGAGTACACATCCTTCCAACAATCTTTTGTGTGTGTGTAGTCAATTACTTTTCATGCATATCATTATGTGCAATATGTTATACGATTACTACTTGTGCATTGCATGAAAATGAGTTTCCAAATATGTTTTCAAATAAAGAGCATGATGATGTTTTGAAAGATGTTTTGGGCATTCTATTTGTGCATTGCATTGCATATAGGATGGGATTGACCGAATGAACCTTATGATGACCTTAAAGATGTTTAATGATGTTTGGCTGAAGTAGCCACCTTCATGATGTTTTGAGTTTGACCCTTCTCTAAAATAAAGAGGGTGAGGAGACGCATGAGGGAGTTGCTAACCCTCATAGGGCTAGTGTGATGGCCACTAGTTCTAGTTTAACCTATACGGGGATCAAGTGACATGCTTCGTGCGTGTCATTTGTGAACTTAGGTAGGTGCCATTGAGGTGAGTTGGACTTTTATGAGATGGACGTGGGTTTGGGATAGTTGCATCACACATTGCATTTGCATATCATAACTATCTATTTTGAGTAAACCTTTATGATGTCTTAAACAACTTTTGAAGTTTGTGTCAAAACTATTTTTGGGGGTTTGTCCCGAGTGTGGTAGTTCACTGCCCACTCAAAATGGGTCAACCTCGGGTAAGCTCACTAGGCATTTCCATTGCCTAACTTATTTTGATGTGTACTCAGGTTGAGGAGTTTAGATGACTTAGAAGAGCTGGATGTTTAGAAGGCCACGGTTTGTGTGGTATCATTTAAATTATGTAATGGTATTTGAATTGTTACAACCTCGCTATTTTATAAACTAAAATGTTTTATCTAAAATGGGACCAAATCGTTGTTTTCCGCAACTTAAACCTAAATTATTTCTCATTAAACCCCATGTGTTTTAAAATAGTTTTTGGAAGAAAATGACTTATTTGAAAATGTTGAAACTAAAGTTTTCACAAAAGGATGATTTTATTGATTAATAATGATAAACCATGGGTTAAAATGACGTTTTATGAAAAGCCTTAAGCGATGGTGTTTCAATTTGGTATCAGAGCATGAGTTTAAGTGAACTAGGTACTAGGAGTAGTGCTTAGACTTAAACTATGATGCTTTTAAGGATGTTTGACCTCTTAAGTAGTTGGCCTTTAGAACTTAATAGTAAGTGCTTGCTTGTGACTAAGGTTCTAACCATGTAATTAGTGAATTTGGGATTAGCATGATGAATATTCTTGGCAAGAGGATTTTATTTATGAGGATTCTTACGTGGAAATGAAGTGCAACCTTGAAGGATCATGACTACATGGCAACATGAGGAAGAACTTTGTAAGAATGGTGACTCCTAAGGAATTGAGCTTCATGCTCACAAGCACTTTTGAAGAATAAAGGATGATCTTGGATGATGAAAGGATGACTTAAATGGGATAAAGCTCGAAGCGTAGCAAGGTTGTTGAGGTGGTCTTGACTATGAGGAACCAACTAAGGGAATTGTGGTGACATCTTGAAGCAAGCAAGGAGCATTAGGAGCAGAGTAGTAGTTAAGTGAAGGAAAGGTGAAGATTTGGAGCCGTTGGAGAAATTCTTTTGTAGTGACCCTTAAACCTTTCTTCCTTACCCTTATCTTCTTTTGAGACCCATCCGTTGTCTTTTTAGTGAGCATGCTTGTGACCTTGCCTTAGCTCTAGAAGACTAAGTGTATGTAAGGGTAGAGTGGTTTGCGCCTTAACGTCTAAACTAGAGAAACCTTAATGTAAGATAAAAGAAGGAATTAGATCATTATGTTCTTTGGTAGTTATTGATGGCTTAGTGACCAATGCAACCTTATAGGAATAGTGATTTACTAATTCATGTTAGGATGAAGAGACATGGATGCATGATGAGGCTAGAGACCATAGGATCAAACCGTTAATCACCTTGGAGTGTGTGGAGTAGTGAATAACCTACCCTAATAAGAACTTAAGAATGACATAAGGCCAATCTTTTCAAAAATGTTGTTAAAATTTTGAGAAAGTTTTATAAACGAATTGGACGAGAATATCTCACAAAATGCAAGACTTTTATAAAGTGAATGACAAATGGGTCATCATGAATCGGTAGTGAATACCCAGGAGTGGTGATCTCTTTGAGATTTTGTTAATAAATTTAATGAAAATATATTTCAAAATAAGTTTGAAACTTTATTGTTTTACATAAAGTGTACGAATTCGAAGAGGTATCTTCTTTTCACAAAGGTTATTGATATTTTTCTCATAAGGAACGGTTTCCTCAAAATATTTACCACAAAGTTAAGTGTTCAAATCTTTTGTAAAACAAAGGGTCGAGTAAAAAAAATAATACAATTTGATAGTTGCATGTTTTAAAGAAGAACAATTATTAAAAAAAAAATCTAGACAAGTAGTTCTTTGAAGTAAAACAGTTTTACAAAGCGGAATTTATGGCACTTCAACTTCATAAAGTTTTAAATTTAAGTAGAGGCAACTTTTGAGATTTTGTTGAAAAATGGGTATTAAATTCTTTATCAGTAGGAATACCCGGGATTGATGGTCTATTTAGAATTTTATTAGTATTTTGGTGGAATCCTGTTTCAAAATGGATTTGGAAAATTTATTATTTTACATAAAGGATGCGAAATCTGAGTAATGCTTTTTTTCATGAAGTCAATTAAATTTTCAAAGAACGGTCTTTTCCAAACATTAACCACAAAGCGGAGTGTTTAAGTTTTTGAAAGGACAATGAGTCAAAAATTTGAAAGATTTTAAATTTAACATTTCATATTTAAGAGGAACGTTATAAAAGGAAAGTTTTGGATAAACAATTCTCGGAAGTAACGGAGTTTTACAAAAGTGGAATTTAAAGTATTTCGAGTATAATATTTTAAAGCTAAAATATGAGTAACTTTTGAGATTTTGAAAAAAAAAATAGTACTTTATTTTTATTATTGATTCCGGGGACGGAATCCTTTTAAGGGATAGATAATTGTAACATCCGTGTTTCGGGCCTAGAAGATTTGAGCTTAAATCGATGAGATAAAAACTTATTTTGGAAAATAAATGAGTTAAATAAATAAATTTCGTAAGTTACTGGATGATTTATAAATTATTTTCCTAAAAGTCTCCACCTTATGTATATATGCATATATTTTAAACATTATCGTCTTATAAGGATTTATACATTTATCTATCGCTTTGACGTTTAAGTATTAAGGAGAATTTGATAAGTTTATAAATAAAATTTGGAACGCATTTTATTATTTTAATTAATTGACTGTGGCACTTAATTTAGATACCAATTGCTTAATATTATGAAAGTTTTGATAAGTTGTTACAAACCCTAAGGGCATTTTAGTAAATTGGTTAATAAGACAAACAAGACGGGTATTCATAAGTCAATATAATGCTTATAGAAGGATTCAAGTTGCATAATCGGGAAATGGAGGGTAGTTTAGTAATTTGACCATTTTGTAATTTCTCATAAAGATGGGGCATTTTGGTGAATTTTGCTAGTAAAGACAATATTGTTCATAGGAGGGCATTATGGTAATTTTGCAATTGGCAGGCATGCTATCATCTTTCATGTGGGCATGCTCGTTTCCTGATCCTTGGTGAGAGTACAACTCCAACAAATGAGAGAGAGAGAGAGAGATATGCAAATTGATTCTCCGGTAATGAAGAAGTGAAAAATGGAATGTGTTGCAGTGTTTAGAAAAAGCTTGAAAGGATCAAGAGGTGTAGAGATATAGGAGTCAAAGAGAAGTCATCGGTGGTTATCAGAAAATGGAGTGTGAGGCGATGGTGGCATGCCATCGTCGACTGAACAGGAGGCATGGAGGAGCAGGTCGCCGGAGTCGAGAAGGGGTGACCGTGACTCATGGAGGGATCGGATGAGAAAGGAAGGGTGAAGCAGGGAGTGAATGGAAACTCTTGTTCCTCTGGTAAACATCCAATGAAGCAGGACCAGAAAAGAGATGAGATGCAGGCTGAATCTGAAGGGTATTTGGTGGAATGTATTTCAAATATCAGATAGAAACCACCGAGGAAGGAGATGGGTTTGAATTGGGTCACCACCGCTAGTGGAATCGATGGCAGTCCCAGTGACTGGGAAACCGATTGTAGGATGGCTGCGTTTTGTGGAGATGCATCTGTCGCCGGAGACGAGTATGACATCAGAGAAGAGAAAGGCCGGAGAAGGAGTTAGGTTCGGAAGGAGGATGACCGGAGCTGGAGGGCGACGGATTGTGGTGCTGGTTTGATTTTCCGTCGAAGACCGGTTAGTTAAATGGTTGTCGCCGGTGATGATGGATTGGACGGAGCTAAAGGGTATGACCGGAGAGGTGTATATCGCCTAAGAGGGTGAACCGTCGGTGTGGGAGGCGGCCGTGGTGTATTTTCTCCCGTAATCTTGGAAGAGGTACAGTTTGACTTTGTTTGACCTCATTTAGGTCACGTATTGGGCTGATTCTCTTTTTAATGGGCTTGATTCCAACTTGATTTCCTTTGGGCTCTTGGACTATGCATTTTGACTTATTCGTATTGGGCCATATGTTATGCTATTCACTTTGGACTAGATATCTCACCTTGGGTTTAATTTGAGTTCTAATATGATTTAAGACGCCGTAAGTGTTATATAAAATTTTAGTATTTTAATTTTAAATAGAATTAGTTTTAATTCTGTATTAAATGAATAATGAGCCGTCTAAGATTAATTTATAGACTAAACAACCGAATCTAGACTTCGTGTTAACATAAGTGCAACTAGTGAAAGAGACCCTAGTTAAGTTTTGGGACTGAGGTGTCTTTAGATCATGTATTGATTATATATATATATATATATATATATATATATATATATATATATATATATATATATATATATATATATGATCTTATAGGGAATTTGTTGAGCGAGGAGATGATGTCTAGGGATACTTCCAGATATGGCACGCTTGTGTGGAATTAGTGTTGACTTTTCAGTTGACCTTCAGGTGAGTTTACCGGGAGTACACATCCTTCCAACAATCTTTTGTGTGTGTGTGTAGTCAATTACTTTTCATGCATATCGTTATGTGCAATATGTTATACGATTACTACTTGTGCATTGCATGAAAATGAGTTTCCAAATATGTTTTCAAATAAAGAGCATGATGATGTTTTGAAAGATGTTTTGGGCATTCTATTTGTGCATTGCATTGCATATAGGATGGGATTGACCGAATGAACCTTATGATGACCTTAAAGATGTTTAATGATGTTTGGCTGAAGTAGCCACCTTCATGATGTTTTGAGTTTGACCCTTCTCTAAAATAAAGAGGGTGAGGAGACGCATGAGGGAGTTGCTAACCCTCATGGGGCTAGTGTGATGGCCACTAGTTCTAGTTTAACCTATACGGGGATCAAGTGACATGCTTCGTGCGTGTCATTTGTGAACTTAGGTAGGTGCCATTGAGGTGAGTTGGACTTTTATGAGATGGACGTGGGTTTGGGATAGTTGCATCACACATTGCATTTGCATATCATAACTATCTATTTTGAGTAAACCTTTATGATGTCTTAAACAACTTTTGAAGTTTGTGTCAAAACTATTTTTGGGGGTTTGTCCCGAGTGTGGTAGTTCACTGCCCACTGACAACGCTATCGTCACACGCGTCAAAAACAATTTATAACCCACTTTAACTATGTAGATAGGGCAAGCGGGGTCGAGTCCAAGGATTTAGTGGTTAACTTTTAATGAGTTGTAAAGTAAATTTTACGGTGATGGTAAAAATATTGAGATTGTAACTTGAGATTAAAGAAAGAATTACTTCCGGTTTAGTTATCAACAATTAGTTTCACATGTTTTATTACGATGATTCCGATATAATTACTTTGACATAATTACAGTTTACTGACAATTACTATTACTTAGGTAAATACATAACATGTTGAATCAATTATTTGTCTTTGTCTAACAATTAAGTAGATTAGGTACAAACAATGGTATAGCAATATTATGTTTTATCTAGGCGATAGTAACGTTACAACTTATTAGCATATTAATTTGGCACAAAGTATATTAACTGATTATCCGTCTTAGCTCGTTATTTAGGTGAGATAGGCACGAATAATATGTTGGTAATACTATGTCTTGAGAAGATGATAATAAGTAGAAGTAAACACAAATGATTCACTAGTTGTATTCAAAGAGATAAGAGTTTAAGAATTACAATAGTAAACACTTGTCGGAATCAAAGTAAAAACATGCTATACTAAGAGTTGGATAACATTACCGGAAGTAATCTGAAGAGATTAGCCTTCCATTCGTGTGATGATCGTAAAGATGGTCTTGGTGTTCCTTGACATGTGCCTTGATGCGGTTATCTTCCAAATTATCTTGAATTACAACAAGAATTACCACCGAGAGGGATGATATTCTGATTCTAAACAACTAGTTAAGAGATGTTTCAAGCTATTCTAACTGATAGAGAGTGTTTGAGTATCCTTATTACAAATAGAGTGAATTGGTGTCTAAATCCGTGCATAATAGGTCTCTATTTATACTAACTGGGCACAGTGCTCGCGTCGCGACCAAGGGTCCCGTCGCGACGCGAGGGTGCGTTGGTCGTTGCTTTTGGTCGGCCACTGGTCTGGCTAGTGCGGTTGTTGGTAGTCTCGCGATTGGAGAGTTGGTATGGTCGCGTCCAAGAGCTTCGCGTCGCGACCACAGCCTTCGTCGCGGCGCGATTGCTGTAGCTTTTTGGTCTTCTGTCTTGATTTTCTTCACGTCGCGACACAGGGTCTTCAAGTCGCGAGGGCTGTATATTTTACGCATTTTTGGTATTTTTGGTCTTTAGTTTGAGCGTCACTTCCTCTGGTTTGATTGTTTCGTTACCGTTCTTGGGTCTTGTTCCTGAAAATAAGCCATAAATGTTAACACACAAATCCCTCTTGTTTTCCTCACACCAGCAGCTCCGGAGAACTCTGTTCAAGTTAAACATGAATCGTAATTCATGTTTAGCCACCTGTTAATATAAGCCTGTTTTGATGTTGAGCTTATCAGGATTTCCTATGGTGAAAACCATAGTTCTGGCAGATTTGCATCTGCAACACAGCAGTGGGCTGTGATGTGCAGTGTATGAAAAATGAGATATTCTCTCGTTAAGCTTGCAATTTTTTTGTGAGGATGTCTGGGGACTGTAGACAAATTAATCATAATTCTATTGAGAGAATTAATGATATCTTAATAGGATTTCCCCGTGATTTGTGAGATGTTTTCTGTGTGAAAACAAATGGCTGGCATGGGTTAGTATTGACCCGACAGTAGATCTATTATCACCGCCAGACTGTTGGGAGTCTGTGGTGTGCATCAGGAGCTGCCGTTGGAATGTGAGCTTTTGCCTATTTGTTGTGAAAACATGCATTCTTATAAAATGTGATTGTTTGGTTTTAACAGATGAGGTAGGTTAGACGGGTCTGTCTGAACCATATCTGTTATGAAGAAGCATTTTGCATGTTTTAAGGCGGTTTTTGGATTGTTTTATTTTGCACAAAAAGATAGTTTTTGTGTGCCTCTGAGCGTATTAATGCGATAAAACAGTCTTTAAATGATAGTGTTTTATTGTAAAAATAAAACACTATCAAAATACTACACACTTGAGGTTTGCTTGTCCTCAAGCAAAATTGAGTTTTTCGCAAAAATAATTTTTTTTTTTTTTTTTGTTTTTTTTTGTTTTTTTTTTTTTTATATATATATATATATATTACGGTCGATCTTTTGATACATTGGTCGCTGAACTGACTGCCAGCATGTTAGATCGCTTTCTGTAATATAATCATCAAACAAACAAACGTCATTCTGAACAATCACAGAATAAACAAAATAAATTCACACCACACAATAATTAAATTCAAACCAAACAATAATTAAAACACACAACTGTATTTAAAAGTTCACACTTAAATTGGAAATAAAAAGATAAATACTCACTCATCATCCTCGTCATCATAATGGGTCCCTGATGGTCCCGCCTCGTCTCCTGTAGGATGGCTACCTGTGTACCAGTCAGGTACCGGTGGAACGGTACTCGGGTATGGATACTGTGGCTGGAACCCCTGCTGGTGGAAGAAGTCGGTCATGGAATCCGCCATCCACTGGTGCTGTACCTGGTGAGCTAGATGCCACTCCTGATGAGTCAGATGCCATTCCTGCATCTGTCGGTAAATCGTCCCGAGATTGATCTCGGGCTCTGGGTCTTGTGGCGGGACAGGAGACCTCTGGCGCTGTCGCTGGCGACGTCTGGGAGGTGGAGGTGGTGCTTGAGCAGCCTCGGGGGCCTGCTCTGGATCAGCGAGTACGAAAACACCTGGTGGTCCTGCTGGTCTGATCACATGCATCGACTCCAGGTACTGACGTCCGATGGCTCTCGGCTCTCTCGGGGTCATGGACCGCATCGCTGGCAATGTGGTAACACCATATGAATGCGCCAGTCGGGTGATCAGATGACCACCACAAAGGGGGCTAGAACCTCGGGCCCCTGTGGCCTTGCGGGCCAAGAAGAACGCCAATGAATACGGGAGGTTACAGTGCCTCCCTGGTGTCAAAAGACACCACAGATAGAAGAGATCTGCTGCAGGAACCTTCTCGCTGCCCCTCCGTTGATTGACGGAGGTAGCAACAAGTCGGTGTAATAGTCGATGAATAGGAGAGCGGATCGCACTCTCTACAGCAGTCTCAGGGAGGTATAAAGTACTGGCAATCCCTCCCCAAAATTCTTCATTAACCAACTCCTCGGGTGGGCTGGTGATGCATCGAGCCAGATAATCTCTGAACTCTGGTGTACGGGCGTCACTATGTGGGTAGAGACCCAGTCTCCATCCCAGCTCTACAACGCTACACTGCCTCGGCTCTCCTCCAAGTCGGAAAGAGAGACCGGTACGCACAAACATGTCCTCCTCGGTCGGATCGAAAGTGACCGTGGAGAAGAACTCGAGCATCAGCTCTTTGTAGCTGTGCTCACGAATCTGAAATAAGTTCCTCCATGCGTAGCTGGTGTAGGCACCATCGGTCTTGACCAAATATTGGTCAAGTGCTGTAGTAAGCCCAATGGTATTAGCAAAATTCCAGTCTAATACCAGGGCTGGCTCCACGTCTCTTTGCCTATATCTTTCTAGGCTTGCCTCGTATGCATTTTTCCTCACCGCGGGAATGGTATTTGGAAATTGCAACCACTGATGTGAAGCAATATTGTTCCTTTCAACTGGTTGTTGGCGTTGTTCCCTTCTGCGGGCCATATCTGTAAATTTCCAATTCATACAATTCATTAATCTAGTTTAACACGCAAGAAAAACAGCAAAAACGAGTAAAAATTTAACCCCCTGCCCAGCCTTCGCGACCTGGTCGCGTCCAGGTCGCGTACAGCCTCAAGTCGCGAGGACCACCTTGGTCGCGATCGCGAGCGACGATCGGACCGACGGGAGGATCGATTTCACCTGTTTTGCTCGTTTTTGTCTCAATGCATTAAGTCACAAACATTCCTAAGGGCTATATTTAACTTATACAAGCATCAATTTAAGGAAATATCATCATTTATAACAACCCGATCGGAACCTTGGTTTTGGCCGACATTTCGCACGATTTCACTAAGAATTAACATGTAAAAACATAAATCGAGAGTAGATGAGAGACATATGTACCTTGGATGATGATATACGCAAGAAAAACGAAGAAAAATGGTGGTTTTTGGTCGGATTTCGTCGGCCGTGAGAGAGAATCGCGAAGAGGGTGAAAGGGTAAAAATGCGGCGGCTGCTTTAGGGTTAGAATATATACCTGTTTACGCTCCTTCGCGACGGATGCATGGTCGCGACAGAGGTGTTGGTCGCGGCGCGAGAACTGTAAAATGGTATTTCCTGATCGCGATTTTTCTGCTCTCGCGGTCGCGAAGAATTTTCGTCTCGTCGCGAGGGGTATCCAGAGGGCTATTTTTTTCATTTTTCAATCTTGTTTTTATACCCTCTTTTTACCTGTATGTCCGTACATTTAATACACACAATTTTTATGTTTTTTTTTTTTTTTTATGTTTTTATAAAATAAAACACACTAAAATCAAATTATCAAGCATAATAAAAACAACTAATTATCCAAACTACACACTTATGCTTGGCATAAGTGTAAATGAGGGTTTGCAGTGAACACTCCCACAAAGTTCTCGGGTTGCCTCCCGAAAAGCGCTAAGTTTAACGTCTTCAGCCGGACGCTGTGCCTGTATCATGGTTCACGGAGGATCATATGTCAGTTGACGTTTTTGAAAAACAATCATGTTGTGGTGATATGGTGTCATATATTTCTCTTTTTCTTCAAACAATTCACATTCCTGAGTTTTACCCGGATCAAAAGACATGTCAACTTTGACCTTATTGAATCCCGGTCTTTTACCTTTGAGTCTTCTGAAAGAGCACTTAAACCTTGCTTTGAAAAACCGACCACGATTTTTTTGAATGAATTTATTGACTTGATGTTTTGCTTCATGAATCGCCTTCTTATTTGATTTATGGGTGAGTGTCGTATGATGCTTCTTGTTCCTTATTTTTTTCTTTAGAAGTTGACTTTTGGAATCATCAAATGATTTTGACCTGTTACAAGAGAAACGTTCCTCCAGATCGTGGGTAGTGTCAGCGAGCATACTTGCATTATGCTCATAAAAGTAATCATCCATAGTATTGATTACAAACAAGTCTCCACCGATCGGAGGATAATTAGTACATCCAAATAGTTGAAGTTTAAAATTCTGGTTTCCAAATGTCACATCAATGACACCTTCTTGACAACTAATTTGGGAGTAAATAGGTCTCAAAATGGGACGATTGATGATGGCATGCGGTTTTTTGAATTTGTCTAGTTTTTTAGAATCTAGCACAAAAATGTCAACAAGAATGTTGTTTTTGGGTTCTTTGTAATTCGCTAGGTCGGGGGCGGTATTAGACTCCATTGACCCCTCCTCAACTTTTGGTGTTTCTAGTTCTTGGAAAATTATTTGAGATGTTTCCAATTCAAGTTCAGATTTTTCTTGGTTAAGTGTTTCTAATTCAGTATGTTCTTCATTAATTGATACATAATCCTCCACGACAACTTCATAATCGGGTGGTGTAGATTTATGTACATTAATGTCAAAAGATTCATCTCTACACAAGATAGTTACCTCATCCGTTTGCATCGTATCTGAATAATCTTCTAATGGTTGTTGTTTTAGTTGCTCCACCATTTGTTCCAATTGATTTTCAAGCATTGAAATTGCTTTGGAGTTGTTTTCCTCTTGTTTGAAGCCTTCCTTCAATAATTCCATCATTAGATCCAACTTCTTGTCAAATGATGACTCGTGTGTTCCTTGATCTGCTAGAAAATAGGATGACTCGTCATCTTGATTTTGGTCTAAATTGTTGCTCCCCCACCAATCATCTTCATATAGATCTCGTTGTGGTGGTTGACTATAAAAGTCATAATAACCCAGATCCATGGCGAAATAATCACCAATTGTTCTTCCGTCATTCATGGTATAAATCCAAGTAAACGTCTTGCAATTCGATTGTTTTTAATAGTTCTTTCGGGCTCCGGATTAAATAACAATGGTGAATTGTTGCTACTATGTCTTGTATGCATAAACAAGTGAGTTTGCACAAGAAGGAAAATAATAATAACAAAAAAAAAATTTAACTTTAAGCAACTCTTTAGAAATTAAGCGCACATAATCCCCGGCAACGGCGCCATTTTGACAACGCTATCGTCACACGCGTCAAAAACAATTTATAACCCACTTTAACTATGTAGATAGGGCAAGCGGGGTCGAGTCCAAGGATTTAGTGGTTAACTTTTAATGAGTTGTAAAGTAAATTTTACGGTGATGGTAAAAATATTGAGATTGTAACTTGAGATTAAAGAAAGAATTACTTCCGGTTTAGTTATCAACAATTAGTTTCACATGTTTTATTACGATGATTCCGATATAATTACTTTGACATAATTACAGTTTACTGACAATTACTATTACTTAGGTAAATACATAACATGTTGAATCAATTATTTGTCTTTGTCTAACAATTAAGTAGATTAGGTACAAACAATGGTATAGCAATATTATGTTTTATCTAGGCGATAGTAACGTTACAACTTATTAGCATATTAATTTGGCACAAAGTATATTAACTGATTATCCGTCTTAGCTCGTTATTTAGGTGAGATAGGCACGAATAATATGTTGGTAATACTATGTCTTGAGAAGATGATAATAAGTAGAAGTAAACACAAATGATTCACTAGTTGTATTCAAAGAGATAAGAGTTTAAGAATTACAATAGTAAACACTTGTCGGAATCAAAGTAAAAACATGCTATACTAAGAGTTGGATAACATTACCGGAAGTAATCTGAAGAGATTAGCCTTCCATTCGTGTGATGATCGTAAAGATGGTCTTGGTGTTCCTTGACATGTGCCTTGATGCGGTTATCTTCCAAATTATCTTGAATTACAACAAGAATTACCACCGAGAGGGATGATATTCTGATTCTAAACAACTAGTTAAGAGATGTTTCAAGCTATTCTAACTGATAGAGAGTGTTTGAGTATCCTTATTACAAATAGAGTGAATTGGTGTCTAAATCCGTGCATAATAGGTCTCTATTTATACTAACTGGGCACAGTGCTCGCGTCGCGACCAAGGGTCCCGTCGCGACGCGAGGGTGCGTTGGTCGTTGCTTTTGGTCGGCCACTGGTCTGGCTAGTGCGGTTGTTGGTAGTCTCGCGATTGGAGAGTTGGTATGGTCGCGTCCAAGAGCTTCGCGTCGCGACCACAGCCTTCGTCGCGGCGCGATTGCTGTAGCTTTTTGGTCTTCTGTCTTGATTTTCTTCACGTCGCGACACAGGGTCTTCAAGTCGCGAGGGCTGTATATTTTACGCATTTTTGGTATTTTTGGTCTTTAGTTTGAGCGTCACTTCCTCTGGTTTGATTGTTTCGTTACCGTTCTTGGGTCTTGTTCCTGAAAATAAGCCATAAATGTTAACACACAAATCCCTCTTGTTTTCCTCACACCAGCAGCTCCGGAGAACTCTGTTCAAGTTAAACATGAATCGTAATTCATGTTTAGCCACCTGTTAATATAAGCCTGTTTTGATGTTGAGCTTATCAGGATTTCCTATGGTGAAAACCATAGTTCTGGCAGATTTGCATCTGCAACACAGCAGTGGGCTGTGATGTGCAGTGTATGAAAAATGAGATATTCTCTCGTTAAGCTTGCAATTTTTTTGTGAGGATGTCTGGGGACTGTAGACAAATTAATCATAATTCTATTGAGAGAATTAATGATATCTTAATAGGATTTCCCCGTGATTTGTGAGATGTTTTCTGTGTGAAAACAAATGGCTGGCATGGGTTAGTATTGACCCGACAGTAGATCTATTATCACCGCCAGACTGTTGGGAGTCTGTGGTGTGCATCAGGAGCTGCCGTTGGAATGTGAGCTTTTGCCTATTTGTTGTGAAAACATGCATTCTTATAAAATGTGATTGTTTGGTTTTAACAGATGAGGTAGGTTAGACGGGTCTGTCTGAACCATATCTGTTATGAAGAAGCATTTTGCATGTTTTAAGGCGGTTTTTGGATTGTTTTATTTTGCACAAAAAGATAGTTTTTGTGTGCCTCTGAGCGTATTAATGCGATAAAACAGTCTTTAAATGATAGTGTTTTATTGTAAAAATAAAACACTATCACCCACTCAAAATGGGTCAACCTCGGGTAAGCTCACTAGGCATTTCCATTGCCTAACTTATTTTGATGTGTACTCAGGTTGAGGAGTTTAGATGACTTAGAAGAGCTGGATGTTTAGAAGGCCACGGTTTGTGTGGTATCATTTAAATTGTGTAATGGTATTTGAATTGTTACAACCTCGCTATTTTATAAACTAAAATGTTTTATCTAAAATGGGACCAAATCGTTGTTTTCCGCAACTTAAACCTAAATTATTTCTCATTAAACCCCATGTGTTTTAAAATAGTTTTTGGAAGAAAATGACTTATTTGAAAATGTTGAAACTAAAGTTTTCACAAAAGGATGATTTTATTGATTAATAATGATAAACCATGGGTTAAAATGACGTTTTATGAAAAGCCTTAAGCGAGGGTGTTTCAATTTGGTATCAGAGCATGAGTTTAAGTGAACTAGGTACTAGGAGTAGTGCTTAGACTTAAACTATGATGCTTTTAAGGATGTTTGACCTCTTAAGTAGTTGGCCTTTAGAACTTAATAGTAAGTGCTTGCTTGTGACTAAGGTTCTAACCATGTAATTAGTGAATTTGGGATTAGCATGATGAATATTCTTGGCAAGAGGATTTTATTTATGAGGATTCTTACGTGGAAATGAAGTGCAACCTTGAAGGATCATGACTACATGGCAACATGAGGAAGAACTTTGTAAGAATGGTGACTCCTAAGGAATTGAGCTTCATGCTCACAAGCACTTTTGAAGAATAAAGGATGATCTTGGATGATGAAAGGATGACTTAAATGGGATAAAGCTCGAAGCGTAGCAAGGTTGTTGAGGTGGTCTTGACTATGAGGAACCAACTAAGGGAATTGTGGTGACATCTTGAAGCAAGCAAGGAGCATTAGGAGCAGAGTAGTAGTTAAGTGAAGGAAAGGTGAAGATTTGGAGCCGTTGGAGAAATTCTTTTGTAGTGACCCTTAAACCTTTCTTCCTTACCCTTATCTTCTTTTGAGACCCATCCGTTGTCTTTTTAGTGAGCATGCTTGTGACCTTGCCTTAGCTCTAGAAGACTAAGTGTATGTAAGGGTAGAGTGGTTTGCGCCTTAACGTCTAAACTAGAGAAACCTTAATGTAAGATAAAAGAAGGAATTAGATCATTATGTTCTTTGGTAGTTATTGATGGCTTAGTGACCAATGCAACCTTATGGGAATAGTGATTTACTAATTCATGTTAGGGTGAAGAGACATGGATGCATGATGAGGCTAGAGACCATAGGATCAAACCGTTAATCACCTTGGAGTGTGTGGAGTAGTGAATAACCTACCCTAATAAGAACTTAAGAATGACATAAGGCCAATCTTTTCAAAAATGTTGTTAAAATTTTGAGAAAGTTTTATAAACGAATTGGACGAGAATATCTCACAAAATGCAAGACTTTTATAAAGTGAATGACAAATGGGTCATCATGAATCGGTAGTGAATACCCAGGAGTGATGATCTCTTTGAGATTTTGTTAATAAATTTAATGAAAATATATTTCAAAATAAGTTTGAAACTTTATTGTTTTACATAAAGTGTACGAATTCGAAGAGGTATCTTCTTTTCACAAAGGTTATTGATATTTTTCTCATAAGGAACGGTTTCCTCAAAATATTTACCACAAAGTTAGGTGTTCAAATCTTTTGTAAAACAAAGGGTCGAGTAAAAAAAATAATACAATTTGATAGTTGCATGTTTTAAAGAAGAACAATTATTAAAAAAAAATCTAGACAAGTAGTTCTTTGAAGTAAAACAGTTTTACAAAGCGGAATTTATGGCACTTCAACTTCATAAAGTTTTAAATTTAAGTAGAGGCAACTTTTGAGATTTTGTTGAAAAATGGGTATTAAATTCTTTATCAGTAGGAATACCCGGGATTGATGGTCTATTTAGAATTTTATTAGTATTTTGGTGGAATCCTGTTTCAAAATGGATTTGGAAAATTTATTATTTTACATAAAGGATGCGAAATCTGAGTAATGCTTTTTTTCATGAAGTCAATTAAATTTTCAAAGAACGGTCTTTTCCAAACATTAACCACAAAGCGGAGTGTTTAAGTTTTTGAAAGGACAATGAGTCAAAAATTTGAAAGATTTTAAATTTAACATTTCATATTTAAGAGGAACGTTATAAAAGGAAAGTTTTGGATAAACAATTCTCGGAAGTAACGGAGTTTTACAAAAGTGGAATTTAAAGTATTTCGAGTATAATATTTTAAAGCTAAAATATGAGTAACTTTTGAGATTTTGAAAAAAAAATAGTACTTTATTTTTATTATTGATTCCGGGGACGGAATCCTTTTAAGGGATAGATAATTGTAACATCCGTGTTTCGGGCCTAGAAGATTTGAGCTTAAATCGATGAGATAAAAACTTATTTTGGAAAATAAATGAGTTAAATAAATAAATTTCGTAAGTTACTGGATGATTTATAAATTATTTTCCTAAAAGTCTCCACCTTATGTATATATGCATATATTTTAAACATTATCGTCTTATAAGGATTTATAAATTTATTTATCGCTTTGACGTTTAAGTATTAAGGAGAATTTGATAAGTTTATAAATAAAATTTGGAACGCATTTTATTATTTTAATTAATTGACTGTGGCACTTAATTTAGATACCAATTGCTTAATATTATGAAAGTTTTGATAAGTTGTTACAAACCCTAAGGGCATTTTAGTAAATTGGTTAATAAGACAAACAAGACGGGTATTCATAAGTCAATATAATGCTTATAGAAGGATTCAAGTTGCATAATCGGGAAATGGAGGGTAGTTTAGTAATTTGACCATTTTGTAATTTCTCATAAAGATGGGGCATTTTGGTGAATTTTGCTAGTAAAGACAATATTGTTCATAGGAGGGCATTATGGTAATTTTGCAATTGGCAGGCATGCTATCATCTTTCATGTGGGCATGCTCGTTTCCTGATCCTTGGTGAGAGTACAACTCCAACAAATGAGAGAGAGAGAGAGATATGCAAATTGATTCTCCGGTAATGAAGAAGTGAAAAATGGAATGTGTTGCAGTGTTTAGAAAAAGCTTGAAAGGATCAAGAGGTGTAGAGATATAGGAGTCAAAGAGAAGTCATCGGTGGTTATCAGAAAATGGAGTGTGAGGCGATGGTGGCATGCCATCGTCGACTGAACAGGAGGCATGGAGGAGCAGGTCGCCGGAGTCGAGAAGGGGTGACCGTGACTCATGGAGGGATCGGATGAGAAAGGAAGGGTGAAGCAGGGAGTGAATGGAAACTCTTGTTCCTCTGGTAAACATTCAATGAAGCAGGACCAGAAAAGAGATGAGATGCAGGCTGAATCTGAAGGGTATTTGGTGGAATGTATTTCAAATATCAGATAGAAACCACCGAGGAAGGAGATGGGTTTGAATTGGGTCACCACCGCTAGTGGAATCGATGGCAGTCCCAGTGACTGGGAAACCGATTGTAGGATGGCTGCGTTTTGTGGAGATGCATCTGTCGCCGGAGACGAGTACGACATCAGAGAAGAGAAAGGCCGGAGAAGGAGTTAGGTTCGGAAGGAGGATGACCGGAGCTGGAGGGCGACGGATTGTGGTGCTGGTTTGATTTTCCGTCGAAGACCGGTTAGTTAAATGGTTGTCGCCGGTGATGATCGATTGGACGGAGCTAAAGGGTATGACCGGAGAGGTGTATATCGCCTAAGAGGGTGAACCGTCGGTGTGGGAGGCGGCCGTGGTGTATTTTCTCCCGTAATCTTGGAAGAGGTACAGTTTGACTTTGTTTGACCTCATTTAGGTCACGTATTGGGCTGATTCTCTTTTTAATGGGCTTGATTCCAACTTGATTTCCTTTGGGCTCTTGGACTATGCATTTTGACTTATTCGTATTGGGCCATATGTTATGCTATTCACTTTGGACTAGATATCTCACCTTGGGTTTAATTTGAGTTCTAATATGATTTAAGACGCCGTAAGTGTTATATAAAATTTTAGTATTTTAATTTTAAATAGAATTAGTTTTAATTCTGTATTAAATGAATAATAAGCCGTCTAAGATAAATTTATAGACTAAACAACCGAATCTAGACTTTGTGTTAACATAAGTACAACTAGTGAAAGAGACCCTAGTTAAGTTTTGGGACTGAGGTGTCTTTAGATCATGTATTGATTTTATATATATGATCTTATAGGGAATTTGTTGAGCGAGGAGATGATGTCTAGGGATACTTCCAGATATGGCACGCTTGTGTGGAATTAGTGTTGACTTTTCAGTTGACCTTCAGGTGAGTTTACCGGGAGTACACATCCTTCCAACTATCTTTTGTGTGTGTAGTCAATTACTTTTCATGCATATCATTATGTGCAATGTGTTATACGATTACTACTTGTGCATTGCATGAAAATGAGTTTCCAAAGATGTTTTCAAATAAAGAGCATGATGATGTTTTGAAAGATGTTTTGAGCATTCTATTTGTGCATTGCATTGCATATAGGATGGGATTGACCGAGTGAACCTTATGATGACCTTAAAGATGTTTAATGATGTTTGGCTGAAGTAGCCACCTTCATGATGTTTTGAGTTTGACCCTTCTCTAAAATAAAGAGGGTGAGGAGACGCATGAGGGAGTTGCTAACCCTCATGGGGCTAGTGTGATGGCCACTAGTTCTAGTTTAACCTATACGGGGATCAAGTGACATGCTTCGTGCGTGTCATTTGTGAACTTAGGTAGGTGCCATTGAGGTGAGTTGGACTTTTATGAGATGGACGTGGGTTTGGGATAGTTGCATCACACATTGCATTTGCATATCATAACTATCTATTTTGAGTAAACCTTTATGATGTCTTAAACAACTTTTGAAGTTTGTGTTAAAACTATTTTTGGGGGTTTGTCCCGAGTGTGGTAGTTCACTGCCCACTCAAAATGGGTCAACCTCGGGTAAGCTCACTAGGCATTTCCATTGCCTAACTTATTTTGATGTGTACTCAGGTTGAGGAGTTTAGATGACTTAGAAGAGCTGGATGTTTAGAAGGTCACGGTTTGTGTGGTATCATTTAAATTGTGTAATGGTATTTGAATTGTTACAACCTCGCTATTTTATAAACTAAAATGTTTTATCTAAAATGGGACCAAATCGTTGTTTTCCGCAACTTAAACCTAAATTATTTCTCATTAAACCCCATGTGTTTTAAAATAGTTTTTGGAAGAAAATGACTTATTTGAAAATGTTGAAACTAAAGTTTTCACAAAAGGATGATTTTATTGATTAATGATGATAAACCATGGGTTAAAATGACGTTTTATGAAAAGCCTTAAGCGATGGTGTTTCATGTAGAAAATGTTATGTATCATTTTCACTGCAATGAAGTACCAATATTTGCTTCAAATGTCGATATGAAACTTTTTACGTAATATTTCGATGAAAATAATCGTTAAAAGTTATAAAATAAAATGAACAGTGATCGATATGAATTTTTTTGAATGTATGGATGGTTTTTATGAAACAAAAAAAAATATAATGGTTAAACTAGAATTTTGAGCAAATTACATTGATTTTTATATTATTAACCCTTTAAACTATTACCAATTAGTCGTGCTTTATCGATCGTGTTAAACTTATCACATTAAAAATATTGTCTACAGTTGGATACATTTTCCTCTACTAACAAATCTAATAAATTATTACATGGTGTTCGTAAAATTCGAATTTAATAGTTGCGAAGAGAATGTATCACTTTATTATATGCTTTAAAAAATAACCTACGTTATTAACATAGCGTGATATGGGACATCAAAAAAATTATAAGGTATATTTAGCGACGAGTTTTTATTTTTATCTTTTAATGAAAATTTTAAATTAAATATTTCTATTTTATTTAAATAAAAAACTCATAATAGAAAGCTTATTTTAAATACCTTTTTAGCTTTTCACTAATTTTACTATATATCCTATATGTTCCATTTGAGCATATACTTCCTATGCTTAATGTCCCAGCTCACCGCTGGTTTCTATTATTAGTAAAATCTTCGCTGTATAAAAAAATAATTTTAAATAACATTTGAGTAGTTTAAAAATGTATAATACTGCTAACTACTTAAATATTAATTACGTTTGCCAAATAAAACATGTCAATAAAGTGTTTGGAATCTGGATGCGGTGTTCATCAAGACAAAAAGAAAAAAGAAGATTCGTGTTCTTTTAACATATAATAAATATGTTTAGTCAGTGTAAGACAAAATTCGAATATATATTCATCTTTGTCGTACTAACTACTAACTATTGAATTATTTAACTATGTTGATTGATACTCGGATTATTGTCATGGAGAACTATAAAACAACCTCGAGGAAACTGCAAAAATGATTAATGTGGTTTGTGGTTTTTTAAAATCTAAAAACGTTTTAACTTATAAATATAATTATTTTTCCGTTTAGTTTGGTTGTGGATTTGGTTCCTAATGTCACAGGATGACTTTCTTCGAATACTCAATCTCATGTGTCACCTATCTCACTTCTAGTTTAATCAAGCAACTACGCTCCTTGAATGATACAAAGGACTACAAAAGCAACCGATTAGAACAAAGAAAAGTTGATATTACAATATAACTCAATAGCTTAACAAGTGATACTACAATGATTTGATCAAATGTACTTTACCCCTATTTATTTTTAGGTGAGTTCGACCTCCTCTTGGAAACATTTCAGAGTTTCCTACATATGTACTACTTACAAGGTAATTCTAGAATTATCTATCGTTATCAATAGCTATCTATCGACTTCCTTACGTCTCCAAATTATTCTCCTATGGCCTAGAGAAATCTAGGACATTCTCCGACCTTCCAACATGTTCTTAGGATGTTCCCCACCATTCAACGGATATGCATGGTATTCTAGAGTTTTCTCGGGTATTCTTGATTGCTCCAGAGTTCTCCACATGGCTTTGGAAACTTCTAGAGCCTTGGTTTGTGACACCCCACCCCACTTAAACCCTTGACTTCCTCGTCAAGTCTTTGATGTGTGTACCTTTTTCTTGTCACAAGATTATCATAAGAGTCACTCCCGGATGTGTTGGTTATCAGGTACTTCTTCCCAAAGCATCGCTTCCTTCAAGGTACTCCTTGTTTGTCTGTTACTTTACTCATCACCAGTTTTCCCTCAACCTCATGGACCTCAACCTCATGGAACATCAGGTTGATCTCGTACTAGGATGATGATCCCAACTTCCATGAGCGTGCATAGACCCTTCAAAGTTCATTTGATCTGATCATGACGATTATACATCGGTTGGGTTTCTTCATTTATCTTATAACTCGATGTATCCTTTCTCTCATTCGTTACGATCTTCTTGGGACCTTTGTCGAGCTGCATTGTTTATAGGACTAAAGATTTTGTTTTGCTTCTTTTTAAGGGTACAACATAAATAGTTGATCCTTAGTGTTAGTGTTACACGTGGTGTTGTTGTTCTCGATCGACCATGTGCACACCTGGTCTTAGAAATCCATTCATAATACCATGTGACGATTGTCCATAGATACCACTACTAAGTCTATGTTGCCTTCCTATTATGTTATCTTCTTGTGTACTTCATATAAAACTCCAATGAATGAGTTGGATGGAGAATTGACGACCTTCCACCATCCAAGATCCTTGGTATAATGTATGCCAAGCTCCTCAACTTCATCTTCAGCGAGGAAAATATGAAACGCACCTAAATCTACTAATGCCTTGATGCTCCTTCCATTCATCATGACTACTACAAGCACGAGACTCTTTTCTTTAGCCTCACTCTTTTTGGGTGTCTTCACCTCATTTTTTTCCAAAGAGTTTAAAAGATGTATCGAGCTCATATACGCTTCTTCTTTTTCTTCTTGTAACACCATCGAATAAAAATGTTTTTTCTTTAGAAAATATTTGGTCAAGTGATGGCTATCACATAAATAACACTTGATCTTTTTCATTCTCCTTTTTGATTTCTTCATTTGATTGCCTTTCCCTTCAAATTGTGTGTTGGGCAAGATCTTGCTTCGGTTCTGGCTTCGATGTGGGTTTTCTCCACCATTATTCTTCTTATTTATAGTTTCTCTTCGAAATTCCATAAAGTATTTTGCCATGACAATGGCGTCATCTATGTCTTGAACATTCCTTCGCTTGAGCTTGTTGAAGCCCAAGATTATAACCCGTCCAATAAATAAAAAACCTCACCCTTATCTCTTACACACTTTCACATAAACATCATCACTACCACTTCCCATCACTAGAGTCACAATTCTTTGGAAACAACGGATAAGTACCAGATAAAAAATATAAATCCCATGCTAGGTAGTTAATAGCAACGAGATCTCGGTGAGATCTCGGTGGGATAGCGCTTTGTAGTCCTATATAAAATAGTGGTTAGGAATAACGCCTAAGAATAGCGGAATCGAGAATTGCGCCGATATTTTGTCACACTCCCAAATCGAATGGTGGAATAGTCTGAGGGTGGAAGGTTATACAGTATCACAATAGTTGAATACATCGATGCATAAGTAAATAACAACCATCATACATTATAATTATATAAGTTACATGTTCCAAATGTTAATTGTTTCGAATCTAATTACTTGTATGATAAACAAAATAATAAGAGTGACGTCTTTGCGTCCCAATCCAAAAGTTTGTCAATCTTAACTAACGATTACCTGAGAATAGAAGCGGTTTTAAAAGTGTCAACATTACGTTGGTGAGTTCATAAGATTTTGTAATGAGAAAAACCCAGTGTTTCCTTAGTGAAACCCGAAGTATTTGTAGACAAGAAAAATAGTATTTTTCTTAAACGTTATTGTAGTTTTAGAACCATAAAATTGGAATTGTATAAGTAAAACCATACTTTGTAAATCTTGATAAAATGTACTTTGTAGTCATAAACTGAAATGTTTAAGTAATTCTTTACTTATATTACGTGTAAAAATGTAGTTTTATAAAGATATAAAACCAAGTGAAGATGTTTTTCCTTAAACAATGAGTATTCGTTGCTGTTATTTGTGAGTTATTATAACCCTGCAACCGACTATGATGTGGGCCTGACACGACGTTCTTCAGGCGTCGCAATGTTAAGACATTTGTCACATTTGACCCGTCAGTCGTAGTTGTAGCGAACAACCATAGGTGGGGATTGTCAATACCATATAGATCTATACACAACTATCTCACTCGTAATGATTAAGGTTATAATAAATGACTTACCCTTGTACTTTGTTTTAGTACGATGAAGAAAATGTCTTACATAACCGTCCAACGTTATGAGATCATTGTTTATAAATGAAAATCCTTTGTATTTGTAATTATCAAAAAATTCCATGATAATTATATTATGAAATATTTGTATATCTATATAATTATCTTTCGTATGTATTTGTTGTAATGTCGTAGTTTGCTCCATAAATTATACCAATTATAACTTATATAAGTGTATTTGTCGTATTTACGTATTTATACCTAAAAGATGCTAGACGTTCGTATATATATATATATATATATATATATATATATATATATATATATATATATATATATATATATATATATATATTTTTTTTTTTTCTTACATCTAAGACACTAAATATAAACATAAAGTAAACAAAACCATTTTTCATAAAAGTGATGGCAACTTACTAGTTTTGGTCATTTTATCAAAGTGATGGCAACTTATCAAATTTAGTCATTTTATAAAATGATGGCAAATACTTACAAATTGTCATTTTTCATGCAAATAATAAGAATTTACGTAAAATAAACTATTTTTGTTATATCAACTTTTTACAAGACATTTTGTCTAACAAATATAACCTAGTAGCTTTTCATGACTATTTTTGAGAAAAGAAGTTTTCCAAGTCTTTTTGCAAAGGAACAAATAGAGCACTTTTATGACCATTTTTACCAACAAGGCAACATTTTGTATTTTTGTTAGTGATTTTTATGTGTAAGAGTTTTATATGTTATTTTCTCAAGTTAAGCATATAACTTAGTTTATCGTAACACATTTTTTCATGTATAGCACTTTTATAGAAAAATAACCAAACACACATATCATGTTATATTTTCAAGATCAAAACATGCATTTTAGTAAGCTTGTATTCTCCCCCTAAAACATCTAAAAAGAATAGAAAATTAGGGGTATGAACTCACCCTTGAAGATTAACTTGGATGATGAAGAGTATGAGATAAAAGAAACAAAGCTTGATAGCTTGAGAATGGCTTGATCTTCGAGATTTGTCTAAGGTTCAAGGTTAAGAATGTGAATAAAATAACAAGAAGAATGGTGATAAAGACTTAGGTATTTGAAGAATATCATAGAAAACTTACTTAAAGCTCTTGGAGAATAACTTTGAATGGAAGTCTTGCAAATGGATGATCAAAGAAAACACTTAAGATCAAACTTAATTTTTGTGTGCGTGTGAGTGTTTCTTTGGCCGAGAATGAGAAGGAGAGGGGAGGAGTGAGTCTTTGATGATGGTTGATGGAAAGGAAAGGGTGTGGTGGTGTGTAAGGGTGTGTTGATGGGAAAGGAAGCATGGGTGTGTAAGAGTATGTTGATGTGAAAGGAAGCATGGTTCTTTGAATAAAAAATGGCTAGGTGATGATGATGGAGAGAGTTGGAGGTTTTGAGGAGAGAGGAGAAGAGAGTTGTCTAGTTTTTTATAAAACAACTAGCTACTTGTATAAAATGGTTGTATTTTATAAAAGTGTGGCAAAATATAATATATAATTGTATAAGTTTAAAAGATATAATTACTAACCATAATCTTAATCAATATTCTTAATACTAATATTAATAATCATATAATTTGATTACTTCCCAATTTGTTATATAAAAATATAAGGGTCAAAGCGCGGTAAATTTCCGGATCGCGGTATATGACACTTTACCGGAAAAGTAATCGGAGTATAGAATTAAATATTAGATCATATTACGTTCTATAAAACGTGTTCCGATCTTTTATACTTAACATTTAAGGCACGCTGTAATGCATTTAATGCACATTTCCTGTGTACATTTATTGTTTTCAGCTGTAACTTTTGTATGCGAACTCCGTTTTCGACGTTCGATACGTCCACGGGTTCGAACTCACGAATGCATCGTGTTATGAATATTATTTATGCTAAACCAAAATAATATTTGTATGATTAATCGAATTTTACGCTACTGTAGTATATTATTCGAAATTATAGCGTTTACTTGATAATTGATTCAAAATAGCGTATTGTAGTATTATAATTTTCAATAATACATTAGGAAAGTTATGAAAATTATATTTCAACGTATTATCCTAATTTACGCTCTGGTTGACCTTTGTTGACGTTTATTGTCTTTTGTTGACCAAATTTGACGGATGTCACATATTTATTGCAATTTCACTGATATTCTGATTGCGTTATTGCGTGCGTTATTTTAGCTCTATTTCTTGAAATAGCATTTTGGTTTGTTTCTGTGTTTCAAAACAAATGTATCATTTCTTTGGGCTAGTCCATCGAACGTATATTTTGTAGCCAAACACTTAACAATCTCGTAAGTCATAATCGGCTAATCCTAGCGTCATTCTTTCTTCTCTTTTGCGCGACTTGGTCTAACCTATTCAGTCAACGATTATTTTTCTTGCCACTTCTCAGTTCCCTCCCGTTCTTGATTGATTCTTGATTTCCACCAACAAAATAAATGACGGAGGTGTTCTTGACCTTCAACCTTGTGCTTGGGTCTCTCTCTCTCTCTCTCTCTCTCTCTCTCTCTATATATATATATATATATATATATATATATATATATATATATATATATATATATATATATATATATATATATATATATATATATATATATATATATATATATATATATATATCAGTGTTGCAGAAATCGGTCTTGGCGGCCGATTAATCGCTTGGCGGTCTTCAACCGATTACGATTAGACCTAATCAGTCAGCTTGACAGTTTGCTGCAAAAATCGGCTAAATATCGGCCTTAGCGGCCAATTAATCAGTCTTGGGGTATTTTTTCATTTTTTTATTTATTATTATTTTTTTATTTATTTATTTTTAAATGACGACACAAACACTCTATAATAACTCAAGAAAACTGGAAAAAAAATCAATATTAAAGAATAAAAATAAACAAATGTATAATCTTTGATGTGTATCTCGAAATAAAATATATCAAACTTTGCTATTTTGTTATATTTATATATTATTAAATGAATTCATTTATAATTTAGGGTCTCCGATTAATCCCCGACTAATCCCCGATTAATCCAATTAATCCCTTAACCCCACTCGACCGCCAACCTACCGTCAAACGATTTTTATAACCTTTATATATATATATATATATATATATATATATATATATATATATATATATATATATATATATATATATATATATATATATATATATATATATATATAACCGGTATCTCAACGTTATCTCACCGCGAGAACCGTTTTTTTAAATCACGACATGTGACCGCTATTTGACTTTTAACCGCGATAACTGCATATATCCCATGTTGAGATAGTTTAATGGGATTCAAAGAATGTCAGAAGTCAATAGTGGATCAACAGTCAAAAGCTAGTTCAGTAGTTATAACGGATCAACACTCATGACGGATCAGTTCCTTGGATGGATTGGAAAGCCAGATCGATCAGTGATCCGGAGCGGACTAGGGGTCAGAGGCTAATTCAGCCAGTCCTGAAGGTTCATCCCTTGGGATGGATCAACGGTCTGTATGGCATCAAGAATCCACAAGGATCAATAATCTGAAGAAAGTTTTTCTTTAGATGGATCAGGAGCTAGGACGCGGGATGGTTCAACAGCCGATGCGATGATCGCAGGTGCAGGAGATGCATCTTTAGCAACACAGAGAACAAGTTTGCAACCGTAGGTTTTATCTCTCGAGAGTCTCTTGAAACTGCTTACAAAGTCTGAGATAGGGCGACATGTAGGGGCAGAAAGGTAATCTGTCATGTATGGCTCATGACCTATCACATTATTGTAACACCCCATCTTTAATTACACCTTATTTGGTGTATTAATTTATAAAAACACTATAAATAAAAATTTCGTTCTTTTAAAAACTTTTCTTTTAATCAATAAGACATTGTTTAAAACTTCTCGTCCCAATAAAAACAATTACGTAAAAAGATATTTAGACAACATTGGGGGTTACAAACTCATATCAAAACAACCATAGTAAAGCCTTTAACAACTCAAAGTTATGTCCCGTATTAAACTAACATTTCTACCGAAAATTCGGCATGACCTTTGGGCAATATGGACAATTCCATACTAGCCCGACTAAATAAAACAACTCAAAAACAATACCGGACATAACAAAATTTGTATTGTACAACTACAAGGGAATTCTAAACCATAATAAGACATCTCTCAATTACATGACAAATTATACCGCACTTGGATTAACTTTATCTTCTTGATCATCTTTTCTATCTACCATCCATATATAAGCTTCTAAGTTCTTCACTCCTTTAATCCAATGCTAGACATCCTATTCCTGAGTACATAGTATTTTAAAACAAACATACGTAAGACAAAAGTCTCGTGAGATACATGGGTTTTAGACCCAACAAGTTTAAACCAATTTTAATATCATTAACTATAAGAAAACCAAGAAAACTTTCCTTTCTTTTCATAACCTGCAAAATCCACTTTATTGTCAAAATATCAAATTATAGATCAATACTTCATTATAGAATCTTAGAATCATTGTTTAATCATCAAAAGCATAAAGTCATTACTTATCATCAAAACAAAAGTTCGTTGCTATAACAATAAAACATAACTCATTACTTTATCATAAAAACATTAGGTTTTCCACTTTAGCATAAGCAAACATAAATTGAACCCTTTCTTATCAAAACATAGGCCAATGTAATTCATGATTAATTTCTTATTGTTTGGCTTTATACGGGTTCCCCGTATCCCTTTACCTCCCCGGAATAGAACCAATCTATCCGTGAGGGCGTGCTAGTTCCCTTTCCCTTCATGGAATAGAACAAATCTATCCATAAGGGCGTGCTGAAGACAACTACTTCGCGACGGGAGGTACCATCCCAGTAGTGTCTATTGACCCCCTTCTTGCGGGTAAGGTCCTTGTCCGAACATCTCTCACATTTCTTACACTTAATTCATATTCCAATTTTTACTATCATCAATTCATTACATGTTGGCCTCGATCATAAACATTCTTCAATCATATAGAAATCATTCCGACCTTTGCATAAAACAACTTTTAAAACTTTAAACTTTAGAATCATTTGCAAACCATTTCAATCGGTAAACATAAATCAATACTTAATCATTCAAGCTTTAAAAATCACTTCAAAAACCATTATTCATGAAACATTTAACATAACTTTTGAAAATCATTTGTCAAACTATTAATCATTAAACAATTTGCATAAAAACAAAACTTGCTGCTATGTACCCAGAAAAGTCCTCATGTACTCACCTCAGTAGCTAGGTATGTCTAGCTACACTAATCCACTAGCTCTAAACTTTTACCGCTTCCAAGTATCCTCCACTGTCTATTAGATTAATAAAAGATTAGAACTATAATTCACAACTAGTCATATAATGTAGTCTACTTATTATTGAATCTCTTATAATCATTATATAGTCTCATTCCAATAATTAAACATGCTTAACAAAGACTTAATACCCAAATTCGTCAACTTTACCATTTTTGTCCCACTTTGACCATTTATGGTATTTCTTGGGTTTGACTTACAATTTAAACAACTTTATAGTTTCAACATGTTTTTAATGCAATACTAATTGCTTAGATGTCAAAACATCTCTTGTTTTACTCTTTTATACGATTTTAGCAAATTCCGACCATTAAAGTTTCCATATATAGAATTTCTTGAAAAGCATGTTACTTCTCATTTGCTTGACCCCAATATATTCTCAATATTTCATAAAAATCATTTTAATTCAAATCTACAATCTATTTGTGTCATTTTTGTAAAATATCAAAATTTGTCCCAAAAGGGTTGGAATGCCCAATTCCATTCTAAGACTTACTACTAAATGTGTTTCAAATAACAAGTCTTAAGCACTACTTGCACAAGGATTTATATAACATTTCTTAATATCCAACATATTTGTAAAAATCTCCTTTTTATGGTCAAGTTTGACCAATATGAGTAAAATCAACAATCAAAACTCATAATCTTTAAAAATCTCCAAATTCCCACTTTAGACCTTGATATGTTTGTATTTTAAAAGATGCAAACCATATAAATCTAGCGTTAAAACACTTGTATTCGATCAAGCTTCATATTAAACATGACTTATGAAGAAATCAATAATTCCTGACTTTTGTTCATCATATGCTTTTAGCTTTAATCATGTGTATCAAAGTATAAACATGGAAGGAAAAAATTAGCCCTTTAAATCAAGTAAACCCATATAAGTTCATAAATTCAAGGTAATACTCAATGCACCAAGAGCTCAAACTGATTCCTAGTTAAATCAAGCATTCAATCATCCTTCTTGAACCAATTTCTTAATATGCAACTAAGAATATCAAGCAATTTCAACCATAAGAATTAGTTTCCTGAAGTTACCTTTTGAATCTGTCCCAAATCAGAAAATTAGAAACATTTAGGGCTGCATTGAGTTGAAAATCGGAGTAGGTAATCTCCCCATCGCCGCCGCCGGCCGCCGGCCACCGCTGGCAGCCTCTTGTTGCCTCTGACCCTCGAGATTATCATCGCCGACAACAGCATCGACTGCTGTCTTTCCATCTCCGTCTCTCGTTGCTGAAATCGTGAATCTCAACGACAAAAATCAATCCTCAATCCCTTCTCGTTTTCTCCTGAATCGCTGCCTCTCTCGATCTCTTAGTCGATTACGCACACACACAAATGTGTGTTCTGATTTTCACGATTACCCCCAAATACCCCAAGACTAATTCCCGTTTTTCTCATTTTACGCACACAGGATCACAAACCGGGAACTGGATATAACTTGGGTCAAATATGAGAAATCCGAAATTACCCTTCATTAAAATGACTGACAAATTTCTTGGCATAAACACATATTATTTCTGATTTTTACCCAACCGTAACTCCCTTATACGACATCATATTTTTGTAAACTTTATATCCTTAAAAAGGTGGAAATTATTTTAACAACTTTATTCTACTGACTTAAGTTTGAATCATTATATATTTTTCGATACAGTCCCTCAAACATGGGCTATCGACCATTTTTGTCACTTTTTTGTCATCTTTGACCTGTCATAACTTCTTCGTTATAACTCCAAACAGTCCGAATCTTTTTCCTGTATTCTTATTACATCAAAATATACAAAAGTCTCTTTGATGACTTTTTCCCAATTCCTTATAGATATTTGGATATTAATTTTTGAAGATTTACAAATATTCTTTTCACTTTTAGTCCCAAATTTTCATTTTTGCCCTCGGGTCTTTAAATCAAATTTCCAAATAAAACAATACTTCATTATGACTTAATAAAAGGTCTTAAAACTCAAGTTTCCATATTTTCACATTATTTGACCATTTTGCCCTTCCGCATACATTTAACTCGTCTGAACTTCAAACTTCTAAGTATCAAAGTACTTAGCATAAGTCCTTATTTCATATTTAAAAATTTAGGTTGTCACAATTATAGTTGGAACTTCTAGAAAAGCATGGCTTAAAAGATTTACCATCACTCACATTAGATCACGCTGTCCACTGTAAATACCCTTTCCAATGTTGTGAACAAAGTATGTCATATGTGTGAGTGAGTTGAACATATTACATAGTACAACAAATACTTTGTAAAACATTCATTATCAATAATAAAATTCGTCTAGTTCTCCAGTGAATGTAGCTTGATCAGATTAGATCAAGTGCACCACTTAAGTTATTGTGTTCTTGTTTGGTTGTTTATTCTTCATGTTTTCACTATTATTCTCTAAATCAATTTGAGTAATTTTTTCGTTTGTTACATCCCGATTTTGTCACACGCGGATCTTTTTTTCCCTTTGTCACATCTGGATCCTCCACTGGATCCGGGTCGGTTTATTCTTCTACAACCTTCCACCGCTTTTGCAATTCCCACCATTTCCTCCTCAGTCTTCAAGAGAAGCCACCGGCTCCTGTGGTCGAGGTTTCCACGTCGTTGTATCTACACTCTCTGGATTTTCCGTCCGATACTCTCCCCAAATGATGTTGCATCGCGGCTCCACCGTTTCACTTCTCGGAACTACATCGTCATTATCCATCGGTTTTCATGTTCCCGTCTTCAACCAAACCCGCCGGTGACTGCATCAAAGCCCTAATTTTGGGTTTTTGTACTTTGTCGCCTCTTTGGTTTCTCCTCAACCGACCTTCGATTTCCCTCCACCAAAGCTAATCTCCACTTTACCAGGTAATTTTTCATCTAGGGTTCTTCAATTCGTATGGTTTCGTGCCATTCGAATCTTTTTTACCCTTTATGGTACTGCGTTTTGAATAAAACTCGAATTCTAGGGTAAGTGATGACGTGGAGAAGGAAACGTAGAAGAGAATGAAACTCAACCAAAGCGGTCGAATCTGAATAACGCAATGGAGGAGTTCAGAAGGTTCGACGAGGACGGCGGTGGTATCAAGCGCCACCGTTTCAAACATTTGTATCAATCTGCGCTTCCTACAATTTCTAAAAGTATATACCCCCGACAACTAAGGTTTCGCCTATTTCTTTTTTTTTTAATTATACATACTTATGATTGTATAATCCATATTTTTTTGGTTTTTAAGGAATTTACCACGTGTTCTTTCAAATAAGTGTTGGATTAGGTGTCTAAGCCATGACTTGTAATTGAACTTTTATCTTGTGATTAAAAGCAAAGTCCATTTGGGTTGCCCTCATGGGTGGAGGATAGATAGTTCAGTAGAGAGAATAGTTGATTTATTAATTGTATAATAAATCAATAGAAATTAAGTATATGGTTTATTAATATATTTAAGTGTTAATATATTAATTAGAAACTATATTAATTAATTGAGATTTAATCTAGAATTAATTGGATTTAATTTGGAGATTAAATTAATTAATTAAAAGGTGCAGGGACTGGTTTGGTATTTATTCAATAGTTGAATAACTGGCCAGGAAAACCAGGGACCAAAAGTGGCGCCACCTTGGAGGCTTCTCCAAGGGTTTGGCGAAACCCTAATTAGGGTTTTGGTAAGCCTGGTCCAAGTGGTCAAAAGCCTTGTCCAATTGGAGGCTCCTTAGGGTTTCAGGTGTAACCCTTGGAGGCTATAAAAGGAACCCCCTGGCACCTCATATTCACGCCATCATCTTCTCTCTGGATTCACTCTGCTGGACTGATTCTTCCATCCCTTGGGTGTGACTTTCATCTGAGGCAGGATACTTTTGCTGCTGCTTAAAAGGATCATAAGATCAAAGGTTGGTTTTCTTAATTCTTCTTTAGAATTGAATTGTTTCCTTTAGGTTCTAAGTTCTAATCTTCATAGAAGAAAACATAGATCAATATTAGGGTTGCATGTGAACCTTAGGTTATTTTGTGTTCATTGATTGCATAGAAACCCTTCAGTGGTATCAGAGCTAGCTTGTTTTCTTGTGTTTTGATTATGAATTGCTTGCAATGATCTTGGCCTTGGTGTTTTTTGCGAAAATCCACCCTTGGGAGGCCTTGAAGTCGACGGCTTGGCTAGGGTTTCCTAACCCTAGCCGCCATGCCCTAAATGGTCCCCTAGATTGCTTGATTTGCTTGCCTTAATTGTGTGTTGTTATTTTTGGTAACTAAATCAACTAAAATAACTTGAACCATAATTCCTTGGCTTGTATTTTTCGAAATTCATGGGACCAATACAGATAAATTAATTTGATTAATTTGGTAATCTGTAACCTAGATTTAATTAGTTTAATTAATTGATTAATTAAAAGACCAATTAAATCAGCTTAAAGAATTAATTAAAATTTTCAAAAAATTAGTATAATTTGCGAAAATTAAGAGAAAATTAATTCTTAAAATATTTTAATGAGATTAAAATATATCTTATATGTATTTAAAATTAAAAGTTAATTTAATATATATAAGAAAATTGGTTAGTCTACCGCTAGTAAGCCTCATTCACAAAACTGTCCTATAAAGAGGGTATAAGGCGACTGACTATAAAATGTTAGTCTAATGGGTATCTACTCTTACCCACCGCTCTCCTGGTCAGTCGAGTGTCGTTAGCTGAACGGGTATGATAGAACCGCTAAGCCTCTTAAAAGTATAATGCTATAATTGAAAGTACTAGAACCCTAAAACAAATCCCAATCTAGTTACTTTAGGTTAAAAATGTGAATTGGTGCTAATCCATGAAATTGCACATTGCACTTTGTGGAACGTTGGTGGAGCGTGTGTGGTTTACCGGCACGCCAACTGGGGTCCACAAAAGGTCGCAATGGGTTTCTTGATTTTGTCATTATTAACGGAGCGTGTGTGGTTCACCGGCACGTTAATTAGAGATGACAATTGACTTCAAGAGTACCAAGCAATTTGCATGGTTATTCACACCCGGTTTGTGATCCTCGGCATCCCAGTCACAAACAGCGGGGCATTCCCGAGATTAAAACATGCTATCGAACAGTTCGATAAATCTCAAAGAAACTAGGAATTCCATTATAATATGATTATGTTTCCGCGGTGGAATTGGCTGAATCGTCATTCGCCTACCATGAAAAATTTGCAATACTGATTACGGCATCCCTTTTCGGTATTGTAGATTGTTATTGTAGGATCCTAGCCTCGTATTTATTCTTGGGTGAATATGAGGATTATTATTATTACTCTATCTAATTAAAACTACCTTCTTCTTGTTCAGATGTCTTCTGACCAATCCGTTCCCCACTCATATCCCGGTAATGTCACCTCGATTCTGTCATTATGCTCAAAGGTGACGTTAGACGGCACCAACTACAATGACTGGATCCGCAACATCAAAATGGCTCTAAGGTTTGAACATAAAGAGTATGTTCTAGAAACCGAGCTTGTTGATGTGGACACTGAAACCGCTACTCCCGAGGAAATCGCTGCGTACACTAAACACTCTGATGATGCGACCAAAGTGGCCTGCATCATGATCGCTACTATGAACCCTGAACTGCAGCGTATCTATGAGGACTATTGGCCTTACGAGATGCACAAAGAGCTCGCGGAAAGGTTCCATAAGCAAGAGCGCATCGAGAGGCATGAGGTTGTAAAAGCTTTCACTAACAGCAAGCCCAAAGAGGGCGAGTCCATCTGTGCACATGTGCAGAGGATGCATGGTTACGTGGAAAGGCTTAGAAAGCTGGAAATGCCGGTTCACGAGGATTTAGCAGTTGACATAGTGCTGAACTCCTTACCCAGTTCTTATGACCAGTTCACACTCGCGTATCATTTGAACAACAACCAGGCAAACCTAGCTGAGCTACACCGCATGCTGCGTACGGCTGAGGATGGGATGAAGGGAAAAGCTGTGCTCCCTGTCAACCCGCCTGTCCTGGCTATTGGCTCCGGAAAAGGAAAGAAACGGAAAGGCCCTCCTAAGCAGAACTGGAGGGAAAAGACTCACGTCGGGTCATCTAGCGGTGCCCCGAAAGGTAAGTCTTCCGGATTTCCACATGTTCGGAACCCCAAAGAGGCCGACTGCTTTTACTGCAAGCAAAAGGGTCATTGGAAGAGGAGCTGCCCAACGTATCTGCAGGATGTCAAGGACGGTAAAGTGAAACCGTCACAGGCAGGTACGTATTCTATATCTAATAACTCATCTTTTTCCCGTTCATGGGTCCTTGACACAGGATGTGGTTTTCACATCTGTTCTGATTTGCAGGGCCTAGAGGAAAGTAGGGAACTGGAGCATGCAGACTGAACCTGGTCATGGGCAATAGGCGAACGTCACCTGTTACCAAGATCGGTGTTTACGGACTGATGCTGAGCAGTGGAGTTAGATTAGATTTACATAATTGTTGCTATGCGCCAGATATGGCAAAGAACATAATTTCTTTTCATGCACTGTTTAGACAAGGCTTTCATTACGAGTTTAATAAATTGAATGGTTCAATTTCGGTTTTCAAAAATGATGTTTTTATATTTAATGCTATGCCTTGTGATGGTGTTTATGAATCTATTATGTGCATTGATAATTATGGTAAAAATGTGTTAACTATTGATGCTTCAAGCGGTGTAGAAAAGGCATGCCTGTGGCACTGTCGCCTTGGCCATATAAACAAGAAACGCATCACCCAACTCCAAAAGGATGGAGTGTTGGAATCATTCGACCTCGGGTCAGATGATGTATGCGAATCTTGCTTACTTGGCAAGATGACAAAATCACCATTCAAAGGTTCTTTTGAAAGAGGTGAAGGTCTGTTGGATATCATACACACTGATGTGTGTGGTCCCTTCAGGACAACCACTAGAGATGGTACGCGGTTCTATGTGACATTTACCGACGATTTTAGTAGGTATGGATATGTCTACTTAATCAAGAACAAGTCGGATACCTTTGAAAAGTTCAAAGAGTTTAAGAATGAAGCAGAAAATCAATTGGGCAGAAAGATAAAGATGCTTAGATCCGACAGAGGCGGTGAGTATCTTAGTATCGAGTTTCTGGATTACCTCAAGGAATGTGGAATTGTTTCACAGTTGTCGCCTCCAATAACACCTCAACTGAATGGTGTTGCAGAGAGACGCAACCGAACCTTGTTGGACATGGTTCGTTCCATGATGAATCGAGCCTCACTTCCAATCCATTTCTGGGGGTATGCCTTAGAGACTGCCGCCCATATCCTAAATCTTGTCCCAACCAAGAAGGTTGCAAAAACACCGCACGAGATGTGGACGGGGAAAGTTCCCTCGTTGGCACACATCAAAGTCTGGGGCTGTGAAGCATTCGTGAGACGAGATACTTCAGATAAGCTCGCAGAAAGAAGTGAGAGGTGTTACTTCATCGGATACCCGAAACAGTCTTTTGGATACTTGTTCTACAGACCAAGCGAGGACGTGGTCTTTATAGCAAGACGGGGGTTCTTTCGAGAGAGAGAACTCATATCCAAAGAGGACAGTGGGAGTACGATCGATCTCGAAGAAATTCAGGAGACGCCCGATGAGACAACCTTAGAAGAAACTAGCAACCAACATGAGGAAGAAGTTCCTGTTGGACCCACTGACATTTCGTTGCCCCTAAGACGTTCAGGTAGAGTTAGCATACCGCCCGAGTTCTATGGTTTCCATATTACTTCGGACGGAGACACGTTGGTCAGTGATCGTACGTTGACTAATTTGGATGAGCCAACTAGCTACCGTGAAGCAGTGGCAGGCCCCGAGTCTGCAAAAAGGAAAGAGGCAATGGACAGCGAGATAAAGTCCATGTACGACAATCAAGTTTGGAACTTGGTTGACAATGTACCGGGTCGAAAGACAGTCGGATGCAAGTGGATCTTCAAAAAGAAGACCGACATGGATGGAAAAGTGCATACTTATAAAGCTCGGCTGGTTGCGAAGGGATTCACTCAAACCCCGGGGGTTGACTATGATGACACCTTCTCACCAGTAGCCAAGATTAAGTCAATCAGGATAATGCTTGCCATAGCTGCGTTTCATGATTATGAAATCTGGCAGATGGATGTCAAAACCGCTTTCCTTAACGGGAAACTGACTGAAGATGTTTACATGAGTCAGCCAGAAGGTTTTGTAGACACTAAGCACCCTGATAAAGTATGTAAGCTTGAAAGATCAATCTACGGGTTGAAGCAAGCATCTCGCAGTTGGAATCTTTGCTTCCATGAGAAAGTCAAAGAGTTTGGCTTCTCTAGGAGTGAGGATGAGTCCTGTGTATATGTCAAGGCTAGTGGGAGTATAGTTACTTTCCTGGTGTTGTATGTTGATGACATACTGCTCATGGGAAACGACATTCCGACCTTGCAGAATGTTAAGGCTTGGCTCGGGAAGTGTTTCGCCATGAAAGACCTAGGGGAAGCTGCTTATATTCTCGGGATAAGAATACTTAGAGATAGAAAGAGAAAATTAATAGGCCTAAGCTAGTGTACATATTTGGAAAAGGTGTTAAAGAGGTTTAACATGGAAAGTTCCAAAAAGGGAGAGCTACCAATCCTAAGTGGTGTAAAATTGAGTAAGACTCAAAGTCCGAGTACCGATCAGGAAATAGCTGGAATGAGTCGAGTACCTTATGCTTCGGTTGTAGGGTCGATCATGTATGCTATGACATGTACTCGTCCCGACGTATCCTATGCACTAAGCTTGGTTAGTCGGTACCAGGGTAATCCTGGAAAAGCACATTGGATTGCAGTCAAGAACATACTCAAGTATCTGCGAAGGACAAAGAATATGGTATTAGTCCTTGGTGGCAGTGATGAGTTAAAAGTGAGTGGATTTACAGATGCCAGTTTCCAGACAGATAGGGACAGTGGACGGTCCCAGTCGGGCTGGGTATTTCTTTTGAACGGTGGAGGGGTCACTTGGAAAAGTTCCAAGCAGGAAACGGTGGCTGATTCAACGTGCGAATCAGAGTACATCGCAGCGAGTGAAGCGTCTAAGGAGGCGGCTTGGCTAAAGAATTTCATCGGGGATATTGGAGTTGTCCCGAGCATTCAGGAGCCGGTGGAACTTTTCTGCGATAATGAAGGAGCGGTCGCCTTGGCAAAGGAACCGCGAGACCATGGAAAGTCCAGGCATATCGAAAGAAAGTACCACTACATTCGACATCAGATAGAAGAAGGGCACTTACTGGTTAAGCGAGTATCATCCGAGGACAATCCTGCAGATCCTTTGACTAAGGCTCTGAATAGGATTAAGCACAATCAGCATGCTCGGAGCATTGGATTGTAGGATGATGTTAGTTTTAGTAATTAGATAGATTAGAAACTTGTAACAGTATAAATGTAATTGACTCGGTGATTTTATAATAGAGATTTATAAATGAGTATTGTTACTGCCTTTGTCAATTGTTTATTTCTGTGTTTCTATATTTGCATGTTTAACTTCCTTAATAATTGGATTATTTAAAACTCCACAGTCGATCATACTGTTAGGAAGTAAGTATGAATTAAGACTGTCATGAATTGGTTGCAGACTGTCTAAAGAGTTAGACATTGCAGTAAGACTGCTGCAACGTTCATGAGTACTTAGAAATAGAGATTTGAGTATTGGATAAACCCGCGCTTAAAAGATTGCTTCATGGATTACATCACGAGCAATGTTAAGACGATAATATCCGGTGATCTTTAAGTGGAGAGATATGATCTGTTATTTGTGATACAAGTACTTGTTGACAATGCGAAACCGCGCCAGTAACTCGGTGCTATAAAACGCACTGTTGTATGTATTTGGACCCGCAAAAGTTATGGACATATGAGTCGAAACTTATTCGTCCCATGACCCGATGGGAAACAGATATCTGTAAACATCTCGATGATTTAGAAGTTGACTGAAAGTGTTGGCCAACCGGGACTTGATTAATGTGTTCAATTAGTAGTCTCTAAAGTCATATGCAAATCAGAAATCGAGGAACAGAGTGTCAGACCAAGATTGATGTTAGTCCATGTCTTGAGTCTGAAAATATCTCGTTGGACGGAGGATCATCAGATCACTTATCTTTGGACAGAACTGACTGGGTCAGAGTTCAGACAATTAAAGTCATAGACTTATCCAAGTGGGAGACTGTTGGATTAGGTGTCTAAGCCATGACTTGTAATTGAACTTTTATCTTGTGATTAAAAGCAAAGTCCATTTGGGTTGCCCTCATGGGTGGAGGATAGATAGTTCAGTAGAGAGAATAGTTGATTTATTAATTGTATAATAAATCAATAGAAATTAAGTATATGGTTTATTAATATATTTAAGTGTTAATATATTAATTAGAAACTATATTAATTAATTGAGATTTAATCTAGAATTAATTGGATTTAATTTGGAGATTAAATTAATTAATTAAAAGGTGCAGGGACTGGTTTGGTATTTATTCAATAGTTGAATAACTGGCCAGGAAAACCAGGGACCAAAAGTGGCGCCACCTTGGAGGCTTCTCCAAGGGTTTGGCGAAACCCTAATTAGGGTTTTGGTAAGCCTGGTCCAAGTGGTCAAAAGCCTTGTCCAATTGGAGGCTCCTTAGGGTTTCAGGTGTAACCCTTGGAGGCTATAAAAGGAACCCCCTGGCACCTCATATTCACGCCATCATCTTCTCTCTGGATTCACTCTGCTGGACTGATTCTTCCATCCCTTGGGTGTGACTTTCATCTGAGGCAGGATACTTTTGCTGCTGCTTAAAAGGATCATAAGATCAAAGGTTGGTTTTCTTAATTCTTCTTTAGAATTGAATTGTTTCCTTTAGGTTCTAAGTTCTAATCTTCATAGAAGAAAACATAGATCAATATTAGGGTTGCATGTGAACCTTAGGTTATTTTGTGTTCATTGATTGCATAAAAACCCTTCAATAAGTTCACTTCATCTCTAGCCTACTTTTCTTTCATCCTTTTTCTCTTTTTGTTTTAAATTATAAACATATAAATTTGTATAATCTACGTAGATTTTCTGTTGAACCCATTTTAATTGAACTTGAGGTAATCATTTGCTTAGTTATAGTAGTACCATGTTCCATTTGTTAATAGATATTCCTTTTTTTAGTAGATGACAAGTGAAGCTTATTATCTTGAGGTTTTTACATTAAAAGGTTAAGACTTCGTTCCTTTTGGTTTATATTAATTACTGATCATGAATTCTTTTGTTTCTATGGTGGAGGCATTTGAAGAATTTAGTGTGATTATTACATTAAAGATGAACTAAAATGTACCTTCTTTGATATTTTTTGGAGATGTGGCTTCCAAGGGAAAGAAAGGGAGCTCTCAAGGATCAACATGTTTCTGTCAAAATCATTTCATATGATAAGGTGACTTAATTCATACTCTTTAGTTCAATTCAATTGCGTAAATTGACTTAGGACAAGCATTTGCTTAATTACATTAATTACAACTGCAAGTTAACGAACACTGATATTCTTTTTTTTTTAACATGACATCAACTATATTCAATTAAAGACGTACGTAGAGAGGTAAGTTATTGATTGAATTATTTGGATACCAATATCTTAAGTTATACGTGCCTTACATTACTAAATATTTACACACCATGTTTTTAAGTTTTTTAAGGCATCGTATTGTGAAAACTCAAGCATAACGTTGATTTTAATGAATTTGTCTTAAAAGGACATTTATTTTGAAATTTTAGCAGACGATAGGCTGGTGGATAAAGGCAATTGGTTCCAAATTTATTGGCGAGATGATTAGTAAAATTTGATTTTCATTTACGCCACATAATATAAAAGGTAATTCTATATATCACGTATGTTTTGACTTTCTTATACCGTTGTCTTGATTTACGAAGACCACAAATGAGTTCCAGCATAATGCTGACGTTTATGAAGCCAAGAAGGTTGTATGCTTTGCCTCAAAGTCCACAACTCTTCAAACAAATGCTAATGGTCTCTGGTTTTGATAAATACTCTCAAATAGCAAGGTGACAGCCTTTTATCCACAATTTAATATAATCGATGTTTGTAGGGGTGCTTTCTGTAAATCCTTACAATTTATTTATATATTTCATTATTTTTCTATTGATTCGGTTAATTTAAGAATACAACATGATAATTAACAGACATATATACTAAAATCAAAAGTGTTGCTTCTCTTCTATTTTTTAGACGAATACAAAACTTTTTGGATTAAAAAAATGCGGGTTAGTCAATTTGAGTAATTTTGCAGTTTATTATTATAATTTTTCCTGTTGGCACTTTGGATTTCCTTTTACCCATCAATGGCAACCTGCTCAAGGTTAATATTTGGGTTTTTGGTCTGAACCTACTTTAATTGATATGGTATTGTGGAGTTTTTGCAGTCAAATAAGTTCATCAAAAGATGCTTTAACAAGACGTTCTCAGAGTGAAGATATGGAGATGCTTTTGTAAGTTATTTGCCAAAACAACCATGAATCAGTATGCTTTGTTTTAAATACATGTTCTTAATAGCTTCTAATTAGAACCAATATGTAAATTTCCAAAGATTAATGATGAACATCGTAAAGTAAACCTACTGACAATTTTGTTACATATGAAACATGTTTGAAATTCACTCAAGAAAATGGTAAACATTAACTGAAAAAACAATTTTTTGTGAATGGATCCGAACAAGTTCCGATGTTTATTTTTTATTAGATGGTAAATTGCAAGAAATAGCAATGTACTTTGCTCTTTTTACCAATATAACCGACGAACATCTATTTTTTACCAATAACAGCAACGTACTTACGTTTGTTTACCTATAAAGGCAACATACTTTCATTTTGCTTCCAACATAAGCAATGTGTTAAAAATTGTAACTATGTTGCTATTATGTGTAAACAAATATAAATTAGTTACTATAATAGTAATTAAATGCAAGTACATTGTTATTATGGGTAAAAAAGGTATATCGATATATACGGCAAAAAAGTAAACTATGTTCGTATTTCCTGCAATTTATCACTTTTCTTTATAAACGTCTAATGTTTTGTTTGAAATCTATTTTTCGCAAAGTTGCATGCTTTTGTGGAATAGGAGTCCATTGAGCTTGCATAGGAAACAGTAAATACCAACAAATTTTTAAAAACTATATTTTTTTCGTTGAATTTTCTTCAAAATTTATATTTATTTGTTTTTGTAGGTTATGGAGCTAAACACAGAAGGCAGCTCGAGGAATGGCCTGAGAGTTTGTTTACTAAGACGCTTCGTATTAAATGCCAAAAAAAGCCTCCCGAACGTGCGGAGCACGGGTAGAACACTAGTTGTTGATTAAATTGTGTGAGAAAGTGCATTTATATGTAGTCCTTGATCCTAACATCTTAAAAGTTACATTGTATCAAATTCGGTCCATGAATCTATATTTCCACATGATTTTATCATATTCTAGCCGTACTAAAATACATTTTTATGTGTGTATTCAATATATATTAAATAGAGCTAAAGATCATGGTTTTTGTATAGCTCACTCATAAGATCGATTAGGGAAATTAATAGTGGTATCAAAAGATCGATAATGGCAGTTTCCAAATATCGATAAATGTAGTTTCTGAAGATGCGGAAATAGACAATAACGGTTTTTAAAGTTATAATCATCAATTCTATTAATCGGCGAATGAAGATGCATGAACTGATTTCGTTCGTCGGCGGGTGATGAAGGGGTTTCTACTATCCGATAATGAAAGAAGGAGTGGAATTAGTGTCAGATGAGGAACGGAAGTACCAATATATAAGGTGGGGCCGATGTCACAAGTGGAAGGGAAGCGTTAAGAGATGGTCAATTGACGGTGGTCTAAAGGAAGCAACGACACAAAAACATGAGATAACTGGATAAGAAAACTATACAAGGGAGAAAATTAGGGAAGAGATAAAGGGATCGGTGGGTAATTATTGGCACAATGTTATTATTATAAAACATAAACAATCATTAAATAATAAAAATAAAGAAAAGATAAATTAAACAAGGACAAATTAGTAATTTTAATACACTCCAAGACCAAAATCAAGACAAATTTGAAGCGTATAAACCATCCAAAATTCAAAAGATAGGGATGAAACTTGGAAACCATCTCAAACCACAAGGACCATTTATGTAATTTACTAAGAATTAAAGTTTGTTTTGCTTTATTTACCCAAGAATAGGGCTGGAACTCTTTTTTTTTCTAGAGAAAATTGCATTTTTGGTCTCCGTTATTTTTCAAAATTTGCTACTTTGGTTGATTTTAACTAGCACCACATGTCCAAAAAATTTAATTTGTTGCGAGTTTGGTCCAACTTTTCTAAATAATACTTAAAATGGCAATTTTACCATTATTATTTTATTTTTCCTTTTCTTTTAATTTATTTATGGTTTTTTGGCAAATCACAGAGACCGAAAATGCAATTTTCTCGTTTTTTTATCTCATTGGTTTGATTTTTTTTGTTTATTATTATTATTATTATTACATTAAGTTTAATACATTATTATTATTATTTAAATGTTTTTACAATTGGTCAAGGTGGTTTACAAAAAGTCGCACGTTTAATTGTTATTACGTTTACGATTGATCAATATTGTTTATAGAAAGTTGCACGTTTAGTATTTTATTTTTTTATTGCTCACGTTTATGATTGTTGTCTTTTATATTATTATTATTATTATTATTATTATTATTATTATTATTAATCATGTATTAGACTAATTATAAAATTGTTAAAAAAATTAACAATTATTTTGAAACTGTAAAACAAATTTATACAAACGTTGATTTTCTAATTACTAACATATATGATGTAATTGACATAGTTGATGCACAAGATAATTAATAAAAAATAATACTTCATTTACTATTATTTATTTTATTATTAAATAACAAACTATATTTCATTAATATTATTTTATCTAATATGAAATATAATAACAATACATAATAGTAATATATACAAAAACAATAAAATGACAAACATAAAATACAAAAGAAAAAAATAACAAAAAAAGAGAAAAAAAAATACTCTAAAATATTAATCTTTGATTTGTATGTGTAATGGTTATCGAGGAGTCGCTATGTAGTTTACTCGGCCTTCACTCCCCTTTAGGCCGATCGGAGTACCCCGTGAAGGGGGAACCGTGATGCCACATGTGCAGGCCATCATGGCGTGCACACCGCCCCTGTGTGCCGTGATGGCCGTGATCGTGAAGTGTAGTGAAGATGGTCACGGTGTATCACGGGAATTAATAAAAAAAAGTTTTTTAATCTTTTTCAAAGCCGTTGAACGGCTATAATTTCAAAAAAAAAAAAATTTTAAACCAAATTTTCACCTATATATACATACACATCTCATCCTCAAACTCACACAATTATCATATATACATATATACACACAAAATGGAATTTTTTGAAGAATTCGATTCGGACGACGGCGAATTTATCAACACGTTTTTTAATGTTGTTGCGCACGGTGCCGCCGAGGGGTCTTCAAACGTTAGACACTCCAAAACCTCTATCAACCGAGATCGGCAAGCTGCACACAATCTTTTGGTACGTGACTATTTTGCCGATCCTCCTCTGTATGGTGACAAACATTTTAGAAGTCGTTTTCGTTTACCTAGAGAGTTATTTTTACGTATTAGCAACGCTTTAGAGGCGCGATATGATTATTTTAAGCAAAAACCCGATAGTAGAGGTAGAATGGGTTTTAGTTGTATACAAAAATGTTCGGCTGCACTTAGGTATTTAGCATTAGGCATAACAGCTGATGCTAGTGACGAGTATCTAAAATTGGCTGAGAGGACCGTAAGGGACACTGTGGATTGGTTTTGTGCATGTGTTATTGACGTGTTTGGCAAAGAATATTTGCGTAAACCTACAGCTCGTGATATCGAGAAGTTATATGCGGCACATGAAGCGAGACATGGTTTACCTGGTATGCTTGGTAGCCTTGATTGTACCCATTGGGCGTGGGAAAAATGTCCAACTGCGTGGAAAGGACAATTTACCCGAGGTAACGTAGGTGAGCCTACTATGATATTGGAAGCCGTTGCATCATTCGATTTGTGGATTTGGCATGCGTACTTTGGGGTAGCTGGGTCCAACAATGACCGAAATGTTCTTAATCAATCTCCAATTTTCAATGATATTTGGACCGGGCGAGCTCCTAGTATGTCATTCATAGTGAACGGACATCAATACAAACACGGCTACTATCTTTGTGATGGGATTTATCCAGATTACGCGACATTTGTGAAGGCGTATACGGTACCTCGAAGTGAAAAAGCAAAATTGTTTACACGAAGACAAGAATCGGCTAGGAAGGACATAGAAAGGGCATTTGGGGTACTCAAACAAAAATGGCATGTGATCAAACATGCCTCACAAATCCATGACGACGGTAGGATGAAGACAATTATGTATGCGTGCATCATTATGCATAATATGATTGTTGAATATAAAGGTAGAGCGATTTGCACATACGACGAGGCCGATGCGGTTAACACGGAAATACAATTCATTCCCGGAACGCCCGAATACTTACAACAAGTACTCGATGTCCAAAATTCCGAAACTTGCCAATATCTCCGTGAAGATTTAGCCGAGCATGTTTATCAAAACAGATCGGATGATATCGAGTAGTTTTTTTTTTTAATTTCCATGTAATGTTTTTTTTTTTAATTTCTATGTTATTTTTTTCATTTTTAAATTTCAATGTAATGTTTTTTAAATTAATGTAATTTTTATGTTTAATCTAATGTTATTTAAATTAAAAATTAGGTTTTTATTTATTTTTGAATTTTTTTAAATTAAAAAAGATGATGTGGTGTGATGAAAATGTGATGGGTATAAAAGGGGTAATATGATAGAGTGTGATAGAATGTGATAAAGGTAAAATCTGACTTGGCACTGATGTGGCCCATCACTCTTGGGCAAAGTGATGGTACTCGTCTTATAAGGATATGCACAATGCAACCCTCCGGCTTCAAGCATGCTTTGTGTTATTGTGTATAAATCGTTCTCAGTTCTTGTTCAAGTCTGATCGTTTCTCATTCAACAGCAAACCCTTGAAATCTCCCGCTGTCAGGTATTTACCTTGTAGTTTTCGTATCACCAATTTTATCGCTTTCAATTGCCTATGAAATGCTCATCACTGTAATGTTCGTCTTTGTACCCAAATTTCACTACTATTGTTATTCCAGGTTCGTACATCAACTACATTGTTATCATAAGGTGGATTAGCGTAATTTGTATAGCTGTATACGATGTATCGTATTTTGGTAGAGAAAGTGTCTGACCGTAAGCACATGGCACAATGCTTTTTAGTCATTTACATATCTATTAAGCTCAATGCAGTATATGCTCGAAAAGGGAAGTCGGTAATAATAACAGAGCGAAAGCAGAGGCAAAGTGAGAGAAAAAACCGAGAGACACTCTTAAATTATGCTCATTTAATAGCGTTGTATGAAGAGCAAAGCGACAATAAATTCCTCAAAACAAGCCACTTCTACTACAATTAGGTGTGAAACTTGGTCCAGTTAACTGAAATAAACCAATCACTCTAAAGAAACATACAAGTAACAACTACTTGCTACAATACCAGGATTAGAGTTCAAAGTTATAAGCATAACCATTTGCTAGTGTAGACTAGCTAGCATCTTTGTGTAATCTCTTGAAGGAAAAGATTCTCACCATTAACAGTAATCAAGCCAGCATGGGAGCTAGTGGGTGTGGTGTGGTACTAGTTTAATTTATGTATTTAATGATTTGATCACTTATTAAGTACACCCTTATTGAACTCTTGGTACTAGTTTGTTATTATTTATCTGATTCAAGTGCAAAATGACTGTATTTATCTTATCTTTTATATGAAGCTATAGCTTTTCTCATCATAATGACGCTCAATTTGTTTATGATAGATATTTCATTTTGTATGATGGGGGGATATTCATTTGAAGAAAGTTGCGTGTGTATGCTGACTCGCACTCTTGTATTGATTGGAAAGACGGGAAATGGGAAAAGTGCTACAGGGAATAGCATCCTTGGAATGCAAATGTTTCAATCAAAACGCAGTTCCTCTGCTAGCTGTAACAAGTACTTGTGAGTTGAAAACAACAACAATGGATGATGGTCACACACTTAATGTGATAGATACTCCTGGTATGACATTGACCAAGTAACAAAAGTATACTCTTTATTTGCAACTAGGCTTTTTTTCTTTTAGTTTTATATGTTTTTTTCTAGACTTATATATATATATATATATATATATATATATATATATATATATATATATATATATATATATATATATATATATATATATATATATATATATATATATATATATATATATATATATATATATATATATATATATATATATATATATATACTTTGGCAGGCCTGTTTGATTCTTCTACTGATATTAAATTTATTGGGAAAGAGATTGTGAGCTGCATACATAAGGCTAGAGATGGTATCGATGCCTTTCTAGTTGTCTTATCAGCTTGCACTCGCTTTGCCGAGGATGAAAAAGCCGCGATAAATAGTTTGCTCAATTTGTTTGGAAGAAAAGTTTATGATTACATGATAGTAGTTTTCACTGGTGGGGATGCACTAGAAGGTGACAATGTGAGTTTGGAAGAGTTTTTATGTGAATCTCCTAAAGCATTACAGGTGATGTAGGCCAACAAATTAGTTATATATATTCCTATGTATGTGTGTCTTTGCTTAATTAGCAATCAATTACTGTTTCAGGAAATCCTTTGGCTGTGTGGGAATCGGTGTGTCCTTTTTGATAACAAGACAAAAGATCCAACTAAGAGATCAAATCAAGTACAGGAGCTTCTTAATCTTGTAAACATGGTGTCTAAAAATAATGAAGGAAAGCCTTATACCAATGAGATATTTACTGAAATGAAGGTGAAGCTTATTATTATCGACTTTTACTGTGTATCATGCAATCTCACGCCAACGATATTTGCTTGACAGAAATTGACTAGGGAACCTGACGAAGAGGAGTATGACAAGCAATTTAAGCGAATATATGAAATGGTATGATTGCATGCACGTTTCTCTTAGATCTTATTGGATTTGCATATTATAAAATAGTGCATGTCAAATGGTGTGGAATTCAAATAGTTGGTGCTAACATATATGATTAGAATATAAATGCCGTATTATTGGTCTAACAGATTGAGAGGAAGCTCAAGGACACAACTTTGAAGTTTGAAAAACTATTGGAAGAAGAGCGGATTGCTCGGCTGAAGACCGAAGAGGAGATACAGAAGTTGAGACAAGAGTTAGAGGAGGCCAGGAAGAGGGAGGAAGAGCACCAGAAGAAAGGGGGGTGTAATATATTGTGATTAAAATGTATGGGCATGTTTCCAACAAGTACTGAGTACTGACATTTGTTTGTCTTTCTTTAAGTTTGATTTAAGAATCGTAATTTTATGCCATCTACCGGCCACTTCATTTGATGGGGCAATGGCCTTACAAGTGTATTTGGGTGAAACCATTTCATGTATGTCATCTATCATTACATTAGATGGCGACTTAAAATAAGTACACAAAATTGTCCTCCCGTGTTCAGTTATAAACCACATATTTCTTTTTTCTTAGCTATGTACATTGACAATGTAATAACATATAGGTCGTTCCCCAGTTGTATGAGATCATAATCAAAATGAGAATCTGGTATTAGAAAATAGTAGAAAATGGGTTCATTACTTAGTAATGTTGCATACCCAATTTCACCTACGTCCAAGAACATAGTGTCCTACTTGTGAGCAGGAAACTTGTCGATGTCAACAAATTCGAGGAAGTTTAATATACCGTTTACGTATCTATTGCCATGAGATTTTTCGAGGAGCCCACTATATTGAATACATCATCACCTTTTGTAAAATCAAACAAAATTTAGAAGTTATCAAAATAGGAGAGATTAACAGTCTCAAAAACCAAAATACTATAGCTTCTGATTATCGACACGTACCATAAGCTTTGTTGAGGTCCAAGTTTGAGGTGACGAAAAATATGAAGAAAAAGAAAATGTTGAAAATGATAAAAAAAAGATGAAGATGCAAGGTGGGTTTTTTGAAACTTGTAACTGCAACTAGAGGTATGATCTGATCACATAGGCTATATCTATAACTTCTGATGGCGATAATATGAGTAAATGACCAAATAGGTGTGTTTTGAAAATTTATTTACCAAACAAGTGTACTTTGAAAAATAATTACCAAATAGGTGTAATTTTGAATATTTATAGTATTTTCAGTTTTTATTGTATTTTCACTGTTTAAATATTTATAATTTTTCAGCTTTTTTTTTATTTTCACTGTTTTTAATGTTTGTTTTTGACTTTTTTTTTAAACTTTTTGCAAGTAATTTTTATCATTTTTTTTCAAAAACTAATTTTATCATTCGTTTTAAATAAACATGCTAGATTGTTTATATTGTTCACTTTAAATAACAATGCTAGATTGAATCGATAACCAATGTCATAGATATAACTTTTACCGGTACAAAATCAATATCATAAGTACAACGTTTTTTCCGATACAAAACCAATGTCATAGACACAACGTTTTTTGGTACAAAACCAACGTTTTCTTACAAAAAAATAATAATTCTAAATAGCTTGACGATAACCACTATCTGCAAAAAGGAAAAAGTAAAAAATAAGATATAAAATCATACCAATAAGCCAAAATAAAAAATTATTGAATTTCTTTATTCTTTACATTGGCTTAGACGTACATTTTTTTCAATTGTTACCACTTTGCTTACAAATTCCACAAAGGTATGCATTTTTCTTTCTTTAATATTCATTCCATTCCGTAGCCTTGTTGAGCGGGGATGACCTTTTTTAAAGGCACTTAAAATCATTAGTACTCATCGATTGTGACACGATCCAATTGCCATCACTAGTCATAGTTGTTTCCTCTATACTAGTTCGTAAAAGTTAAAGGCACTTCATATGGTTCTTCATCATCTTCTTCTCCAATGCCATCTTCTTCTAACATGGCATTTGCATCGGCTTCATTGTCACTCATGATTGAATTGCTCACAACAGCATCTTGAGAGATTCTATAGAAATCATCATTCTGAATCATCTATGATATGACATTAGCATTCATCTATGAAAAAACAAATTCATTATACACAGTCTCAAATTCAGTATACACAGTCTCAAATTCAGAAAAAAGCATCAGAAATTCAAGAACGGGAAAAAGCATCAGAAATTCAAGACCTGGAAAGATGATGGAATTGGAAATTCAAGAACGGGAAAAACATCGGAAATTCAAGAACGGGAAATTCAGAATACAAACATCAATAACAAAATCATGAACAACTAAAAATCAAACCCGGAAAGAAGATGGAATTGGAAATTCAAGAACAAAAAAAACGATCATGAACAACCGAAATACAGACCTGGAAGTCGTGGAAGTCGCCAAGTAGTGGAACACCCGAAAATCGGACCTCGAATCGTGGAACAACCGAAATACAGAAGTAAAAATCGGACGTGGAGGAGGTACCGCCGGCGGCTGCGTGGGCGGAGGAGGGTGCGCCGGTGATCGGAGGCGACTGAAGTCGTCGAAGTCGTAAGCGGGAATTAGGGCAGGCGATTTCAATTTTTTACGTATCCCGATTTTTTTTGATTAAATGGCATTTACACCCTTTTGGTAATTATTTTTAAAAGTACACAATTTTAGTAAATATTTTCAAAATTTACACCCTTTTGGAAAAAAAACTCGCGATAATATGCAGACATTATTTTTGAACAAACAAACAAAGTATTATATTAAAAGAAGCTAATAAGCTGCTAGCGTAAAAAGGTATAGAGTTTGAAGGAGTATAAAGCTCCATAATACCCAACCAAATATAACGCTAAATACAAGATCGAGTAAGACAATCAAAACTCCACAAATAGAAGCATAAAAGTGTCAAAGTGTCCAAAGTCGTAACTCAGGAGGCAAAACGGAAACTGAGCTCCACCACATCCCATCGTGATTGAGAGAGAGTCTAGCCAAAATCATCTATCGTAAGAAGTATGTATGTGGCAAACATATGATATATAAAAAATTGTGAACCGAATTGCCCTCAAATCCAGGACACATGGGAAGGGTTAATGATTTCCGACCTATCTGTCAAAAAGGCTATATATGCAAGAAAAACAAACCTAAAGAATGATCGATGCAAAAAAGAAAAAAGAAAAAAAATTGATCTGACATTGCAGGATACACCAAACCACAAACACAATTATATATATTAATTATCAACTTATGTTTGTGAGAATAATTTACTGTTAGGTTTTACTTTTTCCAGAATCATAATTACTAAATTAAGATCATAGTATAATTGTTAAAACATTTAATACAAAATACAAATAAACTTCTATTTGGAAATAGCATTTTTTATTATTCTTATAGTAAACTTTTAAATTTTTGTTTTTTCCCTCAACTAATTTCGAATTAATTGTTTTCAACCCTATTTATTATAAAGTTATATTATTGGTATTTCGTAAGTTACAGTTCCAGTCCCTTAATATATTTTAAAGTTACATTTTTGTACCTTATATAATTTGTTTTTTTGTCAAGCTGCGTTTTTCAATATACCGGACTTCCCCAGCATCATGCGGACGGTCCAAAAACTAGTTTATGTAATTTACTAAAATTTTTAATTTTGCTTTGCATATATATGTGCAGTATCCTTGGGTTACCGAGCAGTGGCGTTGTAGTTTTCTCGGCAATTGAATGCCTTCACTCCCCTTTATATATGCGCACTGCATTCTTACGGCTTCAAGCATGCTTTGTGTATAATTCGTTCTCAGTTGTTTCAACCCTCGTCATTCTCATTCAACGGCAAACCCTAGAAATCTATCGCTCTTAGGTATTTACCGTGTACTTTTTGTATGATCGATTTCTATCGCTTTGAATTGCCTATAAAATGCTCATCTTTGTACCCAAATCGAAATACTGTTGTTACTCCACGCATGTACATCAACCTGATTTACTTTGTTATTATAGGGGAAATTAACGTAATCTTTACACTTGGTCTGTATATTTTTTTTCAGTAGAGATAGTGACTGAACAAGAGCACATGCCATAAAATGCTTTCTAGTCATTTACGTATCTATTAAGCTCAATGCAGTATATGTTCGAAAATAAAATTCAAGTAACAAAACAGAGAGAAAGCAGAGGCAAAACTGTGGGAAAAAACAGAGAGATACTCTTAATTTCTGCTCTATTATAAACTTGTATAATCAACTATCAAGCAAATTGTCAATAATGCACTTTCAATAAAAAATAATATTTTAGAATACGTTTTCAAAATCCACATATAAGAGCATATGTTAGAAAATTAAAATTAAATAAAAGTATTACATAAAATACAAACTGATTTGTATATATGTATAGATTTAGCTACTGAGTCTATTATTTGATTGTGAACCGATATCAGATATCTTTACAGATCAAATCAAACAATGCTAAAACTAAGAAGGGTAATTTGATAACAAGTCTTCATTAACATGCCACAAAGAGATCCGATTATGTTATTGAAAAACGACCACAAAACCGAGCTAAATACGATATTCAAATGGACATTTCATTTCCTAACCAATGTGCATAGTCCACTAGAAACACAATCCCTCTCAAATGATTGTTGACCTTCCTTTGGCACATTCAGAACAAAGTGACTGTAATTTGAGAACAAACAATATTAGACTTCATTGTAAGTGACTGCAATGCATAAACTTATTAATACAAAAGTGTAAGAGATCATCAAGGAGTTCTTCATGCATCCCAAAAAATTAAAACCCTAATATTAATTTCCACAACATAAAATTCAAATTGGGACAAAAACATTGTATACCAATATCTTGGATTCACTTCTTCTTTACAGCAAAAAGAAATGATCCTTCCTTTGTCAAGTAATAATGAAGATGATTATAATAAACGAATCTTGGAATTCTTTTTCTATTTTTATGGGAATGGAATTAAAAAATTAGAAATAAAAACGTTTATCAGCAACACATCAGTGGTAATAATTATCATTTAAACACATTAACTAATAAATTATAATCACACACACCTGTAATAGAAAATCATTTAACCTCACAAGTTCTTTAGGGAATTGAATGGATCATTACATTCCAATAACATGTTTGGATGGCTTGAAGGAATGGAATGGCTCATTCAAATATGTTGTTATCACGCATAATTAAAAAAGAAAAAAAAAAAAGATTAGACCGATAAGTAAAGAAGAATAACATGATTTTTTCTTATGTGGTAAATAAACATGATTTTTTTCACTTCATTCCACTCCCTCTTTGAGTACAAAACTTGCATAGCACTCTTGAAACTTGGTTGTCTAAATCTCCATATTTTCTTCATAAACAACCCTGTTTAATATGAATTTTGGTCATAGTATCTTTAAAGACAGCAAAAGTGTTACAGATATATAATAAATAAAATTAGCAAGGTAAAAGATAACATGACTTACTATCTCTCTTGTAACTCTTCAATGCAATGTCCCAATTCTGGTCTTGTTTATAGGAAATGATCTCATTTCCAGATATTTGGATGGAGGTTGACTTTTTCATCATGTCATGTTTATGTGTTATTTCTTTGTGTGTCTTTGCTTAATTAACAATCAGTTACTGTTTCAGGAAACCCTTGGCCTGAGTGGGAATCGGTGTGTACTTTTTGATAACAAGACAAAGGATCCAAGTAAGAGATCAAATCAAGTACAAAAGCTTCTTTCTCTCGTAAACATGGTGTCAAAAAACAACAGAGGAAATCCGTATACCTATGAGGTATTTACTGATTTAATTGAAAGTGAAACTTAATATTACTAGGCTATTAGCATGCTACTGCAAATTTACACTTAACTATTATGACACCACTTTGCAATCATCACACCAAGAAGAATATTTGGTTGACAGAAATGTACCAGGGAACATGATGAACAGCAGATACAGATACAAGTGTCCGAGCAATTTAAGCGAATATATGAAATGGTATTCTAACACAGTTATTTAAAAAAAAAAATGTTTAGATTTGCATGTGATGTTATTGGTTGATAGGTTGAGTCAAAGCTCAAGGAGACAAATTTGAAGCTTGAAGAAGAAGTATTGGCAGAAAGAGGCACATTTGTAGATCGTCTGGTTGGTCTTATTTCTTCTGCTTACAGGCTGGCTGCAGGATCTCTTGATCCAAGGTATCAACACATTGGCTTCAGTCACAGATTTAAGGTTATAATCTCAAAACCCCTATTTATATGGTATGCGTTTCGGTAGTATATTCGATTACTTTAGGTATCCATTTTCTTTCAGGTTTTGAACATATTGGTTGAGAGAGAAAACGTTAGTACAGCCGGTTCTTTTGTCATCTGATATAAGAAAGAAAGCAGAGGAAATCGATAGGTAATCATTTTGAAATTTGCTTGTTTTGCTATGTGATTTGGAGGTTGATGTTATCTGAAAAGGAGATTTATGTCCATGTGTCCAGGAAATGTAGGCTGATAATGTCAAAACCAAAGACGGTGATTCATGCACCAATCATACGAACATAGGTTTTGGTGTTGGTCTTTTCATTTTGAATTTTTGTGCATTGATCATTGGAGTTATGGTTGTTGATCAAGACATTGACCTGATTAAAGTTGAAGAGATAGTTGAAGTTTTGTATATAAAACATGTGCTTAAATGTTTAGGGAGCCCTTATCCTCCAAGGTTAAAGAGTGCAATCAGTTATGACAAAAAGCAAACAATATTGAGATATCTCTATTATAACATTACATCTTAGTTGATAGGTTAAAGATGATACATCCATCACACACTGCTTAGTGTTACAAAGGTCCAGAGATCTATTTATAATCACAAAAAGTGACCGAGGGCTGCATGTGGGCCCGGATCCACAAGCCCAAAACATCATCTGGGCCAAGACTGCTTGTGAGCCAGAACCTCATAAGTCTTGGTGGCGGCAATGAGGTTAAACATCAGAATCTAGAAGTCAAACATTAGTGACACTTTTAACCGCAAATCTATGGTTAAACATTTTTCTTTCCATTATTTACGACAAATTTTATGGTTAGCAAATGTACAATTCTAACTTTTTTTTTACCGGCATGTTCTAACTAATCATAAAATTTGCACTTCACTTAATCCAATTATCCATGTATTGGTGATTGGAATCTGAATCCTACACACCCAAGCATATAAACTTAAGACTCCTCACTGTGCCCGAAAAGAAACCCATATGCCATATCCACCTGAGATGGACATAGACCTTTCACATCGAATGAAGTACATAGAAATTTTTTCAACATTTAATCTCTACCATGCCTTTCTCCATCCACATGGGTGGACTTAGAAAAAAAAATATTGGGGTTGCACATTAACAGATACTCAACTCCACATGTTAGCGTATTAACAAATACTCAACTCCACCAGTACTTTAACAAGATTTATAAGCATTTGTCTGTGGAAAATGCATCGCTAAAACCATTATTAACAGATTTCCAATGGATTTAGGACGAATTACAAACGGATTACCTATTGACTTACACTAAATTTACATTTAACGGGAAAATTTGAGGGGCAGACCCTGCTACCCCGGGCTATATAGTAGGTCTGTCCTTGTCCATCCATATATAATAGCAAGTAGAACAGTAGACCATCAATATCCCATTGAAGATTCATGCACCAATCATACAAACGTTGCATAAAGCCTTTTTTGACCATATATAAAAAACTGTGAAACCACTACACCATTGCTTTGGTGAATGCTCCAACCTGTATAAGGACTTAGGTAGGGGGCACAAGCAACCCTCCTTACCTAGAACCACAAACACCTCGAGTCGAGCCCTAAAGTTTTCTTCAACGAGACCACCATGAAGAAACACCAATTCTACATCCAATAGTTTAAAATCTTGTCACTATGTACAACCATGGATAGAACCGCCTGAATGAATGTCACGGTACAGTATTAGTCAACCCTTTCTCCTTTAACTAAAGCCCTCAATCATCCATTGCACCTTAAACCGTGCCTTAGCTCTGGGAACTTGATGAACAGGAGATTTTAGTTGGCAATGAGCAATTTAAGCTAATATTAGAATTGTCAATCTTACATGATTGTTATAGAGCTGCTCTCCAGAAAGCAGATGAGGAGGTACATAAGGTGTTACCATAAGAGCATTTTGGGTATTCCTGTTGAATCAGTTATAAAGTTTGTTAGAAGTTAGTTTACAGTTAGCTAGCTGGTAGACAACTATTTTCTTATTCTCTTGTGTAAATAAGCTGTATATAATTAGCATCTTGTAATTATCAGAAAGCTAATGAGAATTCATGAATAAAGTTCTCACGGTCGTTTTCTACGTCAAACTCAAACCTGCAACTTGTAACAGAAGGTGGAACTTATTATTCTTCATTACTCTTTTATTGCAAATAACATATGCCAAATGGGGTATATATATATATATATATATATATATATATATATATATATATATATATATATATATATATATATATATATATATATATATATATATATATAGGGTCGAGATCATGAGAGAACCTAAAAAATCCTAGGAACCTAGGAACTTTTTTTCTACACAATATTTTTCAAAAAAAATTGCATCCAATTTTTTTATTTAAAGCGTCTAAGAGATTTCTAAACCCTAAACACTAAACCCTAAACCCTAAACCCTAAAGCGTCTAACAGATTTCTAAACCCTAAACCCTAAACCCTAAACCCTAAAGCGTCTAAGAGATTTCTAAACCCTAAAGCGTCTAAGAGATTTCTAAACCCTAAATACTAAACCCTAAACCCTAAAGCGTCTAAGAGATTTCTAAACCCTAAACCCTAAACCCTAAAGCGTCTAAGAGATTTCTAAACCCTAAACCCTAAACCCATATGAAAAAAAAAATAAAAAATGAAAAATATTGTGTAGAAAAAAAGTTCATAAAATGGGTTCTTAGGTTCCTAGGCTTTTTTAGGTTCTCAATTGAACTTTACTATATATATATATATATATATATATATATATATATATATATATATATATATATATATATATATATATATATATATATATATATATATATATATATATATTGAACGGCGGCATATTATAGAAAGAAAACACCTAGCGATTAAGCATGTGATGTTATTGGTGGACAGGTTGAGACAAAGCTGAAGGAGAAAACTTTGAAGCTTGAACATCAATTGGTGGAAGAGCGGACTGCCTGGCTAAAGCTGCTCAATTGGTGGAAGAGTTGACCGAACAGCTACAGAGAGCAAAGCAAAAGAGCACTTCAAGGGGACCCACCCTTTCGCTCGGTCCCTTCAAAAATGTGCAATAGAGGCCTGTTAATGAATGTGCAAAACTGTTTATAATTTTTTAGGTATGTTTTGAAGAGGTTATGACTTATGATTGCTGACCAGGACATCGGTCTCATTAAAAGTCAAGTGAGTTACTTATGAGCTTTAGACAGGAAATCTGTATTTAAGGATTTAAAAAAGTTTTGTATACATACATAGCACAATCGGTTTCGAAAAGAAGCAAACAAAATCGAGAAGATTTCTAACATAGCATTAAATAATTTTAATGACTAATCTAAAATTATTTAGAGATGCATAAAATCGGGTTTGGAATCAATCCCATACCGTTTTTAGGCTTCGATGATGCAGAGAAAAACATAAAACCCATCTCAACCCACGCTTAAACCAACTGAAAATTTAAAACTCCAGCTTGTTTTAACTAGTCAGTAATCATTTTCAACCGGACCTTAAAAACCGGTTATAGACCAGGCCTAAAATAGAACAATTTTCTTTTAAAAGAAACTAGCAAAAAAGTTATTAACTTTTGAATTTCAATCAAATAGATATTTATTTTACTCTTTATTTTATTTATTAGCATTTGAAAGCAAAAGATTGTGAAACTTAATTTTCATTGAAAATACAAAAGTTTTATTTGTCGTGGTCTTTGATTTGTCTTCGTCATTTTTGTTTTTGGAGCGGTTGCTTTTAATTTAGTCTTTGCCATCGTTGTCTTCATCGTCAACTAAATCGTCATGTTGAGAATGTCGATAAACCTTGTGCTCATTCTACTTCCACTATTATGTTTTCATTCCTTAATAAATAGCTATTACATTTTCAATATATTAAATTTCATAATTATAAAACCCGATTCTCATAAAAACCGATATAGTTTGGGATTTTTGGTTTAACCACCGAGAGATTTTTTATTTCAGTTTTGAATTATTTTTTATCAAAAAGAAAAAACAATATAACACTATAACTAGAACACTTTGAATTTGCATTTAGAGATTTTTATATTGGAAATTTTTTTTCTCGATTTAACCATAACACTTTGAATTTTTTTATAAACATTAGAAAGCATAACATTTTGAATTTTTTTATAACATTAACCAAGTATATGATCACTCATTCAAAAGGTCGTGATGGGTAAATCACCCATGTTGGATCAACCATTGACCTTATATATGAGTCAACAGGGAGTCGCCCCTTGCGAGGTCCGAGGGCAACGTCTCAGGAAGAAAAAGATTGTAAATTATCCTAACACAAAACTGTGACGTCAAAAGACCCCCAGTTGCAGTGCCGAGTCGTAGGAAGTGCGATGTCGAAAGGACCTCGATTGCATATACCAGAAGGAGAAGGACCGTATCATAGGGGAACCATATGGTGTCCAAATCGCCAACAATTGTAGTGTGGGGCACCATAATTGCGGTGTATAGCAATCAAGATTGTGGTGTCGGAAAAACATAAATTGCAGTGTTTGTCCTAGCGGCGTTCTCCCGGAAACGCGTGGGTCTGACCCATTTAGTTATTAGATCATCCCAAAAATATCTAAATTGATCTTAAAATCTTATGACTTTAAGGTCCTACAACCCAAAAATGATCCCAAACAAAGTAAGATATATCTGAAACAATATCTATATTATGATATTAGAATCCTAACTATGTTTTTAATATCTTAACCTGATCCGATCCCACATTTATTGTCTTTATTCTGTAGTCAAACTTGGAAATTTTGTTAACTCAACTTGAAATCGATCATCACATGCCGCAATAAGTCTCACAAAGAATTAGCACTTCTTATTTTTCATATCAAATTAGACAGAGTATCGTGACACTCATGTAGTCTTTTTTGTGGTCTTATATCTTTAGTTGTGGATGGTCACTATGATCTTGTTTGTTTACGTTTTCTTCATGATTTTTGCGGTTTCTAACAACAAGACAATAATTAATGCTTAAGAAGTTAAATTGGAATCTATCCTCATGTTTTAATTAACATTAAATCATAATGGGTATTGCATAAAGCATAAGTTTGAAAGAAAATTTAAAGAATAGTTCATGGTAGAATCTTACGATTCTAATCTTAATCTTACAATAAATATTAGATAAGATAACGGATTTAACAACTTAGATTAACCTCTAAATTTTAGAAGCTTTCCTCGTTTTTTGATTTCGGGTCATCTTTACTCCAGATGAACCAATATAAACCCGATTACAATGTCCATCAATTGGCCCAAAATTAATTTGCGGATTATTTCGGACGCTCTCATGGGCTAACTAGGGTTCCAAAAAGACAATCGTATAAAACCTTTCTACGGTGCTGAGAGAAGCAAGCGAGCAGCCGGCATCCTTATCGACGGGGGAAACCGCTAAAGGATCTTGGCAATATGGTTTGTTGTTTGCCTGAATTCAGTCTTCACATTCAACGAATCGTTATAATGTTACTAATTCATGTGAGCTGATTTTGTTGAAAATTGGATTTGTTTGTGTAGACTTTCAAGCGAAGGAATGGCGGACGCAACAAGCATGGTCGTGGCCATGTCAAGTTCATTCGCTGCTCCAACTGCGGCAAGTGTTGCCCTAAGGTCACTTCTCGCTCTTTGCCTTGTTTTATATCTCCTTCACTATATATTCGAATATAAATTAATCGAGAGTCATGCCGATTGCACTGATTGGAACGACATCGATCTTTGTGTGTTTTTGTTCCTATACGTATCTGTTTGTCAATGGTCATACGATATAGTTTATGCAATTCTACGTGAATCATGTTACGATTGGATCCCGATAATTTGTACGACTCTCATTATCCTTTCGTTAGCTAAAGCATCTAAGCACTTTAGGTCAGAGATCTCTACAGGACCGTCTAAACATTTTCTAACCTGCAATTGGTTTAAGGAGCTGCTGAAAATGATTACCAACTAGATTAGAAAATACCCCTTTTTTTGAATCAGGCCAAACATAAAAGTCGGAGGACAGGATCATATTTGTTAGGGTTGCATTTTTAGAACACGCTCCTGTCTTAGAAAATCTTTCCGTTTACGAAACGGGGATATAGGTCGATAATTATATTACAATTCTTTCTGTTTTAATGTCATAATCACCTCCTCTATCCGAAACCACACATCGCTTAATTTTGGTATTTTGCAAGGACAGGTAAAAGAATTAGTTTGTTTGAAAGGTTGTTCAAATCCATAATTAAGAAATTGATTGTGATTATCAGGACAAGGCTATCAAAAGATTCCTTGTGAGGAACATAGTGGAGCAAGCCGCTGTCAGGGATGTTCAAGAAGCTTGTGCATTTGATCGTAAGCCTTTTAACATCAACTTAATAAAAATATACATAAATACTAATAAACAATATGACAAACTTTTTCATTACTTTGTTATTTTAGAGTACACACTTCCCAAGTTGTACGTGAAGATGCAATACTGTGTTTCTTGTGCAATTCACTCAAAAGTTGTTAGGGTTCGATCCCGAACTGACAGGAGGAACCGTGAGCCTCCAAAGCGATTCAGTCGCCCAAGGGTATCATAATTATATCTATCTTTTCTTTACTTTACTTTTATTGTCTCTTACTTTTTTAAATAAAGAGAAATTATTTACAAATGAAGTTGTTAATGTTTTGTGTACTTTGTTTGTTGTAGGATGATGCTCCCAAGCCTGGTCAAGCACCACGCCCTGGTGGTGCAGGTGGTCCACCACCTGTTCGTACTTGAGGGAAAACACTAGGACCAATGTACCCCTCTCTGGTTCCATTTTCTTTTTGAATTTTAATTCTGTTATGGTATTTATACACTTTCTAGGTTTTGGTCTTTTTGATCATCAGGATTCTGTTATTGGTTTCTTATTGATAATCAGTTTTAAACTTGAATTCTATGGACTTTGATTTGGTTTGATTGATTGTCCTTGTCTCAATGCACCTAGGAGTTATGTAATCGACCATTTATATTATTTTTAGACATTTTTTTATTTGTTGGTACTTGTGGACCAAAATATGAATCGACGTGATTACTTTGATGAAAAAAAGTATAAAAAATGTTTATAATTGAAGATTCCTTTCATTTCATTCCATGGTTATTATTATTATTATATTTTCAAACAAATAACATTTTGTAATTGGTAAGTAGCGAACCTGCAATTATTATTTTAAAACTCGAGTGGTAGTTGGAACGTAATTTTTATATGCCCTGATTAATTGTTGCAATGATAGAAGACTATACTTTTCCTAAAGCAAAATCGTTAGGTACTACCGAACATTGGATCTGTCATGATCACAACAATAAATAGTGGTAACTAAATATGCAAGTCAAATGCCAGTGATATCCAGCCTAGCTGGTTGAGGCGTTGGGTTTGATAACCCACATGGGGTGTTAGAGGTTGCAGGTTCGATTCTGACCAACTGCGTAATTCCTTTGGCATTAAGCCCCTTGTGTGGTGAAGTTCTCCCTGGAATCCCTATAGGTTCGAAACTGCCCCTTTGGGATGTATCGAACTTGGGACGTCTCCTGAAATATGGAGGCGTGGCTTCCGTTGCACCAACCGCCGATTCCAAAAAAAAATATGCAAGTCAAATGACATTAAAAACGGTGTTAGTTATTTTTATTTTATAAACATAGTTTCATGATCAACGTTTGTTGCGAGTGTCTAAAATAAAATTTGACTTTTGGTTAGTATATTTTTATCGCAACGCATCTTTAAGACTAAACGGAATGGAGGATATGATGCTGCTGCCATCTGAGGTGGACAAGCATGCTGCCGACATGCACCATACCATGATGGCGGCATGGCCTCAGTGATGGTCTGATGCAGGTTAAATTTCGGTGGCATAGAGAATAAAAAAAATTTAATTTTATATATTCCAACGTCCATATTCAACGGCTATATGCCAAAAAAAATTCAAATCAACCTTCTAAAAAAAATAACTGCTAATGGCTAAAAAAAATTATTTTCAAACTATAAATACACACAACCCACAACAAAACTTATATAAAAAACATCAAAATTTTAATGTAAAGTTTTTAATTTTAATGTAATGTTTTTAATTTTATTTTAAGGTAATTTTTAATTTTATGGTTTGAATTTTAAAAAATAAAAAACAAAAAAAAAATCTCATAGGCATTCACTCCACAATAGAAGCATAGAAAATGAATTTCGTATAGAAGCATAGAAAAGAATTTCATAGGCATCCTACGTGGATCCTATGTGGCAGCCGATGACGACCATTTCTTAGGCAACCACTTCCTTTAGCCTAAGTATCGAATTTATGATCAAAATGGAAATTAACTAAAAGTTGAGTTTTTATTGGAATATTGTAAACAACTTAATGAAAATATCTAAGATGTTTTTGTTTCGGATAAATTGCCAACGAGTTTATTCCGGATTAAATTTGTCTAATTAGAAGTATTCCTTTTACAAAAATGTATATTTCTGACTGTCTCGGATTTCAGACAAAAAAAATTATTCTGAAATTTCAATACCAAAGTCTGAATAGTTTTCGAATTTCAAGAAAATGCTATGTTTCTTAAAAAATCTCACAAAAAGTTGAAAAAAAAAAAAAACAAATGCGAGGCGGGAATGATGCAAGATATTAAAATGATACATGTGATTGCAAAATGACACTTCAAAATAACCATATTTAGTTACCACTGTTTAAGAACTAATGGTACAGTTTGTTGGACGTTTATTTTCGATCTCGTACGTTTATTTTCGATCTCGTTTGTAAGATGATTGTTAGTGACTTTAGGAATTTTATACATAAGTATAGAGTTTAAAAAATGAAAATAAAATTATAATTTGAATCGTCCGAAACGACAAAGAGGTCATTTCTCAAAAACAAAAAAAAAAAAAAAAAAAATCGTTACTTTTTGTTATGTTAAGAGACTAAGATGTAAATCAGAAATTTAAAGTAATAAAAAGTAATTACTTTAATTATTTTGGAGATGACTTGATTTGATTATAGGGGCCACGAAAATTGTCCTGTGATACGGAATGTGGATCGATGGTTGCTTTCCATTTATTCGTTTCTCCTCATTTCATAAGATGCATTCTAAGCATTTTTTCCCCTTATAAATTAGTTAGTTTTTTCTTCTTTATAAATTTGTAAACTGTAAATTGGTCATTAAAGTATCTCATAAGATGTCGATAACTCGTTTATGAAAGAAATTCCACAGTAAGCTACCTAACTTCGTTTATTCTTTTATAAAGAAATGGACATCAGATCTTGAAAAAAATAATATCGTCATAAAAAATCAAAAGTAAACAACTGAGTATTCAAATCACAATCATACCCTAGTAAAAAAATATAACAAAAGAGATCTAAAGAGGGCAAAATGGTCTACCCGACCGAGCCCTATGACTCGGTATCGTGAAACGCCTCAGCCTCCCTTCTTGCTCGCTCAAATACCCTTCACACAGAAACACCTTCGAAAACTCATCTTCCACCACCCTATCAACGTCGTGCACAAACACCTCCGTCTCCCCCTCCTCCCTGTTCCGCCCCATCAGCCCCGCCGTGTATATCGCTTTCATCCTCCCCGGAGCTCCGTCGTGGTACCCCGTTGGAGCATCGACCATTATCACATCCCATTCCACTTCATACACCTCCTCCGGCAAGTTCCCTTTCAATGCCAGCTCGCACCCGGAGACCCTTGGATCTCCGACCACGTTACACTCCTCTCTCTTCCCCATCTCCATCAGCTCCGACGCACGCGCCACCTTCGTGTCGTACACGACGTGGTACGACTCCAAAGTCGGAAATTTTGACTGGATTTGCTGGATCCATGACTTGTCTTCTTCCAGAAATACCGTCCGGCCGCCGTGATTAAGCGTGGCCCACATGGGACTGTCGTAGCCGAGCCCAAAAACCAAGAAATTACAAGGGGATTTCTTGTTGAGAACCCTAAGGCTGACGGAGATTTCTTTGTAGGTTTGTTGTGGCGTTATGTTTGAAGTGACGTAGTGGACGAGTGTCTCGGCAGTGGCCGGAGAAAGCTTGTTGCATGTTTGAGATGTCGATAATGCGGGTTGCAGAGGAGGGCAAGATACTGGGGTGGTGGGTAGATTTGAATCGGAAGTAACAGATGGAGATTGAAGGGGTGATGGTAAAGATGATGATCGGAGTAGGATTACCAGAAGAAAAATCAGGAGGAAGAAGACGACGAGGAGAATCGGCTTGAAGGCAATGCCGTACTTGCTTCCTCCTTTGTTTCTCATTTTTCTTAACAGCGAGAGAAGTAGAGATTAGATATATAGAGACAGAAAGAAGTGGGTGAGACGTGGAGGAAGAGTGAGATTGATTAATATGAGTAGGAAGGAAAACCGGTGTTACGGTGTATAATTGGAGTAGGAAGACAGGGTGCAATATTAGTTGACATAAGCATCGGAAAAACAAGACATTATTTAATACGAATAAATAAATAAACACATATTATAACAAGAAGACTTTTCGGTGAGTTGTCGCAAGAAGAGACCTTAGATGCCATGTGAAGTGTCCAAATAGACTTGATTTTGGAACAATAGTTTGTGGATGGTGTTACTTTGGAAGTGGCGTGAAATTGTGTGCGGCTCTTCGGTGGTTTCAGATATGTTATAGTTTTGGATGTAATATAATGTAATGACAGTCTTTGATCTTCTGGTTGCATTGGTGTGATCTTTATATAATCACATATGTGTTGTATCAATTGTAGTTATCATTATTGAAATTGTTGTAATTGAGATGCGTTTAGAGTATCATTTGTTGAATGATGTAAACACATAGGTGGACCGATATAGGTTTAACGACGTGTTGTTTGTATGTGGAACCAAATACATACATGAAGCTCTTGGAATTGACCCCCATTGATACGGTTCTAATGGATCACGAAGTAGTAATTTTTCATATCTACGTCTTCTTGAATTTCTTCATGCTATTATTTTAGTATCATGTTTATCCTTCATTTGTTTGTTTCATAATGTTAGGGAAACCGTATTTCGGCAACTGTTAAAAAAAGTGTCATGCGGAAGTTAGGAATTGTTGGACGAATGAGATGTGTATGTGTTTCCAATCTCTTTGGCGGTGTTAATCTTACATAGTTGAAAATGGCAAGTCACAAGTACAAGATTAATTTTGATAAAACCATATCGATAAAGGCTCGAGAAGTGGATTCACACGTACTTTGAGTTTCTTTACTTTTATGAAGTTTGGTGAGATCATTTCCAGTGATGTTGGGGAAGAGTCAACAATTGGTAAGCAGTCGTTGTTATTGAAGGACAAACTCCTCATTTTGTTTTGTACCTTTTGTTCCGTGATTTTTGGCATGTGTGGTGTATCGTTTTGTAAAATTGGTGATGTGACAGCATATACAAATATCATGTTGCAACCAAGGAGGGTAGTTCTACTAAGAGGATGTCTTTTGAATAGCAGGATTTGAAGGAATACACAATTGTGTAAACTATTGTTTGTACTTACGTGGTGACAAGTTATATAATGCAAAGTAATGTTAATTGTTATTGCCAATTATTGGAATTTTACAGGCATAATCAAGATCAATATTATATAAAGCTTACACAGAAGTGAAGTTATGCTTACTTGGAAGTGTGAGGCTTGAAGAGGATGCCATACTTCTGATTCCTTTAATCTTCCCGTAATGGTGTATTGCTAATGATCTGATGGATGGATCTCACCTCTGTGATACTCATACTAATGGTGTTTTATAGAGTGATTTTGAAACGTCCACGAGATTGGTTGAGTATTCAAGGGTCGTTCATTTATTCACTAAATTGAGTATCCAAAGGGTCGTTCATTTATTAACTGAGTTATGCATTTACACCTTAAGGGAAAGAGAATTAGAACCACACAAGATTAGTCCCTTGAGTTAAAGAAATATGCCATATCCATCATACTACATATCTCTAAGTCTAGGGATTGAGTTGTCATTTTGGCAAAGTTGTGGTACAAAATATCATAATACCCAACATATAATAATATAGTCCTAAGGTCACATTTATGTGTTATTTTCCAACATTCTCCCACTTGACCGAGTGACTATATGTATACGTGTTTCTTTATTTGGCCAAGATAAGTTCATCATGTTTTATATTAATACCAAAGCAGAAAAGTACAGTCTGGTGTATCGTTTTTAGATACGGGACCCCCACCAATCATACAATGGTACTTCATATGAAACTTGCGATTAATTTGCGCCAAATGACTTTAGAGTTAAGTGGTGATGCAGTACATTTGTCCATATAGAAAGTAAGTGTGCACAAGTTATTAATATAGACAAAACGCATATAATAGAGGAGTTATAATCAAGTACTTGATAATTAAGATTCAAAATTTTCAGTAAAACAATATGCTATAATTACATTATACTAGGTCTACCCTTAAGCCCATATTAACGACATGTTGTTGGAATACTTTGGGTGGTAGACCTTTCGTCATCGGATCCGCTAGCATATTATTTGTGCTAATATGCTCGATACAAATATCATTCTCCTCGACTCGTTCTCGTACGAACAAGTACTTTGTATCGAGGTATAAGCCAGCCCCACTTGAACTATTGTTATTTGAAAAACTTACGGCGGCTGAATTATCACAATAGATTTTTAATGGCCTTTCTATGGAATTGACAATCATGAGTCCCTTTATCAAATTTCTCAACAGCATTCCATGACAAGTTGCATTATAAACAGCAACATACTCAGCCATCATTGTTGATGTTGTCGTCAACTTTTGCTTATGACTCCTCCAAGATATAGGCCCTCCTGACAACATAAAGATGTATCCCGAGGTTGACCTTTTGTCGTCTTTGCACTTGGCAAAGTCAGAATCTGAATAACCTATCACTTCCAAATTATCACTTCTTCTGTAAACAAGTTTGTGATCCTTCGTCCCTTGTAAGTATCGCAAGACTTTCTTGGCAGCTTTCCAGTGATCCAGACCGGGATTGGATTGATAACGGCCTAGCATGCCGGTAACATATGCGATGTCGGGACGAGTACAAACTTGGGCATACATTAAGCTTCCAACCACCGAAGCATAAGGGATTAACTTCATTTTATCTCGTTCTGCCTCTGTTTTTGGGCATTGAAACAAACCAAAAACATCTCCTTTAACTACGGGAGCAACTGAAGGGGAGCATTGTTGCATGTTATATCGATTAAGTACACGTTCAATATATGCCTTTTGAGACAATCCTAAAGTCCCTTGGGTTCTATCTCGGTTTATTTCTATGCCTATGACATAAGAGGCCTCACCAAGATCTTTCATATCGAAATGACGTGACAATAAACGTTTCGATTCATGCAACAAATCAATATTGTTACTTGCCAACAGAATGTCATCTACGTAAAGGACAAGTATCATGAAATTCCTCCCACTCATCTTGAGGTATATGCATTGATCTACCTGATTCTTAACGAAGTTGTGTTTCTTCATGACTTCATCGAATTTTAAATTACCATTGACGCGAAGCTTGTTTTAACCCGTATATTGATTTCTTGAGTTTACACACAAGATGTTCTTGACCGTTAAGAATAAAACCTTCAGGTTGGGTCATATAAACATCCTCGTGTAAATCTCCATTAAGAAAAGCTGTTTTGACGTCCATTTGATGCAACTCTAAGTCAAAATGAGCTACAAGGGCCATTACGATCCTAAGGGAGTCCTTTCGAGAAACTGGCGAGAAAGTTTCTTGGTAATCAATACCCTCCTTTTGTGTATACCCTTTAGCGACCAAACGAGCCTTGTATCGTTCAATGTTTCCATTCGGGTCTAATTTGGTCTTGAAAACCCACTTGCATCCAACAGGTTTGCAACCCTTTGACAATTCAACAAGTTCCCAAACATCATTCTTTTTCATGGAATTGAGCTCATCAGTCATAGCTTCATTCCAATTTTTTGATTGATCACAATTTATGGCATCGCTATACGTAATGGGGTCACTTTCCTTCCCTATGTCAAGATCGGCCTCATTTAAATATGTGATATAGTCGTCAAAATTCGTGGGTCGCCTAGATCGTTGAGATCGTCTTATAGGCTGTTGAATTTCTTGTCTTTCAACGTCAATTTCTTGAATGGGTTCATTTTGTGGTATTTCATTTGCCTCTACGTTTGAAGAATCATTTTCGTGAGGCATATTGTTTTGACTTGAATCTCCTAATGAAGTGTTAATTGAAGCAGGCACTTGAATAACAGGTGTCTCTTCAGTATACTCTTGGAGATCAAAGTCGCCTGATAAACCACTCCCACTAATGTTGACATTTTCAAGAAAATCAGCATGCTTCGTTTCTACAATTCGTGTACTATGTGACGGAGCATAAAATCGGTAGCCCTTAGATCTTTCAGGATACCCAATGAAGAAACAACTTATGGTTTTCATGTCGAGTTTTTGTGATTGAGGATTATACAATTTTGCTTCGGCCGGACAACCCCACACCTTAAAATATCTTAAACTTGGTTTCCTTCCTGTCCAGATCTCAAAAGGAGTTTTAGGGACAGACTTTGAAGGAACTCTATTTAAGATGTGGACTGCCGTTTTTAATGCCTCGGTCCATAGAAATTGGGGCAAGTTTGTGTTTGCAAGCATACTTCGCACCATGTCCATTAGAGTCCTATTCCTCCTCTCGGCAACGCCGTTTTGTTGAGGAGTACCAGGCATGGTGTATTGGTTAACAATCCCATTATCCTTACAAAATTCAAAGAAGGGTCCGGGTGCTTGACCAACATCTGTATGTCTTCCGTAATACTCACCACCCCTATCCGATCTCACTACTTTTATTTTACGGCTGAGTTGATTTTCAACTTCAGCCTTAAAAGTTTTGAACATTTCTAGAGATTTAGATTTTTCATTTATCAAGTACAGATACATGTAACGAGAGTGATCATCAATGAAAGTAATGAATGATTTATGTCCACTTATGCCCATAGGAAAAGGTCCACAAATGTCAGTATGAATCAGTTCAAGTAAACCTGAACTTCTTGTGGACCCTTTCTTATTTCCTTTGGTCATCTTCCCTTTCATACACTTAACACATTTATCAAAGTCAGAGAAGTTAAGGTTTGGCAATACTTCATCCTTCACGAGTCTTAGCATTCTATCTCGTGAAATATGGCCTAAGCGTTGATGCCATAACATGGATGAAGTTTCCACTTCTCGTTTTCTTTTACTTAAGTTCTCGTTAATATTAAACGATACTAAAGATTCCATAAAGTGATTGTCCAAACGTAATCTGTAGAGACTTCCGTCTAAGCAACCATGGCCAACAATTTGGGAACCGGAACTAATAATAACATTATCATATCTAAAAGTAAGAGTAAAGCCTTCTTTTGCCAATTTAGATACTGATATCAAGTTACGGGTAATACCCGGTACATAAAGAGTATTATTAAGACTTAAAGTAAAACCACTTTCCAAAAGTAAAGGAAGCGATCCAATAGCTTCCACATTTAAGTCTTCTCCGTTCCCAACTTTAATTGTTCTTTGCCTTCTTTCCAGCTTCTGGATTGTATGGAATCCCTGCAATGAGTTAGATACGTGTACCATGGAACCAGAGTCAATCCACCATGAATTAAAGGGGACATTTATATTTAATGACTCATAAATCATAAAAGCATCTATGTTACCTTTCTTAGCTAACCACTCCTTAAACTTAGGACAATCTCGCTGAGTGTGTCCCTTCTTATGACAGAATTTGCAACGAGGCTTGAAGTCAAACTTACGGGCACCTGTACTTGCTTTATGGACCTTGCTTGAACCCCCTTTTTCAATGACATGAGTTTTTCCTTTCTTCTTATCGAAATTTGTGGTTGTCGTGACATAGGCGACATCAGGCTTCTCAGCTTTGAGTCGCTCTTCCTCTTGAACACACATGGCTATTAACTCACTCATCTTCCATTTTTCCCGCTGTGTGTTATAGTTGATCTTGAATGGACCAAACTGTGCGGGAAGGGATGTCATGATGAAATGAACGAGGAAACCTTCACTGATTTCCATTTCCATACTTTTCAATTTATTTGCCATGTCAGTCATTGTCATAATATGTTCACGTACACCACTCGTTCCGTCATACTTTGTCGTCAACATTTTGAGGATGAGGGTACTAGCATGAGCTTTTGATGTACCTCGAAATTGTTCCTCTACAGATTCCAGATAGGTCTTTGCATTTTCGGAGTCAGGAATGGCTCCGCGAATGGCCATTGAAATGGAGTTCTTTATGATCATAAGCGACATGCGGTTTGACCTTTCCCATTTATCGTAAAATTGTTTTTGTTCAGCAGTGCTCTTTTCATTAAGAGCTTCAGGAGGGTCAAAACGCAAAGCATGATCGAGTTCCATTACTCCAAGTGCCAATTTCAGAGAATCCCTCCATGTTGCAAAGTTAGACCCAGTCAATGTTTCGATCACGTGACTTGGGGAGATAGTAGATGCTGAAAAAAATTATTGTTTAATGTATGCGAAGAAGTTACTAAAGTGATTTCAAGGGATACCAACACAATCATGTCAGTATACCTATTATTAACACCAAAATAATAGGTCGGATAGACACCTTTACCCAATTATTAGTTTTGCTTTGGCTAGAGCAATAGTTGGATATTGTGGTGTCTTTACTTTTAGACTACGCTACACAAATACTGCAATCACCTTTGGGTAGAAATACAATATTTATGTATATTATGCTTTAAAATTCATTGTGTGGGTTCATTATTCAATTAGCCTTTGGGTTCCTTGAATAACAATCCGAACAATTGCTTAATGTGGTGTTTAATAAACTTTAACGTCAAACTTGAACGACCTTTCTTTGGTCCAGCCGCTTAAGTTTAACATCAAAGTTACCACTTGTCATAATTGGAATTTATCAAACTAAAATAGTTAGATAATTTGATAATCCTAAGAGCAACGTAAAATTAAGGTCAATCAAAATAAAATTGAGACAGTTTAATATACATGCATTATCGGCGAATATGAAACTTTCAATTAATTTAAGCCAAATGAGATATCTGAACTTAATATCGTGCCAAAGTTAAGAATTGTAATTATATCTTCTAGCAGAAGCTACGTACAAATTTATTTAAATTAGATAAGCTAAGATAAGCTACGTACAAATTTATTTAAATTTTGCGAATGTAAATAAGGTACCAAATTATAAGCAATATCATGTTCATGTAAAATACCAATTGTGGCAAAGTAACGCCCATTTAAAGTATAAAAGGTTTATATTTTACATTGGTTCTGAAAACATAGAACGCAGTCAAAAAAAAAATGTAATACCTTTTATTGAGCAGTTATGGAAAACTAATTTGGTCACTCATGAAAGTTATTTACTGTGAAAAACGTCTATCTCATTTCCACAATAAAGAACATAAATATACTATGCCACAATGGGTTGTTCCTTGGCCCAATTACTTTATCAATTAGGGTTAAGTTAGCCCAACACCCCAAAGCATACAAAATACCTAAACCACTTTTATCAAAGAATTAAAACTTACGTTTTAAAGCGGCCGTCATCTTACCAAAGAAGTGAAATTGCAAACCATAATATGGAGGCCAAGAAAAATTTTCGTCTCCAAGAACATAGATTGTGAAGATTCAAACGGTAACCACTTTTATCGGTTTATTTAATCTCCATTTTTGTTTTAGTATAACATTACAACATTTGTTTAAAACCTAGTCGACACCTCAATCGTAAACGAGCGTAAGCCCTAGTCAACGGCTTATGGGAAAATCCGATTCTTCCCTTTCATTCGTTAATCATGAGCAGCCGAGAGGAACGATTGAGGTCTCGATGATTAATTATTATTTATTATTATTTTCGCAGCCAATTTCTAATTAAGGTATGTAAAACAGAGACGACAATGATTCATCGCATTTTATTTGAAATCGTTTCAGAAAGTCGGCTAAAACTCTGTTAATCATCACATGTGCGTTTTGCTACTTCCTAATTTCTTTGAAAGAAAATCAATTACGGTGGCTATAAAATTTTTGTCTCACGTAACTAAAGTAAAATTTGAAAAGGAAGTACATATTACAGTGAGGATATCGCCAAAAGAAAGTAACAAGCAAATTAAAGCATTAAAATTTCTAACCATGCTCTGATACCACATATTGGAATTTTACAGGCATAATCAAGATCAATATTATATAAAGCTTACACAAAGCTTACACAGAAGTGAAGTTATGCTTACTTGGAAGTGTGAGGCTTGAAGAGGATGCCATACTTCTGATTCCTTTAATCTTCCCGTAATGGTGTATTGCTAATGATCTGATGGATGGATCTCACCTCTGTGATACTCATACTAATGGTGTTTTATAGAGTGATTTTGAAACGTCCACGAGATTGGTTGAGTATTCAAGGGTCGTTCATTTATTCACTAAATTGAGTATCCAAAGGGTCGTTCATTTATTAACTGAGTTATGCATTTACACCTTAAGGGAAAGAGAATTAGAACCACACAAGATTAGTCCATTGAGTTAAAGAAATATGTCATATCCATCATACTACATATCTCTAAGTCTAGGGATTGAGTTGTCATTTTGGCAAAGTTGTGGTACAAAATATCATAATACCCAACATATAATAATATAGTCCTAAGGTCACATTTATGTGTTATTTTCCAACACCAATTTCTTTGGGGAGGGAAGATTGGTGAGTAGAAGATGTATGAAATCAAGTGGAGCAATATTGTTGCTTCGAATGAAGAAGGTGCTTTAGGTTGGTAGCTTATTTGGTGCCAATTGTGTTATGCTACCAAAATAGAGATGGAGATTTCGTAGGCTATCCAAATTCCTTGTGGCCAATGGTCATCAAAACTATTCAAACCTTAATGTAAGGGTCACAATTAATTCGTTTAGGCCAAAAACTCATGGTGTTTGGTATAATCTCGTTAGATCCTTTGACCATATTTACTCCAAATGTATTGACTTGTTTACTCACTTACATATAAAAGTGGGTAATGGTAAATTTACTTTGTTTTAGGACGATATATGGATCGGAAAAAATGAGTTTGGTTTGGCGGTAAAATACTCGACCCTAAACCAAGTGGCAAGGGTTCAAGCCATATTGGAAGCAATTGTAATTGTTTTGCCCCCGCGATGACAGGTTAGTTGGTTGAGGTGCGAAATTTTATATTGAAGATCCAATGTTCAAACATTGGCATGCCAAAATATCGTCAGTATTTTGTGATTGGCCTCTCACGTAGGCCTTGGGACGGGTTGACATGGGCCACTCAAATCGTGCAATTTATCATTTTTTATATGGATGAGAGATTCTCCCTAGCGCTCACGCTTTCTAAGACTTAAAGCTTTATACCCAGATAAAAGATACCTAGTAAGCATGTGTCACAATAATGGTATTTGGAGTTTGAGAACTTGGCTTCTCGTTATCTAATTTTTTCACTTCCGCTCGTTCTAGCATGTGGATATGGAACTTGGAGGAATCTTGCAATTTCATTGTCGATTCTACAAAGAATTCTACCGAGTCAACCACTTCGGCGATACGAGATGCTCCTAGGAGTTGGAACAATGTGGTGCCTATTAAAACTTAATATATTAAGCTAGAGAGTTAGCTTAAATCGATTACCGACTAAACCTAATTTAGACGACAGAGGCCTAAACCTAAACTCTCCTATGTGTTTCTAATGCAATAAAGATATCAAGTAACTTATTAACTTATTTACATAATACAGTTTGGAAAGTTCTCTTTAGCACTGGATTGGTTGCTGGTGGGATATTCTTAATCCTAATATTTCCTCGACAGGAGATCGGTTTCTTTTGACTATTCACCCAGATTGAAAGAGCACTGTAAATACTTTGATGTGGTCATTATTACGTTCTTTTAGGTTATATGGATCTATCAGAATACTTTAGTTTTCCATTCTACTAAGCCAAGGAAATAGGTCGTTTTTTTATAGAATTGTATCTTAATCGTCTTTTAGGTGTCTAATAGAGGTATAGCAAGGTCAACATAAACGGGGTTGATTGGATTAAAACCCAATCCAAGCTATTAATCGTCGTAATTTTTCCTAGATCTTTGCTAAAATTTTAATGAAGTTCAGCTGCTAAGAAATTTGTTAAAAAAAGAATTAAGGGTTTTTCTTATCTCACCATAATTCTAATAACTTTCTAGCAACTTCGAATGCATATATACTTTCTTTCATCCGAGACAATATAATTACTTCATCTTGTTAGTGTATCTCACATTGGTGCGACACGGTCTTATATGGTTGTATATATGTTGGAGTCTCTCCTCTCTCCACAAGGGCTCTTTTGGAGAGACACTCTTGGGCTCCATATATATATTTACATGGTATCAGAGTCGGCGTCCCGTACCCATGTAACTTCATCGAGCCTACGTCTCTGAGAGGGAGTGTTAGTGTATCCCACATTGGTGCGACACGGTCTTATATGGTTGTATATATGTTGGAGTCTTCCCTTTCTTCGCAAGGGCTCTTTTAGAGAGACAATATTGGGCTCCACATATATTTACACATCTATTAGCCTTGTGACACAAGACCAACGGGTGCAAACGACCAAGATTGAAGTTTAATTTACAAACTATTAAGTTAAACACACAATTTTAAATTGTAACAAACAACCTGTAATCATTAGTATTCATAAAAAGGATAAGTATGTGCAAACGTTACAATACAATTTTTTTTTAACTTTTATAGTAGTAAATTATGGGTGTTAGTTGGTTCTATGAAATTCATATAATCTTTTTAGTAATAGTAGTTTTAGTAAACTTCGTATCCGTATGATCTAAAAATAAAACTTATGAATTCTATGCGATGGTACATCATTATTGAAACTGAAAGTATTTGTACTCGAGAATGTTGGTACATCTATTGTAGTCCTACCTACCAACATATCATGTGACAAGTAATTTACAACCGACTTGAAAATCGAGAATTCAGATACGTGTTAAAGACGAAATTGTGCATGATATAATGTTTGTCGTATTTTCATGAAATCTTTGATTTATTTAAAAAAACAAATAAGTGAAATAATTCGAAAGTTAATTACATTTTATAACTAAATTAGATATTCAATTATTGTATTCGTGAAGATCGAAAAAACGAGGAAGGTAGATCTTCTGTTTCGATGAAACACTAATACGGTAAGTTGAATTTTTCTTAACAACGAGACAAATCAATTCAAATGCAAAAAATTGTAAACTTTTGTTGGTGACATTAGTATAATGGAATTTACAATATTACGAATGAAATTCAAGTCTTGATTTCAGACAAATTAGGAGGTGAAAGAGTGCAAACTTGTGTAAAACGAGTTTGATTTCGATTTAACTAAAATGGCGGGGGTCAAGGGGTAACAGCCCCCTTGCGGTGTCCTAGGGATAGCGTCCTTGGCGAGACAGGTTCCGGATATTAAGGCTAATATTTCACCATCTTCTAAGGTGATCAAAAGATTCTAAATTCATATATATATATATATATATATATATATATATATATATATATATATATATATATATATATATATATATATATATATATATATATATATATATATATATATATATATATATATATATCTTATCCTAATAAATAAGTAACTCAAAGCCACATGTCATCACCACATTCATTTTGCCACATGTCATTTTCTCATAATTTTAAATTTAAAAAAAAAGCTAATTGGTTTGAAACGTTTCTAACTCATTAATGATCGGTTTAAATATCATTCAATTTCAAAATTAATTGTGATCATTTAATTTCAAAAATAATTGTTTTTTAATACCATATTATTTTTTTAATGTGTAGAATGATTTGGGAGACAATATAGAGACAATTGACGTCATAATATTTTGAAGAACGATTCCAATCATAATAGTGAATTTGATTATAGTACCGGTGACATTTTTATAATCAATTATATTTATCAAAATACAAACTCGTAATAGCAAAAATCAAAAGCAAGATGTCACGATACACAAACAAATTTCTTATGTGAAATTATTAATGTTTAAATATTCTTAATTAATAATTTTTTTGTATCATCCCGTGTAATACACGGGTTTTACAACTAGTATATATATATATATATATATATATATATATATATATATATATATATATATATATATATATATATATATATATATATATATATATATATATATATATATATATATATATGTTCAAATACATTTTCTAAATATTGTGTGATTGTATAACTAATTCTGGGCCATTCATTTATAAAGGGTATGATGGTAATATACATAATAACTAATTAATTTTTATTTTATTCACGAAATTCCATATTTATCTTTCCAATTACCTAAACCTAATTACACTTTCATATCATACGCCTCCATCCTTCCAACCGGTTACACGACGTGATCTCTTTTCTGGTTCCAAATCCGCCTTTAAATCCATCTTCGCTCACTTCCGAGTTCGCTCAAATCGTCAGTCGAGTCCGACGCATCCCCCATTTCAATGTCAGATCGGCGATTGGTCAAGCTGTTTGCACCAAAGCGCGAGTCCATGGGAGAGGCTGGAGAGGAGCCCCACGCCAGAGAAGAAGATCGGCAACGGGAAGGGTGGGAGAACGGCGGCAAAATCATTTCCAAAAAGTAGAGAAGTTCGGTGTTATCGGCTACACCCTACCGGTCCTGCAAGTCCGTCTTCCTCGTATGTATCTGCATAGTGGATGACCTTAAAGTACTACTTAGTTACCGCCGGTGATGTAGAAGCCGGAAATAGATATGCTAGCAAAGGTGGCCGCCAGAATCGGGCAGTGAATCAGGGGCGGGATACGCCTGATGTTGGAGAAGAAGAGGTACAGTTGACCATTTTGACTTTTAATCCGATTTAGGTTTAAACTGAATTGGGCTCAGGGAGTAGGCTTTGGACTAAGCTTGAATAAATATTGAATTGGCTGAAATCATTTAGTAATGAGCAGATTTCCCTCATCCGCAACAAAGATGAGCAAGAGGTATTTCACGAGAGAGAGAAAAGACAGAAGAGTCCCTCAAAGAGAGTTGATTATTCTTTGACAATGTTAGGGTATTCCTTGAGAATATGAGGGTATTATTTGAGAATGTGAGTGTATAAAGTGTATTTTTTGAGAATGTGAGTGTATAAAGTGTATTTTTTAAGAATGTGAGGGTATTCTTTGAGAATGTTATGACAAAATAACCTAAAATAAAATGTATTCTTTGAGAATGTGACGGTATTCTTTGAGAATGGATTCAGGTTTGTTATTTCCTTGTTATAACACGCACATTCTTTAAGAATGCAGTTTTCTTCTTTTTGTTATATAACACATAACATTCTCTAAGAATGCAGTATTCTTCTTTTTGTTATATAACACAACACATTCTCTAAAATACAGTATTCCTCTTCTCCCAGTTTCCTTTTTTTCTTTACAGATTTTTTACCAACATACAATTCTCTGAGAATACTTATGCAAAAATGCTTATAATACACGTTCATTCTCCGAGAATGTATCTTTACTTCAACAAGAATCAGTGTGCTCCTTCATCGATGTACTCTTACGTGACTGATTTGTTTTTTTTCCGAAGAAGAAGATAATTGTAATGTTGTTTATTTATGTAAATGATTGTCGTAACTGATCGTGTGACGTAAATGATTGTCGTAACTGATTGCCATTTCTAATTTATAGGCACAACTAATTGTCATTTATACCCTTATTCCCCCATTTTTAATCAGTTAATTAAATATTCTTTCATTTTATTTACAGAATTGTCACTATCATCAAAGCCACACGTTTTTTCAATCCAATGGTTTAGAATTGGTCTCACAATCACACAATAATTACCAAATGTATTTAATACTAACTATATATATATATATATATATATATATATATATATATATATATATATATATATATATATATATATATATATATATATATATATATATATATATATATATATATATATATATATATACATCCCTAATTTGTGATTTCTGATTAACATATTGATTTGAAATTGTTCCTTGAGCGATTATCATCATAATATGAATTTCGTGATACTTAGGTATCAAGTCGAAATATCATATTCGGAAAGTGTTCTACACGATCTTTCAAATAATCCAGAAAACCTATTGATTCCAGAGACATTCATCTTCATCACAATTCCTAATAACTTTTGTGTGTGTGTGTATTTTTTTTTCTTTTCCCTTTATATGAAAATAATAAAAATAATGATTGGAAAAATTATATTTACTTATTTTATCCTTATCAATATTTTTTTTCCTTTTTCTCTTATAAGAAAATAATGAATATAATGATTGGAAATTATATTTACTATCTTTATAACTTCTTTTGGAATGATAGAAATTTATTAAAAAAAACTAGCGAGGTGGTAGAAAAAAATTACAAGGGAACAATAGTTAACATAAGATTTTATAAAAATCCAATACAAATTGGGTTCCAACTTCTTGCTCGTATTCGACATGTAAAAGAAAGATTGTGAAACAATAGTCATAATGACCCGCCTTATTTGGTTTGGTAGCTTAAAAAATCATCTCATTCTGAAACCTCCAAATGCTCCAACATGCTATGACGGGTGTCTCGAATGCTATATTCTAAAGTCACGTTACTTTCAAGTTTTCCATTTAATGAAAGAATTCTGCAATGCTAACCGAAATTGGGATGTCAAAATCCTACAAATGGCTAATTTGCGTCTATAAAGGTTCGTGATATGGGACAACGTACAAGGAAGTGATAAACACTTTCCTCGTGATTATTGCAAATCGCACAGAGGACCGAATCCACTTCAAGACCCTGTTTATTCGTATTTACCTTAGTAGGAATTTTATTAAGCAACAATTTTCAAATAAAGACATCAACCTTTATCGAAATGCTTGTATTCCACCTCCTTAGTTGACCACCTAGGATCAAGATACTTTTGTCGATTACCTATTCATGGTTTATTCTTGCCATAGTTTTTGATTGATCTGGTGTTCAGTTGCATTGTTTTTTTTAAGGTTGAACTTTTAAAAACCAAAACCAAGGAGCTAGTAAAACATCAAAAATTAAAGCTCCAATAACATATTTATAAAGTATAGACTCCAATTGATTCTTCACGATTAGGGGTAGCAAAAACAAAGAGAATAAAATGAATCCTAAGAGCTCCAAGAACGGATTTAAGAAGTATAGAGCGACTGCCAATGGAAAGCATTTTCACTTTCCAATTGGACAATTTTTTCTCAAATATATCCATAACTTTTTTCCAACCATTAATTTTACCCATGTTTTCACCAACTGGAATACCAAGACACACAAATGGTAAATGTGAGCATTGCACCCCGTGACACCCGCAAATTGCTCTACAACATCGAAATCCATGCCAACACCAAACATTTTGGATTTATGAATGTTCAATTTTAAGCTTGAAACTAAATACAAACAACAAAGCACCCATACAAGATTCAAAATTTTCTTATGATCACCCCCCTATAAAAAGAAGATCATCCACATTAAAAGATGAGAAATTTCCAAGGCATTGTTCCCCCAACTTAGCTCCCTAGTATAAATTCAGATCTATAACATCTTAAATGGCGACATGTAACTCTTTCATAGCCAAGATGAAAAAAAATGTGATAATTGGTCACCCTGTCTAAACCCCTCTCCAAAGCAAACTTCTTAGTCAGACTTCCATTAATCAAAATGGAAGACCAAGGCAAATACATACAAACTCTAATCCACCCAATCCATCTATGATCAAAAGCCCATAAACTCCATGATTTGCTTCAATTAATTCCAAATAAGCGAGTCATACGCCTTTTAAAAATTAACTTTAAAAATAATAGGTTTTTTCTTTTTCTTTTGTACCAATCAACCACTTCGTTTACCATAAGGAGGGTCATTTAGAATTTGACGCACCTTGATAAATGCAGACTTCTCAATGCTAACAACACAACTAACCACTTAAGCCAACTGATTCGCCAAAAGTTTGCAATAATCTTATATTGAACCACAACTAAATTTATTGAGCGATATTCAGTATTAAGAAGCAGATTGTCAACCTTAGGTATTAGAGTGATGAAAGATGAAATTACATCCGGTTGGTAGCTCATCTTTGTCAAAGAATTATCGAACATACTCCATAATGTCTATTATAAACACCTCCCAATAATGTTTAATAAAGGAAAAATGTATACCCATCAAGGCCTGATGCTTTATTAACTGCCACACGCCCAAACCGCATGGTTCACTTCTTGCAACATGATCTTTGACACTAAAAATGATTGCTTCTCTGCATAATAAATTTATATTGGTTGCTTCGGTTTTTAAGCTTAATTCCAGAATTTTTTTTTTAAATTTTCACTATGTTTATTATAAACACCTCCCAATAATGTTTAATAAAGGAAAAATGTATACCCATCGTGAGCTCCTTTTGGCCGGCCTTCGGTTGCGATTCCGACGATTAGGGAAACGAAGACACAGATGGCGACGATCATGAGAGTCATGTCGTGAAGGGCTTCCCATACGAAAACCCAGAAGCTTCGTTGTGGGGATTCAGCGAATTTGTTGACGTCGAAGACTTCTTGTCTACGGGCGATTTCTTCGTTGTCGACTGCAAGTCCGTTGGTGGTTGAAGTTTTGAGTTTTTCTGCGAGACCTTCAACACCGCCATGGAATTTTAGCTTTTTGAGGTCGTGACCTTCGACGAGAGAGCCTGCTTCGTCAGCACAGATGTTGAATCCTGCAGCTTTTACGTCCTCGGGTACCTTGTAGTCGCCGGTTTGTGCTCCTGTGTATATTATGTCATGAAAATGGCATGAAAGCAAAAGGATTATATTATACAATGGGGAAATGAGGGAAATTTGAATTTAGCAGGACGAAGAACTTTGCCTTATATGAACTGGAATGCAGCTTTTGATACCAGAACCGCAATCCTCAATTTCTCATAATCATTCGAGGCAAGATTGGTGAGTCATTAACAGGTCGTTGAATTAGCCTTTGATCGTTATATTCATATATAGATCCATAAGTTATTAAAGTGTATGAATTCAATTCGCCACGTTAATTGCTATTGGCGTAAAGATTTAAAAAAACGTTAGACTCACGATTCAACAAGAAAGCACACAATAGCAACCGTAATCAGAAAAATCGGTTCATGCAAAACTTAACGGCGTAGCTGTAAATCAGTGCACAACGTATTCCAAATTTTGCAATCTAAAAATCCAGAAAAGGGAGTGTGTTCTTGTATTGCATATGAAACTAGCGAGCATAGGAAACCGGCTATAAGAGGTCATGTAACCTTTTAGATAGGTTAAAGACAACTTCAATCCCTTAGAAAGCAAAAAAATAAGTTGAGGGACCTTTTAAACCGGAAGCTGAAACTTCGATGGGCTACAGTGTAATTTAGTCTTTCTTTTAACTAGATTTGAGATCAAGATCTATGGTTTAAGCTTCCGCGTTTTGTTATTTGGTTGTTAAAAATAACCAACATAACCCTCATCTGACGTAGCACTTTGAATAGCCAAATGTTTATGTAGATGAGGATCCCGTGAAAGAACTTGGAGTATTCATCTTCTTCAATAAACCACTTAATCAAGCAAGATCAATAGACTCAAGTTCCTCAATATCACACAACTGCTTTAACAAATTGCCTCTTATCACGACATTAGTTTGTGTACCATTTCCAGAAAAAGCAGCAAGAATCTAGAAAAAGGAACAAACAATTTACAATATTGAGATATCCACGTGTGGGTCTCATATCTGTCGGCCCACGAAAGCCATTCACTAATACTGCTGATTGTCAGGATATTGATATCCCACAACCGGGCAAATTGTGTCCATAATGACGTAGCTATTAAGCCCGAGTAAAGACATGCTCAAATCTCAATCATTTCCAACTCGATACACAACACTATCCAATATTTTGTTGAAGTATGACAGGAGGTAGAGTGTTAGGTGTATTAAAGGGTTGGTGAATACCTTTTGAGTAAAGTTTAGTTTTTAATTTCTTGTTGTGCATTAGATTTAAAAGTTATTTCATCGGAAAGTCGTTTAAATAACATGAACGTGGTGTATTATATAAAATACATGAGCTACATTGGGTCGATATATGCAACAAAATAACGAGTTTAACATGTTGGTAATAAGTCGGAAAATAACGGTAAAGGGATTTTTATGTATTTGAAATTTTGAATCAAGAATAAAATTCCTCTGTTGTATTATATATAATTTCAATACTTATAATTTAAATAACATAAAACAGATACTTAAATAATGTTTGATAGGATAGTTATACCGTCTAACTCGGATTCATGGATGATGAGCTTTTGACTTTTGGATCAATGATTAATTGGATTCGTTAGGTTTAATATAAATTTCTGTTTAGTTGATTTCTTTAACATAAATTTCTTGGAGTTTACTTTGGATATTCTGTGTTGGGTCAAATTTAGTTCTTTTTAGAAGTGATATCAATATGGTTAAAGTTTAAGGTAAATATTATTTTTCTCTTTACAATTAAATTCGTTATTAAATATGAGGAAGATGAATCACAATCTTCTAAAACAAAGAAGGTTAAACTGTAGGTTAACTCTTTTGGTACCAACAACCATTGAATTTCTGCTATCCGGTGGCATGTGGGGTTTTGATTAATTTATTTGATTGTTGTATATTATCAATCTTTTATGTGGATTATGTCATTATTCAATGAGAAAGCGGTTTGTTCGATTTAAATATGTATGAGGACTAACTCAAATATATGTAGAACCCCATAGCCAAAACATTAAAGAAAATTATGGCATGGTGATGCTTAGAAGAAGACCTTCTCTTAAATGCTTATGTACATTGACCTTGTTATAGAAATTGTTCACATATTTCCTTCTTCAAACCAAGTAGGATTTAAATTTCAATAACCATAGCATTAAACCATCCTTTAGAGTACATAAATGCTTCATTAAACAAGTCTAACCCCTAATGTTGAAACGTTGAACGCGTGGCGCACGTTAGTCCAAGTCATCTCTTTCAAAACTTGTCATGGTCTAGCTTGTTGCAACCTATTGTTTATCTGTGCCGTATATATCCCTTGTAAGTACGGAAGCATCTCCCAAATCCATATCTATTTTAATGTTAATATGTTTCTACAATGTATTCATTGGAAAGCGTTTTATTATTAAGTACCTTAAACGGTGCAGAAAACCCGTTAAGTGAATACTTGAATATTTTTCCGCTATTAGAAAACACGTATTTTCTAACTTTTTTGAACATACCTTTTAGATGCTTCATGGTCAAACAAATAACTTCCTCAAGGAAACTTGCAAATTTTCATATAATTTATTAAATAAAATATTTTTTTTATAAATAAAATAAAAACATGTTACCTATTGAAGGTAGCCAAATCTTCAACCAACGATAGTCTTTCACTTGTAACCTTATCTACTTTATCCTTCCCCAAAAAGCTATCCGTCAACATGTACAACAAACATGCACGGACTGCATCCTCGTCGGATATAAAGAAAAACCGGTCTTTCATTATTAGGTCATGTAAGTCTAAAATCGATAATTGTTCGTCTTTGAGGTTAGGCCATAACCTCTCTCGGAATTTTGAATGCAAATTCTTCATTTCTTTTCCGGTTTTTGGATATTTACCAAAGCGGAAACCCGAAATGACACAAAACTCGACTGGCCCCTCAGATAGGCGACAATCACCTATCTGAAAATAAATTTGCTCCATAATATCTGTATCATTTGCGATTACTTCGTGCATTAGCATCAAATGACATAAGATTGCATCTCCTCGCAGTGAGGAAATGTTCATCCGATGACCAAATGTCGTCTGATTCAGCAACTTTGCACGGTGTTCGTTTAAATGTTCTGTGATTTTCTAAAGGTCTTTTACAGAACCCTTTTGATCGGGTATGACAATTCAAAATTTATTCGGATGTTGCAAAACATTTATTCTTTATTAATAATAGGGTTATTTACATAAAAGTCCCGATATTTTGGGGAAATTAACGAAAAAGTCCTAAAATATTTTTTTTGAATAGAAAAGCCCAAGAAAGTAGAAAATTTATTCAATTTAACCCTTTTTTACCGGCTACCGGTAAAAGGGCTAAGCTTTTCTGTCAAAAAATTATTTTGGGACTTTTTCGTTAATTTCTCCAAAGTATCAGTTTTGGTCCTTAATAGTTTTGGTCCTTCACAATTTTGGTCCTTAACAATTTTAGTCCCTAATAGTTAATCCTTCACAGTTTTGGTCCTTAACAACTTTGGTCCTTTACGGTTTTGGTCCTTAACAATTTGGTCCTTCACAGTTTGGTCCTTCACGGTTTTGGTCCTTTACAATTTTAGTCCTTAACAGTTTTGGGCCTTCATAATTTTGGTCCTTAATCCTTAATTTTGTCCAAACTACAGGAAGGGATAAAAATTTCAGAAAGTCATGGAGAGGTTATGTGACACAAATGATGTTCTTATGCAGGCCCTATGTACTCAAGAAAATCGTGGGCATGTACGTGGGATGGGAAAATATATAACCCCGCACCATTTTTTTTTGGCCAAGACCATTAAGCACTACATGGACAATGAGAAAAAAGTATTGGTGCGGGGTTACATATTTTCTCATCCCACGTACATGGCCACGGTTTTCCTGAGTACCTAGGGTCTGCGTAAAAACATCGATTGTCCCACATATAACATCTCCATGACTTTCTGAATTTTTTAGCCCTTCCTATAGTTGGGACAAAATTAAGGTTTAGAGACCAAAACTGTTAAAGATTAAATTGTGAAGGACCAAAACTGTTAAGGACCAAAACTGTTAAGGACCAAAACTGTGAAGGACCAAAATTGTGAAGGATTAATCGTTACAGACTAAAAGTGTTAAGAACCAAAATTGTGAAGGACCAAAACTGATATTTTGGAGAAATTAACGAAAAAGTCCCAAAATAATTTATTGACAAAAAAGCCCAAAAAACTGGTAAAATTATTCAGTTTAGCCATTTTCTGCCGGTAGCCGGTAAAAAAGGACTAAATTGAATAATTTTACCGGTTTCCTGGGCTTTTCTGTTAAAAAAAGAAATATTTTGGGACTTTTTCGTTAATTTTCCCAAAATATCGGGACTTTTCTGTAAATAACCTTTAATAATATAATACGACATTTTATATAAAATATTCGCAACATTAATTTTTTAAAAATTCAACCATTATGAAAAAAAAATCGTCTTTTATCTAATCAATTTTTTCTCTTTTTTTTATCCGCAACTTCACAAAACGTGCATTCAAAATTGTACATTTTACCTAAAAATTCGTTTTTTACCAAAAAGAAAATTTCGGCAACTTTAAAAAATCGTTATCATCTTTCCGTAACATAGGCTACCTCAACATAATTTTTTTATAAATTTAAAAAAACAAAAAAATCGTATTTTATATATAATCTATGAATCTAAAGTTTTAATGCACAAAACGTACATTAAAAACTTGTTTATTCATATTGACCAAGATATGGTAGAATATCATTTTAACATGTACTTTTTTCAATCAGTGGACCTTAATCAACTCCCACGTATTTGTTTACTATTTAATAAGAAACTAGCGGGAGCCCGTGCTCCGCACGAACTCGAGATGACTAGAGCACGGGTCCGGATAAATGCAAGAAAAAACAGTAGCAATGTCATAATTGGGTTAGATACACTTTTCAAACACAAAAAGGAACATGAAAGTGCAATGCTGTAACAGAAAGAAACAAAAGTTGGATGCTAAAAAAAATTAAAGTACATTGCCATTTATGGAAATTATCGGGACACATCCAAGTATCCATACCCCAAACGTCTTGGTGCCAGCTCGAAGGATTAGGAAAGAAGCATACAACTGCTAAAGCAATGAGAAGGTGAAACTCACAATCAAACTCCTAGACTCTAAACGTGGTGCTAGGGCTTGTACTATTAACTATGTGAGTATTGGTTCATATTTTTGATGGTCTTTTTATAATTAGTTTCAGTCATAAGAAATTAAGACAACTATCCGTATTTCAAATCACCAAAAAAAGGTCCAATTATCACTTTAAAAAAATAAAATATCAAATTAAATCATGTGATTTTAATACCTGCTTACGCAATTTTGATCTCCTCGCTGATTCCCCATTGGACTGCTTCCTCTTTTGTCTCTTCAATTCACGTTCATCCTGCTAAAAAATCATTCATCCTCACATTACTTAATATTTTTACATCATAAAAAATTTTAAAAAATCGTAAAATTTATTCACACCTGAACCCACTGATCAGGCATCAGCAGTGGCGGCACCACCCCACGGGACCCGCCGGAATGATTTGATGGCATTTTCATGGCGGCATTTCCAGTGGACAGATTCCATTATGAAGTCTCCATAGTGAGAGTAAATTATTTTTTATTCTTTGAAAATAACTACAAAATATATTTTTTCAAGTTAGAGATTTTTTTTTTCAATTATGGACTACCTAAAAGTTAAGCTAGACTTTGTACTCAAATATGATATGATAACTGATGTTTAAGGCAAATTATATAAAACCATCATTGTTTGGGCAATTTTGCAGTTTAATCACGTATACCTAATTTTTTCTATAAAACCATTAAAGTTCCAGACATTTATCCAATTTAACAAATTTGATCTTAATTGGTGAAGCCTGATATAGCAGAATTACCTGTGAGACCTAATATAACAGGTTAAATGGTTAATTTGAATATATGTCTGAAACTTTTATGGCTTGATTTGGAAAATTAAAAAATCAGGGGCTAAACCACAAAATTAGCCAAAATACAATGGGTTTTCTGTAATTTGCCCTATTATACATCAAACAAACAAAAATTGATTTTTTTGGGTACCACAAATGCAAAGTAAACAACACTAAAAAAAGTTAAATAATATGTCAAAACTGGAATGAACCTTTCAAAAATGCAACCCCATGATCTGTCACCTTGCTGGAGCAAATTTGCAACTCTTTCAAGTTTTTTAACCCTGGAACACAAAAAGATACAAATTATCAGCATAACATAAAGTCATTTAATTGTAACGTACATAAAACCATGAAAGATCATGAAAATTTTGACATTTTCCAAAAGTTTTAGCAATAATCAAAGTGTGTTTGTCTCTAATTTCTCATCAGTCAATTTTAAGTTTTAGCTTTAAGAGGTTCCATAAGCTCCATGACTTTTTGTCTTGCTGTTTCTTCAAGTGTCATTAGATTCTCTTGTTCTTTTAGACATTCCTAAAAACCAGAAAATGATTTCAAGTTTTGGACTTTTGAGTAATTGACAAGGGTAGTAGTGGAAAATAGTTATAAAGAGATGAGAAAATGAGCATACCTCGACTTTGTTTTTTTCTAACTTTGTTTGCGTGTCTTTTATGCTTGAAGTCTTTGTTTCAACTTTTTTGTATTTCATCCAATTGTTTTTGAGCATCCGAAAATGCCACACGACCAGCTTCATGCTAAAAACACTCAAAAATTTAAGTCAATCATTGACAATATTCAAGGCTGGAGATTAATAATTAAAGAAAATAACAAATGAAGCACGGGGAAAGATTGGAAATTTACTTCCATAATGAAGCATAATATAGCAGATTTATACATTGGACTTTTAAAAAAATTACCAAAATGATAGGGTTCGCTAAAAAATTTGATCGTCTTTTTGACCCTTGTAACAAAAAGACCACTCATTTTGCAATTTTCAAAATTGCTTTATGAACAGTTTCCACCACAATAACCATATAAAATAAAATAAACTTTCCCAAAATAACATGATATTTTGCAAAATGATGATGCCAATTCATAAAAATTGAGATTTTTTGTGAAATGACATCATCATTTTGCAAAATAATATGTCATTTCGAAAGAAGAAAATCTCCTTTAAGGTTTTTCTCACTTACAAGAAATTTCATAGTTCACAAAATACATACTATGAAATGGATGTTATTTTGTTATAGACATAAAAAGATTATCAATTTGTTAGATGGACAATATCCTTTTGGTCATTTTGTGATAGACCCTTATACATTTTAAGCAGACAATTTCCATAAATGCCACTCACCTTCTCAGAGAAAAGTTTATTTTCTGTAGATGCAACTTCAAGCTTTCCTTGATGCTCAATCAATTCTTTTTCCCAAGGTTTAAGTTCAGCACGTACCTTTGCAACTTCTTTTCCAAATGTCTCGATTTCAATTATAAAATAGTCTCGGTTTCAACTATAAAAGAAATAAATATTAAAAAAGATATCAAACCAAAATCAGAAAATAAGCCATGTTTTTCTGTACAACATAAATGGGAAAATAAGAATATTAATATATTATTAAATTATATACCTTTTGAGCTATCCATGATTTCTTCCAATAATTTCTGTTCATCCACCAAGCTTTTTTGTAATTTAGGAATCTCTTATTCAACTTTAGGGATTAAATTAGATGACTCTTCAGATTACTTTTGTGATGTCTGTAATCTTTGCTGAATCCTAATAAACAAAAGGGAGATTAGTTTTTATTTTATTAAAAGTATAAAAGAAATGTATCTTAATTCTTACATTTTCAAGTTTTTCGTGTCCACCTCCCTTTCTCTGTTGCAGCCTATGTACAAGCCAGTAAAAAGCACAAGGAAAATACACAGTATGATCGGAATTTTGGACCATGATTATAGGCGATTTTTGCAATTTCGGTCCGAAATAGTCATTTAACTTACAACAGGGCTGAAAACGTTAAAAAAACCTAAGATAAGAACCAAAAATGCAAGAAAAATAAATAGCTATAGTCAGGGACTAAAATGCAATTTAATCTTTGAATTCTAAATGAAAATCAAAGTATGATGCTATATGAGACAAATGAAAAAAAGTACAGTGCCTTTTCTTGCAATTTATATCTGACAATACAACTAAATGGTTGATAAATCGTAGGAAGGTTTGGTTCCTTTGCTTCATTCAAGAAAGTACTGCTTTTTCTGGCTTTTCACATATCACAACAATGACTTTATTGTAAATCTATGAGCAAATCTGACAACAAAGTACTTACCCAATAATTTTATTTTGAATTAGGGATGAATGCGAGACATAGCAATGTACCTGCATACAGCAGGATATATAAAATAGTTTAATTTCCTTGAATATGTTTAAAACCCCAACAGGTAAAGAACCAGGAAATCTAGTGGTGTTGTGTGACGGTTCTGAAAAGAGAAAAGGATGGACAGACATTGGATTTAGGTCATTGTTTGTTTTTCCATATGTACCTAGATGATTCAGTTAAAAGTAGTTTGTTTTTCTTCAGTCATAAGACTAATATATTGATTTAATACAATACTTACCATTGTGTGAGGTATAACAGTTATCATTGTGTGAAATTCTTACAATTTTGCAAGAGAACTTACAATAACAGGGGAAGGGTCACATACTCCTTAACCCTGTGCAATAAAGTAATTCTTCAAATTAAATATCCCTAATTTCCAGAGGCGTCTTAAAGGAAACAAAAGAAAATTAGGTCAGATAGTGAACTTTTATATATATTGAACGAAATAAAACAGTAGCGTGTAAGATGAAGTACGTTCAAATGAATTAGGGCATAATAACAACTGAAGTTAAGAAAGGAAGCAATCGATCAAATAAGAAAGTTTACCAAATAATCGAGATGGGTGAATCGGCATCCAAAAAACGACGTTTCTAATTTCTAATTTTTCATTGTCAAAGCATCAAAAAACAACGTTTCTGATTTTGCATCGTCAAGTAACGATCTAATTGAAGCCGCAGTTTTATATTACGATCTGAGAACCCGATGACAGCTAGGGCACTTCTCTTGTGCGAATCTGACCCCCTCTTTTCTTGCGTGAAGTTGAAATGTTGGTGAGATGATGGGAGAAGTCGTGATGGCAGATGAGATGATCCTATTCCTGCCCAATTACAAAATCGTTAAGGCGTCTGCATATCTCCTTGGGTGTGGGCAAATCTATCCCTAGCTTCGATCCACTGGACCACCCATTGTGGGCGAAGCAGTGGGTAGATGGTTGAAGGCAGTGCTGTGAGGACGTGCCGATAGTGGCTGGTGGTGGAAGTGGAGGTGAGTAACGACGTAGAGAGTAGGCGGGAGGCGGTGGAAAATACCCCAAAGGAGATCCAAAACCCAGAAAAAAACAAACATTACAAAACACAAAAAAATAATGGGAATTAATAATATAGAGTAATGATACAGTCTTTAAATTCTAAAACCCTAGATGTTACCTGTGAAACACGTCCAATTCGATTTAGAAGAAGCTCGACTCCCATAGAACACACGTGACTGTGTGCTAGTCGGTGCTTCTCATCTGAGCCGGAGTTCGCAGAATCTGTACGCTCCTTTTCAACATCCAATGGAAGAGAAGGAAAGAAGCTAACGCTAAATCTGATTTTACGGGATCATGAATATCAAATGCATGGTGAAGTGGACTTTCGTTGTATGATTTCCTCTGAAGTTCCAAGTGTTCCTTTTGAATTTCTTGTGCGTCTCCTCCACTACGGTCGTGTTTCGATTTCCTCTTCGATTTCAACAAAAACTCCGGTGGTCGATCGTCCTCACCAGGAAACCCGGATACAGTGGTGGCGGACAAGGCGGCGAAAGAACGAAATATTGCGGTGGGGACGAAGGGAAAAAGAGGGTAAAGAGACGGCGATTGAGATAGAGTGAAGATGGAAGCGGTGGATGGAGACGATAAAGGTAAAGCGGTGGGAGGGGATGAGAACCCGGTTCCACAAAGATCCGACAGGCACACAAACGGATCCACAAAAACCCGCTGTCACACATAAACGTTACACAAAACACAAACAAATATGGGAATTAAATATATACTAGTGGGTATCCCGTGCAAAAGCACGGGGCGAGGGGAGAAGGAACTCTTTTTTTTTTCTAAACCGGTTGTTTCGCTCTTTGTTAAAATAAACAACGAATCAGACAACTATGGGAGCTATGGCGGTGGGCGATGGATGCTTAGCCGGATCCAAAAAACGCGATACCATGGATGATGGCGGATGTAAGGAGATGCCGGTGATCTGTGGGAGGAGACGATGCTGAACTGTCCAGGTTGGAGAAGAAGGCGGTGGGATGTCCAGGTTCGAGAGAGAAGAGAACTGAAGCGGTGGAGCGGTACTGGAGATATCTGGATCACACGAAAAAAGCAGCGACATATTAACTATCTGGATCCACAAGGATCCGACAAACACCAAACCGGATCCACAAAGACCTGCGTGACACCAAAAAAAAACCATGCGAAAAAAAAACGTTACACGGGAAGAGCAAAATCATGGGAATTTTATATATATATATATATATATATATATATATATATATATATATATATATATATATATATATATATATATATATATATATATATATATATATATATATATATATATATATATATATATATATATATATATATATATGAATTATTGATTACCTGAAAATCGTTATAAAACCATTTCTTTAAGAAAATGGACTCATTTGGGATTCCAAAAAGTTCAACTTCTGAAGAGAAGTTTCCTTTAACTTTTGGGTACTGTCATCAGAGGTAGAAGAAATATTTGCAAGATTTCCGAGGAACATCCACTTCACGAACTACATAACAAAGGGTAAAAAAGTAAATTTGATTTAACAATGACCAAAATCAACATAAAATTTGTCATTTTATGAAAAGAGACAAACTTACCAAGAGAGGTAAAGTAATAAAAGTTGCCTCTGTCAAAATAAATTTCTGCAAAAGAAAAATAAATATCAACATATTAACTGGAGTCGCGTGGCAAACTTTTCAAAAAACTGATTTTACTAAATAGGTAAAAAGTTCACAGGGAACATGAGATAAACAAATTGTTGTAACAGCTATTATATATTTAAATTTAGTATTGAAGCATAAGAGGAGTTAAATTATTGTGGGATAAAATAATACTATGTGATTCAATTATCAACAATGACCGATATTTTTTTATTGTTGTATCATTTTACCAATTACTTTCACATAATCCATAGAGAAATTGTTAATGCATTAAGCCGAAAATGATGGCTTAATACATATAGACACGGATCTTTACAGCATTACCACCCTTTTTGTTTCAATTGTTGTTGAATTGATAAATGTCAAGTTTCACATGATAAATGCCAAATGGCCAATATTGTACTTTACCCATCCAAACACACCAAAAGATTACGTGTAAGATAGCAAATAATTAAAATCAATATTACAAGCTTTCCAAGTTAAGTAAGTGAGGACTCGTAATGCCAATTTGTTATAATAGTAAGTAGAAAACTCACCAATCTGACCAAGGAGTTCTATTTTAATACCATTACGTTCAACTTTCTTCCCTTGCACTGGGTCTACACAAATCTACAAGCAGTGGTACATAAGTAAATAGGAGCTGTTAAAATCACTAAAATGGTCAAGTATCCAACAAAAACATCATTAAATACCTTTCCAGGAATGCTTTCTTGACTTTGAAAAAGGGGTACCATTGCCATCTGACCATTTTCCTTCTTCAATGGAACCTGATAAGAGAATTAGTAAAGAAGCATAAATATAGAAGCACAAACAGGGCTAAAATATCAGTATACTAATAATCTATCTGGAATAAGAGCATTAAGAATTCCATACCTGCTTGCGAGTTTTGGCATCATTAAGTGTGATTGAAATATTGCAAGACAGCTTGAAAGCTCCTAAAATATACTTCTGTTTAAGAAAAATATCGAGGTAAGCAAGTGATATTCCAGTGAAATAGTAAATAATGTAATGCGGAAACAACAACCGAGTTTTAGGTAAGTTGTTACCATTCCGCCAACGATGAAGACGTTTCAAGATACCAGTCGACCGAGTGAAAGTAAACAGCTCCGAGCAAATAACAATTAATATTAAACTTAGACATAAAATTTTCATGAGAAAGTATTGAACATCTTCAACTGTGAGTTTTGTCCTTTCGTCTTTTTTACCTTTGATTAAGCATAAAATCAGTTGGGTCGATCTCAAAATCGTAGATTTGGAAGTGGGTTGACCGCCATTGACTATTCCAAGAAAATCATTAATGAAAGAGAAAGGAGTCACTGCTTGCATCCTCCATTTTAATGTGGTCAACACAAGGAGGTCCATTTTTTGAATGATTTTTGCTTCAAACATAAATTTTGATCCACCCACCTGAAAATTAAATCAGAAATCAGACTCCATGGTCAAAATTAATTTACCCCACAAAGAAAGTCAACAACTTTAGTCAAAATTGGATCTTGACCTGCAAATCGAGAGTGAGGGGTACTTCAGTTTCTTCCATTTTTGCTGCTAATGACAAACATGCTACAGCTAGTAATTGCATCGTCCAAGCTTTGGCCTTATAAAAGGAATTGTTTCATTTTAGTCAATATATTGAATGTATTTCAAGAAATTAATCGTATCTTACAAAATAATATGAAAACTTACAGGCAATTCATAAACAGCAAGGGATCTGTCCAAGTAATTTATCGAATTCTACCCATGTATAGCTTTATACTTCGAGTTTTTCTTATTAAGACATTGTACTCGAGAAATCTACCCAACTATATCATTGTATTTTCAAAAAAAATTCTCATTTAGATATTGTCCATTGAAAAATCTAACAAATTATAGCATTGAAAATTGCTTTGTATAAATGGGTAGATTTTTCAAAGTACAGTGTTGTGATAGAAAGAAAAGAAAGTAGGATGTTGTAATAAACATAAAAATGAAGGTACGTTGTTATTTCTTGCATATAACCCTGACAAAAATAAATATGAGAAAAATCAGAAAAAAAAAGGTTAAGAGTACCTAGTCGTAATCAATGTAGCCAGTGCTCTCATTTAATCTGTAAGGCATAGTCTCAAAAAATATAGACACCGCAGATATCTTCTTTGTATCGGTCTATAAAAGTAAGAAAAAGTATAAAATCAAATCATTTGGAGTGAGACTAATTATCATATGATAAATTAATACAAAATAAAAATAAAAATAATAGATTGTTTAGCACCTATAACCGTGTGACAAATGCCCACCATGAGGAAGATCAAGTGCCATGATTCTGTCATGAGCCTTTAATAAAGCAGTGTACACATGGAAATTAGCTGGTGAACCCGAAAGAGGCTGCACATTCACAGCATAATAAATGAAGATTATACATTAATATGATGATATTATACATTTATACTATTTCCAAATGCAAGAAATAGCAACGTACTTTCATTTATTTGTTTATTATAGCATTGTACTTTCATTTCTTCCCATTACAACATTGTAATTTTATAAAAGTTACCTAATTATAGCAGTGTCATTCAATTACAAAAGGTACTTTCATTGTTATAATTGAGAAGATTTTTCAAAGTACGATGCTATAACTTGATAGATTTTCTTATTGAAAAAGTACGATTTTAATAAGAAATGAAAGTAATATGCTATAATTAACAATATAATAAATGTCTTAAAATGTATCTACCTCCCCATTTTGCTGGATCCAACCGAAAGGCTTCCAAAGCACGCTTCTGACACAAGGTTTCCGCCATGTCAATGTACCTAAAACGCAAAAAAAAAATTAATAATAATAAACTAAATTAAACAGCTCAAAATATATAGAAACTTTGTGATTAAAAGAATGGTTGTAATGTCTGCTTACTATTTCCACCATAGTATCTAGCACCTGGATACCCTTCACTGTATTTGTTAGTCATCACAGATCCAACTGCTTGCATCACTGATAGAGATGTAAAGTTCTCTGATGGGATAAGTTCAAGTCCCTTTTTATGAAATACAGAAAACCAGTCAGTGAATAAAACCACAATTCATTCATTTTCAACCAGAAATCTAATATATATACTGATTATGTTTGTAATTAGTAATTAGTTATTACTAATTAACCTTGTTCATAAGTAAAACAGCATCATGATATCAAGTTTATTAAACCACAATCTGGTCTAAAGATTTTCAGTTAAAAATCAAAAGAGAGGGTAGAAATTTCTCAACAAACGAATTAAAATTTGGAATAGAAACTGTCCGTAAATTTATTGATAGATTGAGATGAAATTTCGATTTGAATCAGAAATTTGTAAATTGTAATTGAAAAAACACATAACAAAACTTTAGAGAGAACTTAATTCACCAAAAAATTTCACCATGAAGAACTTAATTCACCAAAAAATCTACGATAAACAAAACTACTAAAACAGAGAAAGCGAACTCACAGTGACGCCAGGCCTTTCTTTCTCATACACAGCTTCGCTAGGCAACGACGACTATCAAAAGAACCAGACAACAAAATTCACACAGTAAAACTTCACATAAACAAAAAATCCACCAAAATCGAAGATTATAAGAATAGAATCGAACCATGGAATACAGATGACCGCCATAGAAGAGACGCTGCAACGGCTTGTCTGCAGAAGACGAAAGCCTACGAAGAGCCAACGCCATCGCCATTGTTACTCTCTCTCTTGCTCTAACTTTCTCTCTCTAGAAGAGATAACACAGAGTGGAGTCCAAGTCTCCCGCGCACACAATTTGTTTTGGTGCGGATTGAATTTTGTCGGGTTTGGTCGGAGACGCTGATAGTCATACCACCAAACCCTAATTAGCGACATCGTCTCTCTCTGTCTCCATGGCGTAATGATCGACTGATTGCTCGCATGGGGTGACAACGCCTAGTGATATCAAGTATTTTAGGCGTTGTTGAGCCCTGTTCTTGGTAAAATTATATCAAATATGCATGGGTATTCTCACTTTTCGTGTCAGGACTTGTCTGGAGAAAAAAGAACAGAAACAGGGACTAAAGGTGTACAAAAGGAAAAAGTATGGAAAGAATGAAAAATCAAGAGAAGACGTACGCGCGCCGCGGAATTGTCTTCTGCGCGACGCGGGCGTAAGGCGGTGGAACACATTTGAATGACGAAAAAACGGGGAACGGATAAGTACGCGCGCCGCGGATTTCACTTATGCGCGGCGCGGTCACGGGAAATTTGCAACTATAAATAGAGGCATTTCCAGCCGAAAACCCTAGCAAAGACCGGGTGTAAACATCGACCTAGAAGCTCTTTGACTCGAGGATTCCATTTCAGAAGCCATCATTTGGTATTTTCATGTTTTAGATTTTATTTCATTTTAGTTAAACATTTGTAAGCTTTGAGTTGAATCTTTGGGTGTGACAACCATTGATCTTCAGCTTAGGGTTCTGTTTTTAGTAGTGTTTGGTTACTGATTTGATGTTGGATATTGGTTTGAGTGAATGAAATCATTCGGTTACATTAAATATTGATTTTTCGGTATTTTGGATGTTAGTTTGTGTTTTGGTTGTTTGTTTGTGTGTGGATTTTGTTTGTGACTTGGTTGGGACTGTTTTCCTTGCTGAAAACAGTAGCTAACTCGGTTAGGTTAGGCATTAAACCTTGGCTATTAACTGTCTCATAGAACTGTTGGTTATTAGCTAGTTTATGCTTTGCTTGGTTTTTGCTAGTTTGAATGCCTTCAATTGCTTCTGATTCAGAGATGTACTTCTGAGTTCAGAAAGTAACTAGGTCATTCGAGCTTGGCTAAATTTGGCTTGAGTGTTGGAATATTGTTTCGAGGTAGAAAGATAGAAATTAGTTCCTCCGACTATAGCTGTGACACTATTAGTCGGTAATCTCTCATCTAGGCTAACCACGTAGCTCCTGTGGATCGACCCTGACTCCACTATACTAGTGAATGTTAGGTTATCTCTTATTTTTGACCGCATGACGACCTCTGCGTGCATGTCAAATTTTGGCGCCGTTTCCGGTGAGCTGTGAGCTTAGAATAGGTGAGTAGTAGGAACTTGTTTCTTGCTTTTTGAAATTTCATTTTTTGGGTAATTTTCATTTTGATTTTGATTCTTGTGGGCGTGTTGCATTAGTGCATGCGTACTCGCAGGGGAGAGCAATCATCCCCATTGCAGTTTGATTCTGAGATTGAGCGTACTGCGCGCAAACTCCGTGCCCGTAGGCGTTTAAACATCATGAATTATAGTCAAGTTAGCAATAGTCCGGTCAGTGTTACCCAGGATCCATCAGGTGAGGCAACTGGGAGGTTTTCTATCCCTCCGCTTTCGGAATTTCAGTTTGGAAGCACGAGTGCTTCTGGTGGTGCAGTTTCAGCCCCTGCACCCATACCATCATGCACTTCGCCTTCCATTCCGCCATTTACACCCGCTTCTCAACCACAATCCACCAATCCCTTTACATCTGCTATGTCTTGGGGAGAGCCGACCCGAGATGGCACCCCAGCTCCTAGACAGCAGATACCGACATCTCAACCACAACCAGTCCTCTTTAAACCTCAACCTACATACCAAACAACACAACCTATACACTTTCAACCACCGCCTCAACCGCAATACCATTGCCCAGAGACGGAGGAAGTGTACGACGAGGAAGATGAAGGATGGATGCCACCAGCATCCCAACCGCAATGGAACTGAGGTCGGGGACCTCCCAGGCGAGCACCACCATACCGACCACCAGGTCAGCGGGAGTACAATGATCATCTTTACGGTAACCCCGCCCAACCTTTACATTTTGCACAACCGAGACGGCAATCGGTTGCATCACATTTCCAACCGCGGGAATATGATGATTCGTCGCCGATCTATATTCCTGATAACATAAATTCGCAAGTAGAGATTAGACCTCAGTTATTAGGAATATTACCAGAATTCAGAGGATATAAGCAGGATGATCCCTATAACCATTTATATGAATTCTTAGCGATCGCAAATGCTAATAATCCCAGAAACACAAATAGAAATATTTTTAGGCTTAGACTGTTTCCGTTCACCCTTAAGGACAAAGCCAAGTATTGGTTCACATCGTTGCCATCGAACAGTATTACTACGTGGGATCAGCTCAAGGCAAAGTTCCTGCAGGAATTTTACCCAGCGAGCAAGACAACTGAAGTCAGGAGGGTCATCCAGGATTTCCAGCAAAAACCTGGAGAAGCTTTTCATGAAGCCTTCGACAGATTGAAGGAGTTGCTGCGATCTTGTCCGCATCACGAGATTCCCAGATGGCAGTTGGTCAAGTTATTCTTTGAGGGAGTTAGCGAAACACACCAGGCCATGATAAATGCCTCCTCCAGTGGGATATTTATGTGGCAGGATCCAGAAGAAGCCTGGCAGTTTTTGGAGCAGTTGAGTAATGGCTCCAAAGCAAACTTCTCCACCAGGAAGACTACAAGTACGGCGGCAGCAGTAGGAGTTGATGCTGATTGGAAAAAGGAAGTGAAAAAGGAAATCAGTGAATTGAACAGAAAGTTTGATAGGCTTATGGCAACATTACAAAATGGACCGCCAAATTCATCACAAGAAGGTCAAGGAGGACCTAAAATGCAGGAAGCTAATCAAGTTTATGGCCAGGGTCAAGGTCAACACAATAATGGACGACCCTACAGGCCATACAACCAAGGACAGCAACAAAATTTCAGGCAGAACAATTATCAGAATCAATCAAATAGTCAGCCTAGAAACCAGCAGCCTACAAACAACGGAAACAACAACAACAGGGGGCCCACCAACGCTACCAACAATGCCCCAGGGACCCAAGAAGAGATGATATCAAAAATGTATGACATGGTCACTGCGACTCAACAACAATCTCAAGCGAATGCAAAAGCTATCGCAAACATGGAAAGACAAATAGGTCAAATGGCTGCAGATTAGCAAAAGAGAGATAATGGCAAGCTGCCAAGTGCTACTGAAGTCAACCCTACGCATAATCAACGTCCAGGGAAGGAACAAGTCAATACTGTTGAATCAGGATGGCGAAAGGTCACTCTGGAGGATTTGTTTGAGGTAGGGAATGAAGTGAAACCAGGGGAAGAAGGAAAGGCTTTAAAGAGCGAGAAAGGTAAAAAAGGAGAAGTTTCGGTTGAGAATGGCACTCAACCAGAAATAGACAAAAAGGTTCAAAAGGAAGAGCAACCAACGATAGCGGGGATCAAGCAGAAAAAGAAGAATAAGAAAGAAAAAAAGAAGAAGCAGGAAGTACCTAGATCAACGGGACCCTTAATGAATCAGCCCCTATGGGATGAGCTTAAGGATGCCCCCGAGGACACCAGGATTTTGCAAGAGATGTGTGAGCAGAATGGGAAACGCAAAGCACCTACGCCAAAAACGGTGAGATTGACTGTGAGAGCTAGCGAAGCATTATTGGGTATACTGCCCAGAAAGGAAAAGGACCCCGGGTCACCATTGATCACTACGACTGTAGGAGATGTGGTTATTCGAAACACTCTTTTAGATTTGGGAGCAAGTGTCAACATCTTGCCAGGATACCTGTACGACAAATACAAGAACGTAGAAATTGAGCCAGCAGAAGTTGCACTACAGTTGGCTGATCAATCAACTAAGGTATCTAGGGGGAAGTTGACAAATGTCATAGTCAAAGTTGGGGACTTTTTCTATCCTGTAGATTTTCTGGTTATGGAGTATGAGAGCCCAGATGATGCGCCTGCGCTCATCTTGGGGCGTCCATTTTTAGCTACCGCTGGGTCAGTGATCGATTGCAAGACTGGAGATATGGATATTTTCTTCGGGACCAGGAAAAGAAGATTGAATATGTTTGGGAACCCGATATCATTACCTTCAGAGGAAAATGGCAAACCAGCAGACAGGAAAACACTAATGGAGCCAGGAATCAGAAGCAAAGAAAAGATATGGACACGTACAGGAGAGGGAGGAAAAGAGGAAATCTTAAAGGAAACTAAGGATCATCCGTTATCCGCCATCGACAAGGAACAATTGCTGGAAATGATAGAGATGATGGAAGCAAGGCATCAGCAATATGAAAGAGAATCCAGAAAACGAGAGGCGAATGTTTTCGAGCTCTTGAAATCTCAACAACAATGGATCAGCGGTGTAAGTGATCGGATGACCCAACTCACATCCCTTATGACAATGATGGCTAATAATTTCATGCCAGAATATCAGCAAATGTCATCAAGAGGCCAAGAAGAAGAAGAAGGGTCAGCTTAGGAGCAGCACGTCTGGCTGAAGACGTTAAACTTAGCGCTTGTTGGGAGGCAACCCATCGTGTCATAAGTAGGTTTTATATTTCTTAGGATTAATTTAGAAAATACATCAATATTTTGCAGGTATTAGTGGTCTGAAGCAAGTGTGGGGTCGTGTGAAAAGTTTTTGAAATCTTCAAGACCGCGCCGCGGATTTTTGAATTGCGCGACGCGGGTTCGAAACTCAACCCGATGCGCAGGGGTTGAATTGGCGACACGCGCGTCGCGGAAACGAGAAATGCGCGCCGCGGGAAACGATCCGACGGTTTTTGCCCTTATACGGTGAGCCGCGGCTCACAACTCAAATCACACGACTCGGAGCTCTGGTGATCAAAAATTTCTTGCATTTTTTCTTGCTTATTGTGTTTCTACTACCAAGGTACGCTCTTTTAACTATCTATCAGCTGTTTAAACTAGTTATTAGGTAGTTAATTTTAGGGTTTTATTCCAAAAAGTTCAAAAACTTAGAATCACTAATGCTAGCCCATCGGGTGTTTGTTTTGCCAAATGGACACCCTAGATGAGCTAGTCGGCACTTAGGCTACCTTGTGGTATGATTAAAATGAGATATAGCAGGTTAAAATGGGGATTTGATCCCGGGTTTTCAAAACAGGCGCACGCCGCGCCGCGCCATTGCTCTTGGGCCGCGCCGCGGTGCGGTGGGGAAGAAAAGGGACTGATTTTGCAAAAAATTTTTTGTTTTGTGGCTATATTTTCTTTTGCAGATGATGTTCAGATTGGACCACGCCTTCCTCCAGTTTCCCGCGGGACTTGACAGTTCAGTGGAGTATATCTCGCGGAGGGATGCATTGATTCGTCGCCGGGTCCTTGAGGCGACAGTTATCGACCGGGATATCCTGAGGGATGCAGGGCTTTGGGATGCGATCGAGCCGTTTCTGCACCGCACCTGGACCCACGAGGAGGCATCGTTCACCTGCCGTGGTTGGGACAGGATTATGGCCACGGACGAGGACGTGGTCTACATGGAGTTGCTACTGGAGTTCATCTCCACTATCCAGTTCGCACCACGGGCAGGGGACCCACGCTCCAGACTGGTGCGTTTTCGTTTGGGAGGTGTGCACAGGGAGTGCAACCTCCGGGAGTTTGGGAGGCGCACAGGTATCTATACTGAGCAGGACCTCCAGCATCGCTATTTCACCCGATTCTTCGGGTCGTGCATTCAGGGGGAGCCGGAGCGCCCTCCCAACATGGAGGTTTGGACACCGCTGTCCAATGTGATGTACAAGGCAGGGACTTCGAGGGAGAGCCACCTCCGCGACCCACTTCACCGCCTTATGCACCGGATCGTCTCCACTTCCATCATGCATCGGGAGGGGGGCGAGAAGGTGTCGGGCGACGACATGACATATTTGTGGATCCTCCTCGACCCATCCCGATTCCTCCATCTTCCCTACGCCCTTGCGATCGCCCTCTCCACCCACGCGACCGGCGCCTCCTCCAGCAGCCCACTAGCCAGGGGGTACTTCATTACCCGCCTGGCCCGCTCATATGGTATTCTCACTGCCCCCGTGGCAGCTTCCTTGACCGCTCTGCCTCCATCGCGCACTACAGCACGCACGCTGGAGAGGATGCGGCTCATTGAGCTGCAGCGCCCGGGGCAGTACATCCGGGCACCGATCGAGCCTCCTGAGGCACCTCAGCCCACGTATGCCCAGCCCGGCAGGAGACGCCGGAGACCAGAGCCAGCAGTACCAGAGCCGGCACAGCCGCAGACGGAGCAGGTCGATCCATCAGCCCTCCGCCGATTGGATGCCAGAGTCACGCGGATTGAGAGTCAGCTCACGATAGTCTTGGACCAGCTCGAGTGGATTGGGGAGGTACTTATTCAGACCGCATCGGCCCAGGGCAGACACCCTCGACCATTCCCAGCCAGGTCCCACGATCATGAGGCCGGACCCTCCAGGCCGCCTGGCAGCGATTGATGTACCTTTTTCGTTTTTCTTTCTTTCTTTCTTTCTTTTTATTTTTTTAGGATATATGTACAAACTTATGACACTCCTATCTGTATATTTCTGTTTATATTTTATTTGTCATGTGTGTTTTTAATTTATTTGTTAAGTTGTGCATGATATATCAATCTGAGAAGGAGTTGTCTCAGACAAGTGTGGGGTCACCGTACCCCCTCCACTTGTCTTGACCACCGGCGTGTCCTACTGTAGCGCTACAACTCTAGCATATGAATCGGGGATCTTTTTGTACGCATTATACCTGTGATATTGAGCACCAAGCAGTGCATCGTCCAAAAAGGGGTAACTCTTTCTCCCTTGCTTTGAAATAATTTTTGTACAACGGGGACGTTGTACGATTTTAAGTGTGAGGTGTGGACGGTCGAAAGAGATATTTTTGAAATTTTTGCAGAAATGATCAATTTTTCAATTTTTAGCAATATTTTTCAAAATTTTTAATGAATTACAATTTTGAAATGAATGGTTTGTGATTGTGATAGCATTAGTATTTTTCAAGAAATACTATTTATTTGTGATCATACTATTAGTTAGTCAAATAAGTTGAGTTCTACGAGTTTAGAAGATTGAGCCGTTTTAGGATTGGAATTTAGGAAGGAAAAGTCAGTCAGTGGCCTTTGTTGTTCGAGCCGGTAGGTCTAAAATGGGTGGGCCTTATGCACCTTACCACCTAAGATCGTCTGGTCTGGGATAGTATTTCTGAAAGCTCGCTACACGGACAACATCGAAAGTCATGGACAATTCCTTAATGGCCTTTAGAATCTGAACGAGTAAGTACACTTCATTGTGGACAGAAAGTTTGTAATCAAGGGTTCTTTAGAAAGCCATGAATTCCAAAGAACAACTCAATTATGTTTTCACGAACTATTCCATTCTAACTCGAAGAGCAATAAACTTTGAAACTAAACACAGTCAAAAATTGTTCGATTCTCTATTATAATTTGTTAAAAACTCTCTTGCTTGGGGACAAGCAAGGCACAAGTGTGGGGTGTTTGACAACGCCTAGTGATATCAAGTATTTTAGGCGTTGTTGAGCCCTGTTCTTGGTAAAATTATATCAAATATGCATGGGTATTCTCACTTTTCGTGTCAGGACTTGTCTGGAGAAAAAAGAACAGAAACAGGGACTAAAGGTGTACAAAAGGAAAAAGTATGGAAAGAATGAAAAATCAAGAGAAGACGTACGCGCGCCGCAGAATTGTCTTCTGCGCGACGCGGGCGTAAGGCGGTGGAACACATTTGAATGACGAAAAAACGGGGAACGGATAAGTACGCGCGCCGCGGATTTCACTTATGCGCGGCGCGGTCACGGGAAATTTGCAACTATAAATAGAGGCATTTCCAGCCGAAAACCCTAGCAAAGACCGGGTGTAAACATCGACCTAGAAGCTCTTTGACTCGAGGATTCCATTTCAGAAGCTATCATTTGGTATTTTCATGTTTTAGATTTTATTTCATTTTAGTTAAACATTTGTAAGCTTTGAGTTGAATCTTTGGGTGTGACAACCATTGATCTTCAGCTTAGGGTTCTGTTTTTAGTAGTGTTTGGTTACTGATTTGATGTTGGATATTGGTTTGAGTGAATGAAATCATTCGGTTACATTAAATATTGATTTTTCGGTATTTTGGATGTTAGTTTGTGTTTTGGTTGTTTGTTTGTGTGTGGATTTTGTTTGTGACTTGGTTGGGACTGTTTTCCTTGCTGAAAACAGTAGCTAACTCGGTTAGGTCAGGCATTAAACCTTGGCTATTAACTGTCTCATAGAACTGTTGGTTATTAGCTAGTTTATGCTTTGCTTGGTTTTTGCTAGTTTGAATGCCTTCAATTGCTTCTGATTCAGAGATGTACTTCTGAGTTCAGAAAGTAACTAGGTCATTTGAGCTTGGCTAAATTTGGCTTGAGTGTTGGAATATTGTTTCGAGGTAGAAAGATAGAAATTAGTTCCTCCGACTATAGCTGTGACACTATTAGTCGGTAATCTCTCATCTAGGCTAACCACGTAGCTCCTGTGGATCGACCCTGACTCCACTATACTAGTGAATGTTAGGTTATCTCTTATTTTTGACCGCATGACGACCTCTGCGTGCATGTCATGGGGCTAAATCGAGTGAGAACGAAATAGACACAGCAAAGATTATCGAAAAGAATCGAAAATTGAAGGCATGGAAAGTCGCAGAAACCACCGACACCGAGCTTCAGCTACAATCGGATCTCCATGGCGTAAAGATCGTCTGTCTTCCCGTTTTCGCATGAGGTGTAAAGGTGAAGCGGTGGGGGTGGGGATGGTTCTGGAAAGGAAGAACGCGAAAGAACAAAATATATGCTCAGTAAGATCCGAAAAGAAACGGATCCAAAAAACGGATCCCATAAACCCGCGTTAGACAAACGCGTTACACAAAAAAACGTTACAATGGAAACCAAAAGAATGCAAATTAAACAGATATATAATTTCTCATCAAAATGCCCAAAACAGCATTTGTAACATTCATTTATAATTTAATGGATAAAAAGAAAACCATCCGTCTTTAGTTTAAATCTATTGGGCTGACAATGGTTTAAAACTTTAAATGTCAAACTTCTAAACTAATGGCCAAATAAGACTATGGGTTATGGGGACAACCACAAGACAACCAAAACCACCATCACATCACCAGGACATCCATGGACACACCTAAGGAAATGTTCGACAGTCTTAGGCCTCTTTTTTTAATTTCTATATCACATTTTTTGGTAATTAAAAAAAATTGTTTTTTATTGGCCAAGAAAAGGTTCCTTCACGTTCCAACGCCTTCCTAGAGAGACAGTCGGAGGATGCCAACACAAGGGACACACCTGAGAGGCGGTGTTCACCCGCGTTCCCGGTACTGACTAGGCGAGACGCATTCCGCGTCCACAGACATCCCCCATAGCCTAAGCATTTATCGACGCCATGTCATACTGTATCATATTCCCAAATGGATAAAAAAAATGGGGTTATCCATTTAAATCTCTTGTAAATTCTAAATTAACCATTACATCTAAAAGCTTTTATAAATAAATATAATAGTTACCTTTTGTCAAATGATTTTAACAACTTATTCATTTTTTGAAAAGTCAATAAGTACATCAAATGTTTAATTTAATTATTTTTGTTTAAATGTAAGCCGATTCGTAATTTCAATATTTTAAAACTCGGTTTTTTAGTTGACACAGTCTATAGACCGGGTCACAGGTCAACTCAGTTTACAGAATTTTATGTGTTTTACACATTCATGCATACATATAAACATAAGGAACTTTGGAATTGATGTCACAATTTCAAACGTTAAAAAAACACATAACCACAAATTTTACATCTATCTAAATACATTAAATGAAATACAAACTATTATGTACGATATTAGCAGAATTTCATTTTCACAAGCCTAGATTATTGAAGTCCAAGTCCAGAAGTCTAAGCCTAAAACCTTGACTTAAGTCTAATTTAATAGTTTAGCCGGGTTTATAGTAGGTTGAAATAACCGGTTCACCAAGTTTTTGATAAACTAGGCAGGTTCAGTCAGAATGAGAAATTTGCAAAAAAACGATTCTCTACCTCGGGTCACTGTTCAACCAGCTGGTCGACTTGGGTGTAAAAACATTGTTTAATTTTGGGTTAATTTCATTTATATCCTTGTAAACTTTTAAAATTACTTCAATATCCTTATAAAAATTAAAACTACATATATATCCTTTTAAAACTATGAAACTCACATATATATCCAAAATTGAATTTTAATTAAAATTAATCTGATTTAATATTAAAAATTTTACCTATAACTGAAAATACTATATTAGATTACCAAAATACCCTGTCTAAACTATAGATAAAAAATGACTAAGATAAAAAGTAAGAAAATTTAATTACGATTACAATTGCAAGTCGTGAAAACCTCCATCGCAAAGCTATAGATTGTTATTCTTAAATTACAAGGCGACGCCGACGTCCTCTTAATGACAAATACAACATCATCTTCTACATTCTATTAAACCAATTTCTAATCTTCTTTATCGCATCCTCATCACAACAGGTATTTCGATTCTGCATTCCATTAAATTTTGGATTTGACTGACTTTAATTAATTTGAAGTCATCCTCTCATGAAGCGGTTTCCATTTTTGCCATGCCAGACAGTTCAAAACATCAAACCATATTAGTATAAATTGAATGCTAATATATATAAACCGTCAAGGGTAATGATGTCAAATTGAAATTACCAATTACCTGAAAAGATGCCACAATGTTGTTTCCTGTATCTGATATCTTGTAGCCCTACAAGAACACAAACAATATCAATTCAAGCTATTAGACATTGATTTAGCATAAAATAGATTCATATGATGCAGATATCGTTGTTCTTAATGGATGACTTAATAATGTAATAAGAAATCAAGGAAAAACAACAATAAGGATGAAATCTGAACAAGTACATTTCTTGTTTTAGCAACTTTCTAAAGAAAGAGGGACATAAATAGGCCAAGTGTGGTGTAGTTTTATCAGACTTTCTTCTTTCACTGATCATCTGTTTTCACTGGCGGATTGATGTTTCTTTTTCCACTGTGTGTTCTTGGTATTTGTGTGTGTAATAGAGATGTGAGTATGTGGATCGAAGGAAAAGGGTACATGAGTGTTGGATTACATCATAAAAAACTTGGATATGTTCCAGATGGAGAAATAACACCAAAAATTAACACAAGAACACATGGAAGAAGATGAATTGGTAGGAACTCAAAGACTGATGATGCAAATCGGTATTCATCTTAGAAAAAATCGATCCTTCTGTTGGTGTATTGAATTCCGTGGATCATCAAACTTTTCGTAACCCAACTTTTCAAGCTATTCAAAACTTCAAAAGGACGGTGTAAACCTTTTACAAATCAAACACAAAAGCATACCTTGGATCGATCTCTGAACCTCTGTTTCGCACTTTGAAATCGGAACAAATATGTTTCCTATGTGCATGTTATACTTGTAACCTTGAATACGTTAGTTTCACCATGTTAAATGAATGTCAGAACTTATTCTGTTATGAATAATTATATCGACAATAAAATAAAAATAATACGATAAAGAAAAAATAAATGTGGACACAAGGATTTAACGTGGAAAAAACTCAATTTGAATATGATGTTGATTACTATTCATGTGGGGCCCACATGAATTATTTGTTTTCCTTTTTCTTTGCTTTTCAAGTCAATCATTCACAATCTCCACCTTGACTTTAAAAGCAATAAGTAATCAAACAACTCCACCTTGAGACGAATTTCCACTTGTAGAATTCCTCATTATAAAATCATCGTGTGCCGACAATCTTTGGAATTAGATTGTCATACCAACCAAGCTTGAGCAAAGCTCAAACTTAGTTGCTGGAACCGGCTTCGTCATCATATCCTCCGGATTGTCATGAGTGCTAATCTTTTGAACTTGAATATCACCTATGGAAATAACATCTCGAATAAAGGGATAACGTACATCAATATGTTTCGTTCTCTCATGAAACATTTGATCTTTTGTAAGATAAATAGCACTTTGACTATCACAAAGAATCTTTGTAGGAGATGTGTCTCCACAAAGTTCACCGTATAAATTTCTTAACCAAATAGCTTCCTTACAAGCTTCAGAAATTGCCATGTTGTAACGCCAAGACACTCTTTTTATGTAAATAAAATAAAAAGGGTAAATTGGTCATTTTACCTTAGAAGGGTAATTTGGTCTTTTGGACAGAAAAGAATTTGGTTTGAAATAATATTTTGAGTTTTGGACTTAAAATGTTATAAAAACTGAAATTTGGTCGTTTTACCACAAAAGGGTATTTTGGTCATTTGACCATGTGAAGGACCAATTGTGTAAAAATATTGCTCCTTGTGGCAAAAGTATAAGAAATGAAAGTTTTATTGTGATAAAACTTGATATTGGTGCCAAAAGTTCAAGAAATGGAACTTAGGGACTAAATTTGTAAAAATTGGAAGTATATATAGAAGAGTTGACTCTCTTCTTTGACTGATCATTGTGCAGCAACGGGAGAAGCATTGAAGGTGCGATTTCTGCAGGAGATCATGAAATTGAAGCAAGAACTTGGAACAATTGTTGGAATGGGTGACTTCCAAGCAATTAAGGTAAGTAGATTGCCTTTTTAGACAAGTTCTTGAAGAAGTTCTTAATGTGTTTTATAGAAACTGAAATTTGTAAATTTCAGTTATGATTATGAGGTTTAAATGGTTTAATACTTCCAATAAGTCATGCTAAAAGGACTTAATCAAAGAATATGGAAGTAGGTTGCCATTCTTGATGAATTTGGAATGTTGCTCAAGAACCCTAAATCATGAATTAGTGTGATTAAGGTGTTTCTAATGGCTTAAAACCTGTTATTAGTCAAAGGTTTTGGTCCTAGAACGATCCCTAATCATTTAGTCGAGTATTAAGGGCTTAAAATGAGAAAATTGGATTTTGTAGCATAAAAATCGGAGTTTCTGGCCTGCTGTTCGTCAATCGCGACCCGACCTCAGGGTGGATCGCGACCCGATGAGCCAGGCGCGATGCGCCTCCCAGGCAGGGGGTCAGAAATGCTATTTTTCGTTTGGCTTGTCCGTTTTAGCTCAAACTTGAACCGTAGGCTCGTTATGGTCTGAAAAGTTTGGGAAAATTTTTATATTGAGTTTTCGACCCCTCGGGGGCACTATAGATCGATACGAATGCCTCGGTGAATAGTAAAATTCACATAAAGATAGTAAATGTAAAGTTTATTATCTAGGCATTGTTTATAATGATATAATATTGGACTCTTACGTATTAGAGTCAATTTAGATGATTATTAACCTATTATCATTTGGTATATAAATGGATAAATAGGTATGGGACAAAATGGTTGTGGTGCACGCAAAGGCAAGAAACAACTGGAATGTAAATGCAGCTAGCATCCAGGTGAGTAATCTCGCTGATATCATATGTGATATATGATGATTGAATTGTTACAGGTTGAACAGCTTCGAGGGACGAAAACGACAAGTGTTAAAATATGTGTAAAAGACAAGACCAGATAATCCGTGAGTCATTGCGATGACAAGAACGGAGCTGTGAGTCAATACATATATATATATATATATATATATATATATATATATATATATATATATATATATATATATATATATATATATATATATATATATATATATATATATATACAATATGAATGACAAGACCAGATAAGCTGTGAGTCTAATATAGACAAGAACGGAACTGTGAGTCGAACTTATATCGACAAGACCAGCTAAGCCGTGAGTCTTTATTAGACAAGAACGGAACTGTGAGTCGAACCTATATAGACAAGACCGGATAAGCCGTGAGTCATTACGATGACAAGAACGGAGCCGTGAGTCTAGGCAACAGCGGGCTAACCCGTGAGCCAAGGCAACAGCGGGCTAACCCGTGAGCCATAACTAATTCTGGATGCTATATCCAATGGGTGCGGCCTTCGGGCTATGATTCTGGTGCGGCCTTCGGGCTATGATTCTGGTGCGGCCTTCGGGCTATGATGATTGGTGCGGCCTTTTGGCTATGATATTAATACAGGTACATGGTGCGGCCTTTTGGCTATGATATCGGGTTATTAAACCCAGCTGGTGCGGCCTGCGGGCTATGATTTACATATTGATAATGTTTTGGTGCAGCTTATATAGCTATGACACAGGGTGCGGCTTATTTAGCCATGATATATGATGCAGTCCATTGTGACTAAGAAATATGGGACAGAAATGGTTAGACATGATTATAGATGCAAATAACTAACGTGGCTTGTTAATTACAGGTCACTATGATTCAGCCAGTAAGGCTACAGAATAGGATGTGAAATTCTAGAGTATATATGGTCAGCCAGTAAGGCTAGGAGTTTGGATTCGATATCCAGACAGTTATATGATTGTATTTTGATACATGTTATTTGCAGATTTGATTACTCACTGAGCTTTGTAGCTCATACCGTTTGTTAATGTCCCTGCAGGTTAGCATGATCCTGATAAGGGAATAGATAGAGTCCGTGACTCGAGAAGTAGGACTCTTAGATGCTGCCAGTAGCAGCCCGGCTTTAAAGGAGACTATGGTATTATATACTCTCCTTGATACACTTGTACCCGTATTTATTAAAATATACCCCTTTACTATAGTTTTATGTATTAAAACCTTGGTTTTAAATGAAAATTTTTTTTCAGGGGTGTTTTGTTTTAAAAGCCGGGTGTTACACATGTACTCTGCTTCAGTTGTGGATAAGGCGACAGTGTTCTGTAGACTTGCCTTCCAACTCACAGCACATCCACCAATGGTAAAGACATAACCTGTCAAAGATCTTCTTTTATCTAAATCTCCAGCATAATCAGAATCTACATAGCCCACCAGTCCTTCACCAGAATTTCCAAATTGTAAACATGCATTGGAAGTACCGCATAAATATCTAAGAATCCATTGAACAGCCTTCCAATGCTCTTTTCCTGGGTTAGCCATATATATGCTAACAACACTTAAAGCGTGAGATAAATCAGGGCGAGAACATACCATGGCATACATTAGAGAACCAACTGTACTAGAATACGGAACTTTCGCCATGTTATTAATTTCATCATATGTCTTTGGACAATATGCTGAAGACCGTTTGAAATGTGCAGCTAACGGAGTACTCATTGGCTTGGCTTTATGCATGTTGAATCTTTGAAGAACTTTCTCAATATACCTCTTTTGACTTAGGTATAGTTTTCCATGCTGTCTGTTACGAGTAATTTCCATACCAAGAATTTTCTTGGCTGGACCTAAGTCTGTCATTTCAAACTCTTTGCTTAGTTGTGCTTTCAGTTTTGCTATCTCTAGTTTATCTTTTGCAGCAATCAACATATCATCAACATAAAGAAGCAGATATATTGATGAACCATTGACTGACTTAAAATAAACACAACTATCATAATCTGATCTTTTAAAATTATGAGATAGCATAAAAGAGTCAAACCTCTTATACCATTGCCTTGGGGACTGCTTTAACCCATAAAGAGATTTCTTCAATCTACATACCAAGTTCTATTTTCCAGGGATAATGAAGCCTTCAGGTTGCTCCATATAAATATCTTCCTCCAATTCACCATGTAAAAATGCAGTTTTGACATCTAACTGCTCAAGCTCATAGTTATGCATGGCAACAATACTAAGTAAAGTACGAATTGAGCTATGCTTAACAACAGGAGAGAAGACATCAGTAAAATCAATGCCTGGAATTTGGCTATAGCCTTTAGCAACTAACCTTGCTTTAAATATTGCTTCCTCATTAGGAGTAATACCTTCTTTTCTTTTGAAAATCCATTTGCCGCGGATAGGCTTATTTTCTTTTGGTAATTTCACCAACTCCCAAGTGCCATTTTTTTTCAAGAGATTCCATTTCATCATGCATGACAGTTATCCATTTGTTGCAATGTTCAGAAGTAATGGCTTCCGTGTAAGTTGAAGGTTCTTTGATACCTTCAATTTCTTCAGCAACGTTTAAAGCATAAGCAATAATATTTGATTCTTCTATCAGTCTCTTGGGAGGATGAATGGCCCTCCTAGAACATTGTGGTTGGTGAGTAGGAGTAGGAGTAGAAGACTCTTGCTCAACTGATTGATTTTGATCAATAGAGTTTTCTTTTTCTGGTGTATGTTCTAAGTCAACAGATTGCTCCACCTGCACACTTGTCTTTTGTTGACTCTCAACAGGAATATTAGTAGGAGAATCTTTATGTAGCATAGCTGATTCATTAAATACTACATTTCTACTAATCACGACCTTTTTAATTTCAGGACACCATAACTTATATCCTTTCACACCAGACTTGTAACCAAGAAAGATACATTTAATTGCCCTGGGCTCTAATTTTCCATTATCAACATGAGCATAAGCAGGGCAACCAAAAATTCTTAAATCTGAATAATTTGCTGGGGAGCCAGACCATACCTCAATAGGAGTCTTTTTATCAAATGGAATAGAAGGTGACATGTTAATTAGATAACATGCAGTAGAAGCAGCTTCTGCCCAAAAACGCTTAGATTATCCTACGTTAGATAACATACAACGGGCTTTTGAAATAATGGTTATGTTCATACGTTCAACTATACCATTTTGTCGAGGTGTGTAATAAACGGTGTAGTGTCTAACAATTCCTTCTAGTTTACAATATGAATTAAATTTATTTGAACAAAACTCCATACCATTATCTGTGCGAAGCTTTTTGACCTTCTTACCAATCTGGTTTTCCACCATGACTTTCCATTCTTTAAATGCAGAGAATGCTTCAGATTTAAGCTTCAAGAAATATGGCCAAACTCTTCTTGAATAATCATCAATAATTGTCAATATATAACGAGCACCTCCTAGTGATGCTTCTTGAGATGGTCCCCATAAATCAGAATGTACATACTCCAAAATGCCTTTTGTAGTATGTACTGAGGTGTTAAATTTTACCCTCTTGTGCTTGCCAAAAATACAATGTTCACAGAATTCCAGTTTGCCAACACATTGGCCATCACGTAATCCTCTTTTGCTTAATGCTGTCAAACCAAGTTCACTCATATGCCCAAGACGCATATGCCATAGGTTAGTAGTATCAGAAATAGAAGATGAATTTGAAGTAACATTTGAATTACCTGTTACTGTTGTACCCCGAAGATGATACAAGTTTGCTGATTTGATATCGGCTTTCATGACAATCATAGCGCCTTTTGAAACCTTTAAAACTACACCTTCACCGGAATATTTGTACCCTTTAAGGTCAAGAGTACTTAAAGAAATAAGGTTTCTTTTCAAACCTGGAACGTGTCGAACATCAGACAAAGTTCTGACAACATCATCAAACATCTTGATTTGAATTGAACCGATTCCAGTGACTTTATATGGTGCATTATCACCCATCAATACGGAGCCACCTTCTATAGATTGATAGTTTGTAAACCAGCTTTTGTTTGGACTCATGTGAAAAGTACAAGCTGAGTCAAGAATCCATTCATCATTGGTTTTTAGGATCCCTGCAAAAGCTACAAGAACATCTCTATTAGAATTATTTTCAGCAGCATAAGTAACTTTTCCTTCATCATCTTGATTTGGTTTGGGGTTTTGATTAGCAGCTCTTTTCTCCTTCTTCTTCAACTTGTAACATTCAGAGATATCATGTCCTTCCTTTTTGCAATAGTTGCATGACTTGGAACGTCTGGATCTAGATTTGCTTCTGGAATTTCTTTTGTTCTTGCCTTTGGAATCATTCTTATCTGTTGGTCTGCCACGAATTGCCAGACTTTCTCCTTTAGAACTTGAACCTTTAGTGGATACCATATATTTCATCTTTTCTTTTGCATGCAAAGCTTCATAAACTTCGTGAAGTGTTAAAGTATCACGACTATATAATATGGTATCTCTAAAGTTTGAATAAGAACTAGGCAAAGAACATAAAAGAATTAAACCCAAATCCTCTTCATCATATTTTACCTCCATAGCTTCAAGATCAGTGATGATCTCTTTAAATGTCGAAAGATGATCCAGCAACGATCCACCTTCTTGCATCTTAAGCGAAAATAATTTTGTGAGATCTTTGGTCATACAAATTTGTTCCAATTTTTAGCCATAAAGCGGCGGCAGTACTTTCTTTCATAACTTCCTACAAAATATTGTTAGATAAATGAAGATGGATTGAGAGAGAGCCTTACGATCTTTACGGTCCTTTTCTTCATCTGACCAAGACGTAGGCATTTTGTCTCGACCTAACAAAGCATCATCAAGGTCCAACTGAGCCAATACAGCTCACATTTTTACTTGCCATAATGAAAATCTTGTATCTCGATCCAACAATGGAATATCGTATTTCAAAGTAGCCATGTCGATATAATACTCAATAAATTGAGAATGAGTATAGAAAACAACGTGGCTCTGATACCACTTGTTATGAATAATTATATCGACAATAAAATAAAAATAATACGATAAATAAAAATAAATGTGGACACAAGGATTTAACGTGGAAAACACTCAATTTGAATATGATGTTGATTACTATTCATGTGGGGCCCACATGAATTATTTGTTTTCCTTTTTCTTTGCTTTTCAAGTCAATCATTCACATATTCATTCCACCTTAATCACATATCTAACAGGGTACTCGTGTGGAAGATGACATCAATTTTGCAATGAAAATGAAGGATTGAAGTTGATTCCGAGTTAGTGAGTCTCAATAAAACCCACGCTTCATCCCTCACAGTTTCTTGAAATTTCATGGCATCAAAACTAGGTAATCTACAAGATTTAGGGCGCCATCTCCGATTACCTTGAGGTCGAATACGCAAAGCTGCCTGGAACTCCTAGCCGAACTGTGTTTAAGACAAATTGATGAAGAAAGAAGGTTGACGAGAGACGACCTAAATATGTATTATACGGAAAAATACGAAAAAGTTGTTTTTTTATTTATCTGTAGTTTGGAAAGGGTATTTTGGTAATCTAATATAAGATTTTCAATTATAAGTAAATCTTTTAATATTAAATCAAGTTAATTTTAATTAAAATATGATTTTTGGATATATATGTGAGTTTCATAGTTTTAAAAAGATATATATATATATATATATATATATATATATATATATATATATATATATATATATATATATATATATATATATATATATATATATATATATATATATATATATATATATATATAGGGCTAGGTTATAATAAGAATGACAATTATTGTGTTACCTTGTAACCAAATCCTGGCCATCAGATTTCATTCTCGTAACAATGAAAAAAACACATTCTTAACAGAATAAGTTTTTAACATAATGAGTTCTTACCATTCTTAAAAGAATGTGTTTTAAATGAGTGGTCCAGATTGAGTTTCAAGGTTACACAATACTTGTATGGATATATTTGATCCTAACCCTATATATATATATATATATATATATATATATATATATATATATATATATATATATATATATATATATATATATATATATATATATATATATATATATATATATATATATATATATATTTTAATTTTTATAAGAATATTGAAGTAATTTTAAAAGTTTACAAGGATATGAATAAATTAACCTTTAATATTTAACTATTTTGGTTTAATTTCATATGCGTGGAATGTACTGCAGTCTACAGTCAAACGTCTTCTGGTTACTAAACCCAAAACCTTCCGCCAAAATTCCAAAATTTCGCAGCCGGCGGCTTGAAACTACAAAATCGATGCCACAGGCGGAAAGGCCAGAACACATCCTCGCCGGAGCAGTTCAATACAGTAAGAGCGAGCGAGATTGCAAGAAGATGAAGTTCGCGGTGAAGGCTTGGAGCAAAAGCGGGCGGGCAAGGGTGGGCCTTCTTCAATTGAGTAGTACTAGTAATAGTTTTGGACAAGGAGGACCGCCGGCAAAAGAGATAGAGATAGAGACACCAGCTCTTCTCCTCACAACTCGTAAAGGCTTGCCTGCTTTCATATCCCCTGACCACCTGTCCTCCCTTCCATCTCCCGATTCTCGTCTCCTTCAGTTTAGCCCAATGCACTTGTAAGTCATCCTTAAAATTTTGATTCCTTAACGATACGTTTCTGATATCTGTTGGATATGGATATGTATCATGGATACTGAGACTCTGAAGATTGAGCGATTAAATAATCAATTTGATAGGAATGTATTCTGTCATTTGACCTAAAAAAGACAGGTTGATTCTATTTCCACTGTTGGTTGTACCATCACACTGCCGTTTCTTCTATCTTGCAGCATGGAGGGTCCTAATTCGAAGACAATATCAACCATTGGAGGAGTGCACCAGCTTCTTGGTTTACATGACTACGGATTTTTTGCTGTCCCAAGGGATTCTATTCTATCTCTTCCAGAATGCAGTAGTAGTAACAAGAATGGAGCATCATTTGAGACCCCATGTGGGCGTTTCTTGGCAATTCCCTAACACGTCCTTTGAATTCACACAATCTATACCTGCTCTTCTATTGCTTCACTATTATACTCATAACATTTTGGTATCTTTTCAGGTGAAACCTGTGGAGTACATGAAAATGATCTCTTCAATGAAGCCAGACTTGTATGTCAGTTTAGCGGATGAAGTACATGCTTCAGTTACAGTGAAGAGGAATAAAGCTTCTGTTGATCGGACTATTAGATGGCTTGATGATTGCATTTCACTAAAACCAGTAATTCATCCTACTTCTCATATGAACACTATTAAACCTTTTGATTGCTTTGTAAATTTTCTTGTACTAAGTTATGGAATGTAGACAGATGGAGCTCTTTTTGGGTCGATTGTTGGAGGTTGTAGTATTGAAGAACGCCAACATTGTGCTCAAGAGGTAGCCAAAAGAAATGTAGCTGGTATGTTGTGTTCTTTAATCTTTAGTGACGTTGAATAAAAACTATAAATTATATTTTGTAAATAAAATTTCTTTTTATTTATGTGGGATTCCAGGTTATTATATTGGTGGTTTTGGGCTTGGAGATAGTGTTGATGAGCGGTCTACACTTTTGCATGCTGTTACAGTACTATACTTTATATATTATGAAAAGCACACACATTTATATAGTTATGGAGAAGAAAATATTAACAACAATATAATACTATTTCTATAAAATTATAGGGAGGAAGTATTAGCTAAATTTGAGGTGTAATGGTTTGTTTCAGGACTTGTTACCAAAAGAAAAGCCACGCCAGGTTTGTGGCCTTGGACTTCCAGGTATCATTTTTAATACTAGACATTATAAAAAAATAAATGGACCCCTTTTGATTTTGATATTGAATCCCTCTTTTATGCTGCACTCCTCTTAATTCGATATACATATTTATCATAGAATTCTTAAAACAATTTCTTGAAAATTCAAAGAATGATGAAACTCATTTTATTAATAAACTAACTATGGTCATAATTTAGGTCTATGTTCCCTTTTTAACCAAAGAATTTTTCTTCCATGAATTTAGAGGAGATATTGCAGGGTATTGCTGCAGGCATTGATCTCTTCGACTCCATGTAAGTAGGTTTCCTTAACTGCACTGAGCTCTTGTCTACTGAAAGCTAATACTAGGGTTTTGACAGGTATATTTACCATCTTACCCTTGGAGGCTTTGCACTTATCTTCCCACTTGATGGAAATTGTAAACATGTCTTCAACCCTCAGCTAAGTGCTATGGCTAGTGATGGCACAAAAATAAATTTAAAAGCAACCATTTATAGGTATTCATGCTTACATATAAATACTTGAAACATATCATTTATTATTATTATATGGTTTTAAAGAAAAACATTAAAGAACGGTTAATTGTTTTTTAATATTTTGGTGCAGGAAAGATGCATCACGAATTGTTGATGGATGCAATTGCTACACATGCCAGAATCATACAAAAGCATATATTAATCATCTGCTTAATGTCCATGAAATGTTGGCTCAGATTCTTCTTGAAATGTAAAAACAAATCATTGAAATTTATCACTTTTGTTACCAATAAATCTAATTCTTTTTTTTTTTTTTTTTTTTTTTTTTTGTTGCAGACATAACACACATCACTATTTGTCATTCTTTCGGTTAATTAGAGAAGCAATTACAGAAGGGAAATTTGAGGAATTCAGGCAGAAGTTCATTGAGAAGAGGCGTGATCATCTTTTGGCAGCTTCTTTTAGTACTTGTGATTTACAAACTCCAGTAAGGTCAAGGTGGGTTAACTAACTCTTACCCTTGTTCATTTTCAATAACTTCATGCATAAGTTTTAAGGGATAAAGATCATAAAGTAATAAACAACTATTTGAAAAAGTATCCTACTTAGGTTATCTGGTAAAAACAGTTTGATTTTTTTTAGTCATCTCATCAAATTGAAAAGTGAGTGCTATTTTATGAAACTATTCCAAAATAAAAATATCATTAGAACCCTCTTTTTCAAAGTTAAAATCGGGATCTTGTGGTGGTAATTTTCAGGGCCTAATGATGTTGGACAATGTTGTTGTTCTAGTTTGAGGGGTCATGAGACCACGATGATTGATAAAAGGCACATTGAGGAGTTGCAGGGAAATGTTGATTGAAAGAGGGTTTTTGAACAGCCGGTGTGATTGCTTTTGTGTTTTTGGTGTTGGCAAAAAGCCAAAAACCGATGATGGATGGACTTGGAAAATACAAACTTTGGAGGACCTCATTAGTTGACTCAAAATATTAATCACATTTCCTCGTTATTAATTATTATATTTAATCAAATTTTTATTTTCGCTTGATGTCTTTAAACAAACAGTCCATATGTGTGTGTGTGTGTGCACCTGCGTGTGATGGTAGATTTGAGACCATTGTATTAGTCTCCAAGGCCGGAGATATATTCTTGTGTACGATTAGGGTAAGTATCATTGGTTTCGTTTTCATCTCGATTTTCAGAAGTTGTGTCTTCAATGTGTATTCTCTAGAAGATGAGTGGTGAGTAGGCTCGTTCCAAGGCAACCCATAGATCGCGAGAAGTAATACCTTGAACATGACAAAAAGATGCTTTAGAGATGGGTAGAGATCCAGATCGGGTAATTAGGACTGTATCTTGGATTTGTTTTTTGATCAACAACAACAAGTGGTAGGAGATGTTTGGGTTGACAAGGAATTGTGTCGTCCATGTAGCCAAATAGATTACATGCAAGGGGAAGGGATGAATCATGGGCTTCCAGTAACCACAGTTAGTTAGAGTAGGTGTAAAGGCAAAGTTGCGAGTGTTGTGAGAGATTTTCTCTACAGTGGTGATGTTTGCAAGGAGAGCCATGTTCGATTGTCGAAAGAGGGATGAACAGTACTAGTGCATATTGTCGATGTACATTAACGATGAACAACACCTTAAGCAGTTGATGAAGCATGCTAATGACATGAATAGTGAAACCCTAGACTTTTTTTGTAGGTCGGCGTCGTTTTTTATTAGCAGTGGCGATATACCCTGGAGCTTTTTAGGGTAGCTGGTAGCAAACCCTAGACTCTACTCTGATACCATAAAGATCCGTATAATTATGTATTATATAGAATGATAATAATAAATTACAAGAGATCTCTATATATAGAGATAAATATTACACATAGGCACCCTTTAGTTTAAGGTAATTACAAGAGTGTCTAATATATCCTTAGGCTTCTTGGAATATGTAAGGAGTTCATAAAGAAGTTTGAGATTTCGGATATAAGCCATTAAGACGAATACACACCCACTTAGGCATTCACATTTATTTATGTCACTTGAAAGTTGAATATGTGTCTATTTTGTGTAAATTGTTGGTGCATGTGTTTATTGTTTGAATTACACATGAGATTACTATTTGAGTTTTGATGATAACAAAAGTTAAAAGATATATCATATTGTTATCTAACAACCTACTTGTATCTTATAAGCCATTTGTTATCAAGTACTCAAGACAATTCAAGGTTCAGGCTTAAGGTTGGTCAAGTGATCAAGATGAACTTTGCTTTAATAGGCTAAATCGGTTTTTGCAGGAGACAAATATTTTATTCATACATCATGTGTAAAACGCATGTTAATATCATAATATGCCTTTAAACATATATCATTGTTATATAAGAGTAACACCATTTTGTGCAAAGAAAATACGAGATTGTGTCATATTAAATTCTTCTTCATGCATAAAGCATTAATTTATGTATCCTACTAGTGAATCACATAACATACTCACATTGCTTTAAACTTGATTTGGAGCTCCAAAGTTCTTCCTTTTTATTCTTGAGTTGCTTATCATCTTTTGAGACCACTTCTTACTTTGGGATAGATAACAAGGATTCATTTCACTTGCTATCTATAGGTTACTAGTTTGCATTGCTACTTGTTCGTTGTGCTCACAAAGTTGTACTTTCATGATAATTGTTACACATCATGCTTCTAGTTTGGCATACCCTTTTGGATTATTTTCCACCTTACGCGTCAAGCGTTACTTTGTCATCTTCTTGCCTTCTTTGTCATGCTTGTAGAGTTACTTTGTCATCTTCTTGTGGTCTTAAAACTCATTTACGCTTGATTTGTCATGATTTTAGACTTAATTTGTCATGCTTGTAGAGTTGATTTGTCATGCTATCTTTAAGTAAGTTGTAGCTTGTGTTGTGGTACTTGAAAATAGATTTGTGAGCTTTTTGTAAGCGAAGTATATACTTGCATACTTAAAGATTTCTGTAACCAATATTTTTAGGTGTTTCCTATAATTGTGCATGTCTTTCTTTGGTATAATCAGTCTAATTTAACCTTTATGATTGTCTTTAAGGCTTTAGATATTATTAAACCACTTAATTGTATTTTACTATTTTTACACAAACAACCTTCTTTAACTTTTTAGGCATTTTTATTATGATTAGTATTATTTTGAATGAATAAGTCAGACACCCCTTAAACTTACTCTTGAATTTACATCTTCGTCTCTAGTAGGACTTAAACCTTCGAGGGACACCTTTCCAACAACTCCCGATACCAACAACCCACAAACTCTTTGGTAACTTATTTAATGTAATACGAAGATCTATATGTGTATATACATGAAAACTAGTGTGTTACATTAAACATCTGATCACATGTTGTATATCCAAAACTTCAACTCCTACTTGAGTTTTGATGAGATCAATGTCTTAACCAACAGCCATAAATCAAATTATTAATGTTACAAACATTCAAAATAAAATAGACCAGGCGATTGATCAGTCACCCCACCAAAATCTATATTCATGATTATACTAATAAAAGTAACAAAACAAGTAAGGAAAAAAGAGGGCAAAAATGTTGGGTTTGGGCTCATAGCATTCTCTAAAGGCGGTCCCTCAGGGGAAGTAGCTTACTTTGGTGGGGCCCGGCCCGGCCCGGCCTTGGTTTCGACATTATCGGCCTACATTCCCTGTACACAGCAACATAAATCTCCTTTTCATTTAACTCCAAATCGCATAATAAAACAAGCAAATTTTAAAAATGTCCAATATACCTGTCGATTTCCTCTACTTTCTTTTTTATATCAGATGACAGAAGAATTGGATCAGCATGTTTTGGAAGTGATTCATGTACTTGCTTCTTCTCTTTCAACCAATTTGATGCTTCTGAACACACGTTCAAGACCTGAAGGAGAGGGTACTCAAAGTCAGAATTAAAAAGATGATTGAAGCACATACCGTAAAAGTTAAGAGATTTTGAGATCATAACCTTTTGTTTCTCACTCAAGTCAATGTGTTCATACTTTGGGTTACTAAATGCTGCAGCCTGCTTGTAAGCAAAAATAAGACCAAGCAGTTGATCTTCAAAGGATTCTAGTTGTAACTGCTCCTTACAACGTTGTTCATTTGGATCATCTTGCTGAAATTTTTTTCATGGTATTAATGTGTATATTAAATATTGGAGTCGAATAAGATCAAGATAATCATGTAAGGATACAATCGTAACTATTTAAATAACATAGTAATGAAAAATAATAAGCTTCACCTTTTGTATCTCCTTGTCAGATTTGTTTTGAGCAGCTTGCAATAGTTGTTCAAGTTTCAAAGTTGTCTCCTTGAGCTTCGACTCAAACTGTTGATAGATAACATTACATGCCAAGAATTTTTAAAAAGTAGGTGTCAACTACTTAAATTATAGCAAAAACATTTCAAACATAGTAATGAAGAATAAAAAAAAATCACCTTTTGCATCTCATCATCTGATTTCTTTTGAGCAATTTTAGCATTCTCTTCGGCCTTCAGCCGGGCAGTCCGCTCTTCGGTCAATAGTTGTTCAAGCTTCAATGTTGTCTCCTTAAGTTTCAACTCAACCTGTCAACCATTAACATCACATGTCTAATTTTTTTTATAAGTAGGAACTAACTAATTAACTCTAGCACAATCGTTTCAAAACATGCTACCCAAATGCACATGTGTTGGAATACCATTTCATACATATATGCATTATAAATTGCTCATCGAGCACTGATATTTTTTGTTTATCAAGTTCCCAAATACATTTCGGTCAAGCAAATACTGTTAGTATACTATGATGATTGCAAAGTGGTGTCATAATAGATCAGATGTAAATTTACAATAACATAGTAATGCATTAATAATAACAATGTTCACCTTGGGTTCAATAAGTAATTCATCGGTGTATGGCTTTCCTCCATTAAAATTTAAAACCGTGTTGACAAGAGAAAGAAGCTTCTGGACTTGATTTGATCTCTTAGTTGGATCTTTTGTCTTGTTATCAAAAAGAACACATCGATTCCCACACATGCAAAGGGTTTCCTGAAACAATAAATGATTGTTAATAAGGAAAGATAACATAGGAATATATAATTATATATTAATAATTTAATATATTAATATATAAATTACATGTAATGCTTCTGGAGAGTCACGTAAAAAATCTTCTAAGTTCTCATCTTCATCTTCAAGTTCATCCCCACCAGTAAAAACTATTATCATGTAATCGTAAATTTTTCTTCCAAACAAAGCAAGCAACCTACTAATAGTAGATTTTTCATCATTTGAAAAGCGAGTTTGAATTGAGATGACTACTAAAAACGCATCAACACCATCCATGACCATATTCATGCAATTGAAAATCTCCTTCCCAATAGACTCTATATCGAGAGAAGTGCCAAACAATCCTGCGAAATTATCAGTGTTAACAGTCTACAATATACTACTAAAAAAAAAAAAAAACAGTTAACCATAGAAAGTAATATACATACCAGGAGTATCAATCACATTAAGAGTCTGGCCATTTTCCATTGTAGTTGTCTTCAACTCAGAGGAATTTGTTACAGTAGATGAACTGCGCTTTGATGGGAACATATTTTGCATTCCAAGAATGGTATTCCTTGTAGCACTTTTCCCATTTCCGGTCTTTCCAACCAAAACAAGTGTGCGAGGAAAAATAAATCCGCAATCTTCTTCAAACGAATATCCCCCCATCTAGAAAATGGAATATCTGTCATATTAAATATTCAAATCAGTTTAAATAGCATGATTGTAATGTGAAAAGTGTATCTCAATAGTTGACACCACGATAAGATAAAGTCTTTTACACTTAATTAGATACACAACAACAAACTTGTACCAGTTGTAATTCATAAGCGTGCATTTCTTAGTGAAAGAACAATTATCAGATGCATAACTTAATTTACGTTTTACCTAATTCTAGTCCTAGTCTTTTATCAAGTAATCGTTACTTTTATAGTTTTGTGTTTTGATTGGTGGTAAGTTTCCCATGTAACAGTAGAATTGGCTTGCTTTTACCATCAAAGGTGATCTTTCATTGCCCTGCAAAGTTATTTTCCCTCTTTTTTATTTGCATCGAACATAATAGATATGATTTATGAAAGTGACTACTACAACCCAGAAATGTCAATAAAAATATAAATACCGATAACAATGTGTCAATGTTGCATTACAAAAAAATGAATTGCACAATTCAAAAAATCATCACCGATTTACAACTTCATTTGTATCCATTTCTATATAACATCATAAAATAAACAATTTAGGGTTTGTGATATAAATTAGGGTAATTACCCATCTATTTGGAGAAACAAAGATAAAGGAAGATTCTTTTGGGTAATTACCTATCTATTTGGAGAAGACAAATCAGATAGAATATTCTTTTTTACTGTCCCCGTTCGTCACTCACTGCATGAAAAAGAGGTCGATTTTTTTACTGTTGTAGTCTAGTTATCTTGTAGAACCGTAAAAGGCAGACGCGAATAAGAAGCTGCGAATTTTTTTATTGTCGTGAAAAGTGAAAGGTGGCTGAAGGCGGAAGAAAAACAAAAGCTCCGTATTTTTCTCTTGGGCTGAAATTGATTTATGGCAATATGTAGATTAAGCCCAAATTGTCGAGGGCACGGGGCATCGTATAGGTGCACGTCTAAAACCGGTTTTTTTTAAAAAATGAAAAAGAAAAAAAATTTAAAACCGGTTTTTGAATGACCAGTTTTTCAATAACTAGTTTTTAATAGGTTTTTATCTTAAATCAAATCGGTTTTTTATTACGGTTTTTGTTCCGTTTAACCAAACCGAATCGAACCGGTTTAAAACCCGGAAAACCCCGATCTAGAACTCAAGTTCATTTAAAGAAAAACGGTCAAAACCGGACCGATTTTAACCGAAACCGATTAGACAATAACCTGTTTTTAAAAAAACGAACCGGTTTAAAATCGGCCCATGTACACCTCTACCTATACTCGAAGAGAAAATAAGCCCATCTCCTGTTTTTTTTCCTACCGTTGCGGGCACCGTTATATGCAATTTAAAGCGCTAGAAATTGATCATACAAAAAGTATGAAGTAAATAGGACCGCTCCAAACATATTTTAGGCCCGAGATAAGAAGAAAAAAATGGATCTCTCAAAGTCACAAATACAATAAAATTTCAAAAATGGTCACAATATTTACAAAAATAATTAATAATATTAAAACACAATTATATCCACAATGTTTACAAAAACAACTAATTTAAATAAAAATACTTCTTCTAGCTTTTTTGGATGCAAAATCATTGATAATTGTATCAAGATCAATTTTTTCTAGCATATATTTCTCTATACATAATATGTCAAGACATTCAACCTTTATTGTGACATTGTTGACCTTAGGTAATTCTTCAATGATTTCGGCTTTAAAAAACTTCTTCTTGTAGATGTAACAGTTATATGAATGATTAATAAGATTCTATATGTAATAAAAACATTTGGGTAACAATTGGCAGCTTTAACAAATTCCAAAATTTCAATTGCCGACATTATATTATTAGATAAAGACATTTGCAAAACTTTTAATTCAAAAAAAAAAGATCATTTGAATCCACATCGGATATATTGTCATTAGAAAAAGTAGTAGCAAACTTTGTACAATTTTCTTTATGAAATCCATAATGTATATTTCACTTTCAGATCACACAAAACCATGCATACCAACCTACTGTTTAATCTTGAGTGTTGGGTCTTAGTTTAGGTTTTATTTTTGGGTTTACAGGTTTCTCCAAGTTGTTTGTGTGTATTTATGGATTCAAATTCAATGTGTGTTCATCTAGTTCATCAGTGTGTGTTTAATCTTGATGAAAGAGAAATAGGAGGATTGACTGCTGTAATTTTGTTGGAAGAGATCTTTGGGTTGTTATGGTGGTGATGGTGTTGATCGATGATGGTGTCAACGCTGGCAAGTGGTGGTGGGGGTTGTAGCAAAGAGAGAAAGGGGGAGTTGATATTTAATTTTTGTTTTTTTAAATAGCGAAATGTTAAAAAATTTGAAAATGAAAATAATAAGGGTAAAATAGTAATTTCAAAACCTTTCAAAATTGGCAGGGACCAAAACCAAAAAAAAAAAAGCATATTGTGGACTGCTCGTATAAATTTTTTTGAACCACAATGATAATATTTTGAATACCACAGGGATTAAATTTGCAAAAAAAATCCTTCTAACTTTGTCCACACGAGCCTCTAACGGTGACTAACCCCGTCGTTTTAGCCTCTTTACCATAAAAAACGGTTTATATCTTGGCATATTCTCTCTCTCTCTCTCTCTCTCTCTCACACACACACACACACACACGTTCCTTTCCCTTTCATCTTCGTTGCTCTCTATCTCGCACATCCGCATTAATTACCACTGAATCCTCACTCGGTCCTCCTTTATCATCCTTTACGATGACTTACTCTGACATTACCATGATTTTTCCAAATTCAAACTAAAAAACTTTCCAATTCAACTTGGGAATTTTCCCAATCTGAGGGTCGTTATTATCAAGAAAAAGCTAGAGTCTTGATGGATCTGTGCGCCGTACAGATCAAAACTGCAGCTCGATGCCCTTATATATCGAAGAGTAATCACTTGTGCGATAAACCTATTTCGTCATGGAAATCAAGAAAGATGGCTTCTTTCGATTTTGGAAAGGTATTCGAGATCAGGGTACCAAGAGGAACTGTTTCTTCTCATCAATCCTTTGTCGTGCGTGCTATGGGAAAGAAGAATTCGCAGAACAATTCTGATTCATCATCTTCTGCAGGTGCGTTTATAATTTTTTTTTTCAGTAATTTAGGGCTTTCTAATTTGTTGATGTGTGCTCTTCCATCTTCGTTGAATTCCGCTTTGTAAACTACGTTTCTCGGATTAACCTTTTTCACAAAAAAAATGTAGCTATTCTTTTAATTAAATCGGTTTCTGATGATTAAAGGTGTTATGAATATATTGTAAAGAGAGTGCATTTATGCAAACAAATTGAACATTTTTGAGTTCGTAGCTTTTCCAGATTTTGTCGCTTTTGACTAATATCGATGCATTTTCCTTTTATGGTGGTTGTTTTGATTTCTGTAGTAACTTTCCTTTTAATCCCAACATCAATGGCAACACAAAGTTTTGTCTGCTTAAAGTTAAGAGTGATACAGTTGTTTGACAGATTATCTGTATTACGAGTCGTTTTCAATCACATTGGAAAAAAAAAACGTTAAAAGCAGATAATTATAAAGATAAAATAACCAATATTTTGGATGTGGTCGAATGTCACCTTATTCTTTAGTTAGTGGATATACTTCTTAAACGTACCTATTTATAACAGAGTTCTTAATGTTGCAGAACATAAGAACTTATGCAGATCATATCCGTATCAAGCTGGATCTTAGATTAATTATTGATTTATAGCTTCATTGATAAAGTTATTTCTATGGTACCTTTGTTTATATATTGAGTAGAACATAAGCCTTTTGAATTTTGAGATTCTTTGGAGCTTATGCAGGAAGGGGAGACCAGAAACTTATGAAGTGGCTTTTTGGAATTTTTTTTTTTTTTTTTGCTATTAAAAAATCCTCCCTCCAACCATTGAATTTGAAGGAATACATATGGCATACAAATTTGAAGTTCCACATTTTAAATAGTTCTTAATTTTGTTTATAAAATTGTTTTCCACTAAATATTGTCTTGTTAGAAATGTGTTTTTGCAAAGCAAAATTCCCAAATATATCTTAGATGATTGGACCGAAGAGCTTTTAAATATGTGTTCCAAATAGTAACTATGCAATTATTGTGGGGTGGAGGGACTAAGGAGTACATTTGTGTTATTGAGCTATGTTTATATAAGTGTAGTGAAGTATATCAAACCTATAAATTTACAATTGAAATTAGGTGTATATGCTAATAAAGATGAAGTCCACACACATCTTGAATTATAGGGTCAATAGACCTCTTTGCTTAAAAAGAAGGTCCTACTAGGCCTTGCATAAGTTCGAGGTGGCCCCTCTTAATTTGAGATTGGACCCCTTTTATATTGGACAAAGGTACCATATAATTACTCATAACCAACAAAATTTCTATTTTAGGTGATATATTCTTTTTCTAATTATAAACTTGCAATGTATGCCCTTAAATGTCGGTTTCGGAGGTACATTTCTTAAAATAAAATGGGGATGAAATACATTTATTGTCTATGTAGTTTGCCTTTACTATTATGCATGAACTTACTTTTTGTTTCTGCCTATCATCTAATTTTCAGTTAGCCCCCGAAATGAATTGTTTTTCAACTAGCAAGTCAGTCAGTCAAATAAAAAAATTACAGTGTAACGAGTCAACCGAAAATGAAGTGATTTTAATAAATTAATTAGAATTTTATGATGGTTGATGGGGAAAAGTTTTGTTATATATTACTATTTTAGCAGGGGTTAAATACATCTAACAACAATATATTATAGACCAATTTTAATTTAGATAATATTTCTTTTACGCACAATAGCAACATATTTCAATTTTGATCCGTTTTTGCTAAGGGCTAATAACATAAAAACCACTACAGTTTGGTCAAAATCCGGTTTAAGCACTATATTTTTTTTTGTTCTAAAAAAACCACTCACACTCTCAAAAAAATTCGTAAAAACCACTCATATTTTCAAAAAGATACATTGCAACCACTATAACAAATTAAAGTCATGATTGTATGTTGCCAAATCGGAACACTTCTTACCCCCGTCGCATTCAAAATTTAGTGGATTCAATTGGACACTCTATGCATTCACAACGTGGCCGAAGAGTTGTAATTACGAAAACTAAAATTATATGTAGACAACATTATGTATCATTTTCACTGCAATGAAGTTCCAATATTTGCTTAAAATGTCGATATGAAACTTTTCACATAACCTTTCGATGAAAAAAATCGTTAAAAGTTATAAAATAAAATGAACAGTGGTCAATATGAATTTTTTTGAAAGTATGAGTGGTTTTTATGGAACAAAAATAAATATAGTGGTTAAACCAGAATTTTGCTCAAATTACGGTGGTTTTTATGTTATTAACCCTTTTTGCTAATGCATATTTGTAATGTTACTCAATATAGCACCATACTTTAGTTTTTTGCCCATTAACTTGATTTCTGTATTTTAATTGATGCATTGTATAAGTATTGATGGTAAACAAGCAATAGTGACTTTGTTTTAGCAAAAATAGATGAAAATTTGGTCCTAAAATGTAATTTGACATAAAGTACATTGCTAAAGCATGTCCTTGTTGTATTTTTATCATAAGCTTTTTCATTCATGCATTAAAATAGTTAACATGGAGTATACATTGTATATGTAGTATTCTGTACTTTCCTCATTTTTTCACTAATATATCTATATGCATACACACATGTATGATGTGTCTATGCATATGTATATGTAACCATGTGGGAATGTGCACAAAACGCAAATATATACGTCCACAAACCTATCTACATATACAACATACATACACACATGTGTACATATATGTATTCATATGCATATGTATACATATCAGATACATATACATACCTATACCTAAATCTACGTATACATACACTCACATATGTATACATATATACATATAAAACTGCTACATCATATAGACATATTTCTTATAAATCCAGGCAATGGCGATCATTCCATTCCAGAAGGAAACAATCCTGCTGAAAGCAATTCAAAATCCCACCATAAAGCCACTGACTGGAGAGAATTTAGAGCAATTCTCTATATCAATCGAGAGGTAAACAAAGCTGAAAATAGGGCAATCAAAATATGGGTCAAAATGGTATATAACTAATTTATTGGGTATACAATGCAGTCAATGCTTAACAAACAAGAAGATGGGGTTCATGAGCCCAAACGTCTCGGATCAAAGTGGGCCCACCCCCTAACTGCCCCCGAAAACGGATGTGTCCTTGTTGCAACAGAAAAGCTTGACGGGGTTCAAACATTTGAAAGATCCGTTGTCTTTTTACTTGGATCCGGGACCCGCCACCCGCAAGAAGGCCCGTTTGGTGTAATCATAAACCGTCCGCTTCACAAAAAGATAAAAAACATGAAACCCACAAATCTCCATTTAGCAACCACGTTTTCCGACTGTTTGTTGCATTTTGGTGGGCCCCTCGAGGCGAGCATATTCCTGTTAAGATCCGGACCCAAAAAGACCGTTGTTGATTTTGAAGAAGTCATTCCGAATTTGTGCTTTGGTTCTCGAAACAGTTTGGATGAAGCTTCGGGTTTGGTGAAAACCGGGGTGCTAAAACCGCAGGATTTTAGATTTTTTGTTGGGTATGCGGGGTGGCAAATTGATCAGTTGAGGGAAGAGATTGATGCGGGTTTGTGGCATGTGGCGGCGTGTAGTTCCAATTTGATTTTTGGTGGGAGTGGGGCCCAGGGTTCATCTACGGAGGGGTTGTGGGAGGAGATTTTGCAGCTTATGGGCGGGAGTTACTCGGAGTTGAGCCGGAAGCCGAAACAGGATTTATAGTTGGAATGTGAGGTGATTTGAGTTGAAATAAAATGGAAGCTACTATGTCATGTGTAGTCTTAAATTGTACAGAATGGTCAAAGTAGAATTTTGTTTCTTAAACTTATATATCAACTTTTATGCTACGTGTAGTTATAATTTTAAAGTTGTAATCGTGTTTTGTGCATTTAACCCACGATATCCTACTTATGTAGGATACATGTGTATGACGGGACTAGATGAACTTTTGTAGGGCTATTTTGAATGATTAGAATGAACAAGGTATTCATGTCTTTGCAAAGACAGTGATAAAAGAGAGTCCATGTCTAACAAAGAGGGTTGTATACCAATAACCTAATATTTTATGTTATTAAGATTACGTTTGCGGATAATATGTACATATACAACTTAATATTTTTTAACGTATGAATTTTAATTTTAAAAAGTTCAAATGGACATTGCAGAAATAATATGTTCGTCGCAAGATGGCCTACTATTATATTATAAGATAAGGATAACACCACCCTCATTTCCACCACATAAGTATTATACTCAAAGGGCGTTAGAAGTGAACATCGAGTAGTGTATATATATATATATACTAGTTGTAAGACCCGTGTATTACACGGGATGATACAAAAAATTAGTAATTAAGAATATCTAAACATTAATAATTTTACATAAAACTATCGTGACATCTTGCTTTTGATTTTTAGTATTACGACTTTGTATTTTGATAAATATAATTGATCATGAGAATGTCACCGGTACTAAAAAATCTAATTCACTCTTATAATTGGAATCGTTCTTCAAAATATTATGACGTCAATTGTTTCTTTATTGTCTCCCAAATCATTCTACACATTAAAAAATAATATGATATTAATTTTAAAATTGAATGATAACAATTAATTTTGAAATTGAATGATAATTAAACCGATCATTAAGGAGTTAGAAACGTTTAAAATCAATTAGTTATTTTAAGAAATCTAAAATTATGAGAAAATGACATGTGGCAAATTCAATGAGGAGATGACATGTGGCTTTGAGTTACTTATTTATTAGGATAAGATATATATATATATATATATATATATATATATATATATATATATATATATATATATATATATATATATATATATATATATATATATATATATATATATATATATATATATATATATATATATATTGCTTTATTTTCTTTTTGTAACTACTGAAATACACATCCTGTTAGCAACAAGTTTTAAAACCACGGCTATCAAAAGTGCTTAGGTTAACATCCATTGGTAATTGGACTCCTTTTGCAAAGAGAAAGAGATTGAGTGCAAGCATTTGTCCCATCTAGTTGGATGGGAAAAAAAGTTGGGATTTCATTCCAATTGACATCGGTTTCAATCACAATAAAGTACAGATCAAGCAGTCTCAGTTAGGGATGAGCTCGGGTATAGAACCAAACCGACCTGAGCATAGAACCGAACTAAGAATTGTTGACTTATAGAACCGAGAACCGGACCTAGGTACTTGTTTCCGGTTTCGGGTATTAACTCGGTTCCGGTTCTGGACCGAGTAGAACCGAGAAGGCGAGAACCAAGCCCTATATACAGCATAGGGATGAGCATGGGTCGGTTTTTGGCTAAAACCGAACCCAAACCGTAGAAGTCGGTTTTTTTGGTTTTAAAACCCAAATGGGTCGGTTAGATACAAGTCACTTAACAACTCTTTCTAGCAATAAACTCAATTAGATACAAGTCACTTAGCAATAAACTCAATTAGATACAAGTCACTTAGAACAACAACTCTTTCTAGCCAACAACAAGTCACTCAATTATACATATGCTTAAGTTGTTTTCGGCCCCTGAACTACATTGATCAAGAAACCAAAATCGGTCCCTTAGTTTCTTCTTTAGCCAGTTATTCAAATTGATTCCTCCGCACGTTATAATTTTCCTCCTGTTTTGGCTGTTGGGCTGCATGTATGTGGCCATATCTAGTACCAGGAAATAATAAATTATCTAATAACCTATGGTTTTGATTCATCACCATCATCAGACAAGAAAGATTAGGGAACATATATCCATCACATACATCCATCTGGAGCAAGATAGACATTGAATTCTCTACAAAAATAGAAAAAAAAAAAAAAAAAAAAAGATACAATATGTCTTCATCGTTAACTCTTAGTGGTTACTGACTTACTTCAGTAATGGTTAGTAGTACTAACACATGGAGAATCAAACTTACTAATTCTGAAGGAGAATACACCCAGTTTTCGTCCACCATTGAACCGTGTATCAGCAATTACGAACTGAAGTCGATGTTGGAGGGGGTTGATCGGCAATTGTCTTGGGAGCGTAGGGAAGGAAGGTCGTATCGGGTCGTATGGCATAGGTTTTTCCGTATACGATGGATTGATGGAATCTGCATCTGATCGCTAATTTACATGCATGACCCTTCATATACCCGGTCGGTTCCGGATATTTGGATGGAACCGTATCCGAAGAACCAATGACCCGAATTTAAGAAGCAATGAAACCAAAAACTGGACCTTATATTATGTAATGGGGTACGGGTCGGTCTGGGTCCAGGACTCGGATCAGTTCGGGCCTTGGGTCCAAAATCTCATCCCTAGTCTCAATCAAGTCAAACGTAATACAAGGCCATGTTATGTCCTGTCTTGCATAACACATGAGACCTTAACGATACAATCACCGTTAACATGCTGCTATGACTCAGCGGTAGTTTATGTTAACCGGAAAGCAACTGAATCTCAATTTCAAACAGTTCAAGTTCTGTATTTTACAATGGCATGCTTTACATATAAGTGGTTTTAGCCTTTTCAGGCCTCCATAACTCCATATCTTCGTTCCATTTTGGCTCACGCTTTTCAATACTTGCTTCACGGTCAAACATCATCAGTTGACTCCCGGTTAGAATCAGGTCACCCTCACGTATAAAAATTTATCATGCCAGTCTACTTTTATTCTTGTCTGCACGTGCTCTCCGTACCGCTGCTTGAATATGCCTCTCGTGTTCGTTCATCATGTCCTCCGTTCTTCCGCCTGGCATCAACGGCCCAGAATATTCCCTGTTGACCTTCTTTACATTCCCCTGAAAACCATCATTTATCAAATGTCTTCACACAAAACACTGCAAAAACAAGCAAACACGGTAAAGCAAAATTACAGCATTATCAAGCTTCATCGGATCTGCGGCTTGATGCACGTTGGACATCTGCCGCTTTAAAGCAGGATCAATCCGTAAAGGTCCCATCCTTAAACTTGTACAAGCGTCGTCTTTTATGTTCTTCGAGTATCCCGCACCCGCAGCAGCACTTTGGTGGATCTCCGAGTTGGAATACTGGAATCCTTTCTTCACGATTCCATTCTCCCCTTGACCATTGTTCTTTCTCACATTCGCCCCCACCTGTGCTTTGGATTGTGCTTTCATTTCCACGACACCAACTCTAACAGAGTCGGGCACATGTCCTTTCATCGCTTCAGCTTTCCGCCTGAAAATCCAAAATTAGGTTATGTAAAACAGTCCTTCTGTTCAATTCGTGTCGAATTAGGTCAAATATTTACCTTCTAGCTTCCTCCGCTCGGTACCTAGCATCAAATTCTTTGCTCGGAGGGTATTCCGGTAAGTCCGACGGGTCACAAGGAAGAGGATTCGTTGTGAAGTAGTCACTAGCGAGTGCAGAAGTTGCGTTACCACGTGCATTTGGTTCAATTGCGAGGAGAGTATCCAAAAGAGCCAAAGCAGACGGCGGCAAATGTTGTTGAAATATCTCAGAAATTCGACGATCGTAAGGATGTTTAGGTTTAAAACTAGTCGCATGAGGTAATCTCGTTTTCATCCAATATTCCTCGGAAGGTGAACCACAAAGCTTGAAAATCTTATGTATTTGTTCAACCTAAGATTCATGAATTTAAACATTTAGCAAATCGGAGAACAACTATAACATTTATTGCATTATTTACCTCTGTTCTTCCTGGCATGATTGGCCTTCCGGTATAGAGTTCTGCAAGGATGCAGCCGGCACTCCACATATCAATGGCGACACCGTATGATGTTGAACCGAATAAAAGTTCAGGAGCTCTATACCATAAAGTTACAACACGACTAGTCAACGGTTCTTTTTGACCAGGCTCAAATCGTACAGCCAGACCAAAATCTCCGATCTTGAGATTTCCGTTCTTGTCAAGTAAAATATTTGAACCCTTGAGGTCTCGATGCAAAACACCACGATTATGACAATGCTCCATTCCTCGAAGAAGTTGTTGCATGTAACATTTAATCTACAATTATACATCCCAAAATACATCAAAAAAAAAAAAAAACAAAGATTTTCATCATAAAATATGAAGAAAAGAAAGAAAGAAGAAACCTGTGGCTCTGTGAACTTTTTGTCTCTATTAGATGATAAAATCCCAGCAAGATCATGCTCCATGTAATCAAAAACAAGATACAAGCTCCCTGAGTACTTTGAAGTAACCAAAGCTTGAAGCTTCATGCAATTAGGGTGGTCTAACCTACGCAGGATACAAATCTCTCTAGCCATAAACCGGACACTTTCAGGATCCATATTAACAAACCGTACTTTTTTTATGGCAACAATTCTATCATTTTGCAAATCACGGGCTTTGTAAACACTACTATATGTGCCTTGGCCAATCTATATTAAAAAAAAAAAAAAGAAGTCAATTAACAATTATATATAATCAATCTATCAACTTCTTTTATAAGTAAATAAAAAGAGTACTAACTTTGTCTAGCATCTCATATGAGTCAGCACTTCGGGGGGACCATCCTTGTATGGCTTCTGAAGCAACTGAGGTTAGCCACGCGGGCCATCCTGCTGATTTTTGTGCAGCTGGTGTACCACCTACTATGCTTTTAATTTGTTGCATCCTTTTTGACCCAAGTACCCTTTCAGATATTGATTGTTTATGGCCATCTTTTGATTCATTTTTACCATTTTGTGGAATACCATGTCTATTGGAAGGAGCAGCCACCTGTACTCCAGAATACTTTCCCTCCTCTTCTTGATCATTTTTCATTCCACAGCTTTTTGAGCAAATCCCACCCATTTTGCTCCTTTTTGGAACAGATACAAGGGTTTATCTTGATTGAATCAATTCACAATAACCCAAATATGGTCCTCTTTTTTAATAACCTTTGATAGGGGCACGATTAATGACCGCAAATTATTGTTCATTGAAGCTCTTTTGGGGAAAACAAAATGCGAGAGGCTCGTTGAGCATCCCACTTTCCCAGAACCTACAATTCCAGGCTTTTTACCCCAAAAGAAACGTGGTTTTCTAAACGTTTTTCAACAAAGAATCTAAAAAACGTGGATATATTAAGGGAACTGAAGATTAGACCGAATTTTCGAAGTTTTTGGTGTAATAATCAATAACATACCATTTTGAATAATCCAGATCAGTGCTACCAGGAATGAATATAGTTTGATTACAACCAAATGCAATCAACAAAACGAAAGAATTAATCTATAACGGATTGGTCCAGACCAGAAATCTTGCATCAGATCCAAATTTGTATTCAGATCCACATAAATTGTATGAAATAAATATGTATGTAGATAATTTTTATGTGAAATCTGATGCTTGGATTTCTGGTCGTTTCCGTGAGGTAACCTAAAAGGTGATCTGGGGATTCCAAAAGCTTTCCCCTCGCTGGATTTTGCTTCGTATCTGAATTTTATAACAGATTTGACGAAAGCATTTTTCTGAAAGGCCAAAAATGGAAAGCTTATAGACAAATACAACCGCGTTATAGGATACCCATCCATTATGTATAATCTTTTATGATGTAGAGAATTTAAGAGCGTATATGGTAATTAAAATCTAACTAAAACTGATGTTACTTACAGAAAAACATGGAAAATTAGCTTCCCAAATCAAGGCCATTGAAGAACAGCTAAATCGAAACCCTAGAAATCCGCTCACCCAGAGATTGTCTTTTGCAGATGTATTTGTGAGGAACGATTTGATGGCGGGAACAAATATCGCTAGTTCAAATACCTGTTAAATTTATAGAGTTAGTCCTTTAACTCTAAATTTCTCTTGTTTTAGTCCTGTATATTCTCAAAAATATTCAATTCGTCCTAAATGCTCTTCTTCCTTCACTCATTTGATAACAAGACGATGCATGTGATTTCGATATAGTGACTATAGTTATAACTATGATTAAATAGCAGTTAATAATCACTTTTAGATAACCGGTTATACTAACTACAACAAAGAAAATTATTCAAGACAAAATAAAGTTAATTATATATGCAATCTTTTACCTTCTTTTAAATATTTTTGACTAGGGGTAAGCAATCGGTCCAAACCAGCCCGAACCCGGTTCGGAATCGACACAGATTAACCTAATTCATGAGAACCGATAGCCGGACCTGTAAGGCTACACCGGTGTCGATGCCGGTCCCGGTCCCGAATTTTCGGTCCAAAACCTGATTGGAACTTGTACAAGTTTTTATGCAGTTGGTTTATAATATGTGTTAAATGTAATGAAAGTGTTAATGGAGCCGAAACGTTCTCCATTTTTTGTTAAACTTTCTAAGAAACTACATCATATCTCTTATCGCATCGAAGTCCGAATTCTTCGGTACTCTACCTAGATCATTTTCATACGTTTTTCTATTAAAAATACATAAAAAAGAGTAAACAGCATAAATTCAGCTTTGATATCCCATGTTCTAGGTCCGTAACTCAATCAATATGTAATCAGATTTGGTGATTCTACAGTCTAGAATTAATTTTAAAAAAATAAATACATGTTGAAAAAAATCATTTTCCGACTTCAAACGACAAAGTTATGACCTTTTAAAAAAAAAGACAGATTCACACTTTTGATGAAATAGAAAACAATTCAACTTTGATACTCCGTGTTTTTTTTTTTTTTTTTTTTGTTTGGGGAGGGGCTGTAATTAATTAGGTGTATCCATAGTCTAAAATGTACATGCTGGACATGTAGTTCTGATTTCAAACGACGAAGTTATGATCGTTTAAGAAAAATGACAAATTCAACATTTTAGCTGAAACAAAAAACAATTTAGGTTTGATACCTTGTGTTTTAGGGCATGTAGCTCAATCAATATTTAACCGACTTAGGTATTTCTATAATCTAAAATTAAGTTCAAACGGTAAATTACATATTGGAAAAAATATTAGGTCGTTCCGACTTCAATCAACAGAGTTATCATCGTTTAAAAAAGATGATAGATTCAACAATTTTGCTGAAATAGAAAACAATTCAGCTTTGATACCCCATGTTTTGAGGCTTGTAACTCAATCAATAAGTAACCAAATTAGGTGTTTATTTGGCTACAATTAACTACATGTTGGAAATTATTTGGACTACTCAATTTCCGGGCCGGTCTCGATTTTTTACCCCTAACCGGTAACACCGATTCGGTTTTGCATCGGAACCAAAAATGGTTAAAAGTGATAACCGATAACCGGACTGATGTATGCTAACTGGTCCGGTTTGGTCCATTCTGATTAGGCCAATTGCTAACTCCTGCTTTTGACCATCTTTTCAATGGTTAATGATTCCACAGCAAAAAAAAAAATTAGATAAAGGTTGGCAACACATATTATGTACGCCCACTTTAACACTAGACGCCTCCCTTGTCGACTTCGTTCCTCCTGGACATGATTCTACTAAGCTCTGGCTCCACCATGAAATTTGTATGCGGCAATCATCATCTAGAAATTTTTAGGATGTTCATGATGTAAAAAATTTCTAGACCCTATACAACAAGTCAAGGACGGCTTCAAGGTCAAGACTCCTATTGAAATTAGGGATCTTGGTCTTGATAGGGTAACCCACTCCATAATTATTATGTCCGCCTCTACCACGCCAATCAACAAATTGTTCTTCCTTTTATTCGTCATAAATGTCATTCATAATGGATTAACCTTCTGTTGTTGAAAAGTGGTTGACAGCCTCCTTTAGCACCACTGCCACCACAGTTGTTTTAGGGTTGCCTCTGATTGCCAACCTTGTGATTTCAAAGTCATTACAATGATCTACGATCACGACACGTCATTCTTCAAGTTGTGCAGCGCTACTATCGATTGCATGACATATATCATCAATATTATCCCCACCAATAGGGTTCGTTTGTGGAGCACCTTCGACGTCGTTCACCATTGGAATGCTAGTGAGCTTTGGGCTATGTTTAGCCCATCACAGTTAGATGATAAGACTGTTGATAAGCTAGATTTTGAACTCTGGAATGAATTTCCATAACTTGAAGTTTTCGCAAACCATTATCTCTTTCTATATTGTTTACTTAAATCTATTTATAAATGTTTGGTTCATATAAGATTTGTTGACATAATTAGTTAGATTATTTTTTTATGACTGTGAGCATGCTTATTTTCGCCACATAAATGTAATTCATGTCACCTACATATATTTATCATATTATCCACAACTTCCAATATAACTCAAAATAGGGATGAGCACAGGTCCGAAAACGGACCAATTAGAACCGAACCTGAAAGAATCGAAAACCGAATAAGAACAACTAAAGGAACCGAAAACCGAACCGAAAGGGAAATCGGTCCTCAGTTCGGTTACCCGTTCGGTCCAGGTTTCGTCGGGTCCGAAACTAAAAATAACCGAAAAAGATAAATGGGTTTGGATAGGTCCGAAACCAAAAATAACCGAAAATATAAAACTTTGATGTGTAGTTTACAAGTACAATGCCTAGAAAAATACTTTTGGGCGCTGTAATGCAATTTCTGGAAAAGAAAATTAGCGTTGTAGTTTGCACACAACATGTTTTGAAGCAATGTATTTTAGGGAGAATTTTTTTTTTTTAAAATACATTGCTTTAAAACATGTAGTTTACAAAGTGCAATGCCTAAAATGTACTTTTGGCATTGTAATGCAATTTCTGAAAGAAAAAAAAAATAGCATTGTAGAACATGTTTTAAAGCAAAGTGCAACTTCTAAAAAGGTCCTTAGCCTTTCAACTTCTCGGTTCGGTTCCTAGACCTATATATTATCCGAAACCTGATTGCATCGAACCCGAAAACCCGATACCTGAATAAGAGTTAAACTACTACTCGAAGACTGAACCGATTTACCCAATCGGTCCTGAACCGGGTTTGGTTCCAGTCGATCAGTTCCGGTTCTCAGGTTTTTTTTATCATCCATACTAAAAACAGTAAATCAAAAATTAACCTATTTATTTTTATGAAATACGTTCGACGTATGATTAGAAGGAGCACGTTTATGAAATATATCAAATAAATAAAATAAATGTTAATTGTTGAAAAAAATAAGTTTTAAAAGCGTCTTTACATCATAAACGATTAGAAAAAGTATTTTTATTGAATAATATCAGATGTGGAAAAAAAAGCCTTTCCTAAAAAATATTCGTTGTTGGAACGCTTTTATAACATGAGTGTGTGTATCAATACGTTATACGTATGACCACAATCTCTCTCGGGGACGGTGCCTGTGGCATCATGCGGCAATACCACTCCATCACGACACCAGCCTGAGAACGTAACACGTGTTCATCACATGGATTATGACAAACTCGCCACCACCACCATCCATCAGTACCAGTTAGCAACAGCAGGCTCATTTCTCTTCTGAATTCGTCCTCACTCGCCGCTTTAATTCTCATTATCTATCTAAACCATCAATTCAAACTCTCTACCATTCCAGTTTTCTCTCACTCGGTATCTTTCTAAGTTGTTTCCGTTTGTGATGGTGATGATGGATATGGTCAATTCTGTGCTTAATTGGGTTGTACCGCCAGCAAGTCTGTTGATGCTGGCCTTCTCATGGCCGGCGCTTACTTTCATCAACACCTGTGAACGGCTTTACTATTCTTTCGTCGATGAAGATATGTATAACAAAGTTGTGATCATCACCGGAGCTTCTTCTGGAATCGGCGAGGTTTGTTATCTATTCGTTCAATTAATTGTTGTTTCCTTCAAAATCTCAAACAAGATTCTAGTTTAGGATTCTACGTAGTGCTATAATTGCAATGGAAGAAATTTGGAGCAGAAAAATCCTATAAATTGAAATTGATCCTGGGAATTAAGTTCTGGAGATTGCTTGCTACAACACCCTTAAAAAAATGAGTTCTCGTAAAAATGGTCTCGCCATCCGTGGGACTCGAACCCACGACCACGTGGTTAAAAGCCACGCGCTCTACCAACTGAGCTAGAACGGCTTGATGTCATTTAAATAATCAGTACTTTGCAATATAAATTTACAGTTAAAGAATTAACCACAAACAGAACAACCTAAAAGATTTTAGAATCGGGTAACATAAAAGTAGCATAAAATCGCCATCCGTGGGACTCGAACCCACGACCACGTGGTTAAAAGCCACGCGCTCTACCAACTGAGCTAGAACGGCTTGCCGACGTTTTTCCCAATTAGCTTCTTACTATTATGATGTATAATTATTCAGCTAAAGAATAAACAACAATCACAACATAAATAAAAAACATCATAGAAATGGCCAACTGAAAATGTAGAAATCGCCATCCGTGGGACTCGAACCCACGACCACGTGGTTAAAAGCCACGCGCTCTACCAACTGAGCTAGAACGGCTAGACATTTCGAGTATCCTAATTATTTATAAATCTTTGAAACAAAACCAACATGATTGCCCACGATTATTCTACGGTCAAAATAATTAGAGTAAATTTAAATTGTCGACCTATGTGTAGCTTTAATAACGAACTGTCTGATTCTTCAAATCATAATATTCACTTATATCAAACAAGTGGTTAGTGGATTAAAGGGTTTTGAATGTAAGGTTTTAGATGATTATGGGATAAGGAATCATCAAGTTTGAAGATTAGATAATCCTTCCCTAGTTAAAATTTAACTTCAAATGTTTATTAATTGTCCTCCCTCGTTGGGTCTTGTAAGAGATATATGTAGAATTAGATGTAGTTTAGGAGTAGATTAGATTGTCGTTTCAAAAAAAAGTTTATTAATTGTTCAACTAATTAGTTTATTTTATTATATTTCATTTTAATCTCTAATATCCAATATTAAACTCATAACGTTTATATACTATTTCTATCATTATTTATTTTTATTAAATCTACATATATATGTCATAATTTTATCATGTTTTATTTATAAAAAAACTCAATTCAGTATTTTTTTTTTAACTTTTATTTGTTTGCGACATTATATATCATATTATGTATTTATATTTTATAATAATAGGTTTTGCCGTTTTGGTATGATGAAGCTAATAGAAATTGATGTGACAAAATAAAATAAAGAAGTTTTACAAGAGATTAACCATCGCGGATTCTTGAATATATAAAATAACAAAAAAGACATTATTCAGAAGATGAGAGCCATGCCATGAAATGGGATTAGATTAAAAGAAAAAGGCTAAGTATGTAATTTCATTTTACCCTCCATTAATTAGTTTAATTTTCATGCCTGCTATGATTATAACCCGCAGCAGATCCAAACATTAAAACTTTAAAACGTCCAATTTTTGTATCTTTCATAATAGTTGGTTGTGGGTATACATGTAATCTTAACACCTCTACTATCTGGTTTGGGGTAAATTGAGAATCATAGCTCTTTCTACTTAGGATATCAGTTTCAGTATCTTTGGTTGATTTAAGGCAAATTTTTTATTGTTATCAGCAAATCGCGTATGAATATGCAAAGAAGAGAGCAAATCTCGTATTAGTTGCACGGAGAGATCACCGATTGCACGGAATCAGTGAGAATGCTAAACGTATGGGTGCACCACACGTCTTAATAATGGCTGCGGATGTTGTCAAAGAAGATGAGTGTAGGAGATTTGTCAACGAGACCATCAGTTTTTTTGGGCGAAGTAATATAACCATCCATTCTTCACATGCATAAACTTCATTGATTCACAGCACTTTATACAATGGAAAAATAAAAGAAACAATTACTTTCGATGTTTGCAGTTGATCATCTGGTAAACACGGCAAGCTTAGGGCATACCTTCTATTTCGAGGAAGCAAATGATGTATCGATTTTCCCTATTTTGATGGTATAACTCAAACTCCAAGGGCTTTAGGGCAATTCCGATGGATGGATACTATAAGTTCTTAATTGATGAATTTTTATACGCTTAATTGTTGTATTTCAGGATATTAATTTTTGGGGGAATGTTTATCCTACATATGTGGCTCTTCCTTACCTCCGACAAAATCATGGTCGGATTGTAGTTAATGCTGCGGTTGAGAACTGGTTACCTCTCCCTAGGATGAGCGTATATTCCGTGAGTACATTCGGATCCACAATCCTGTTATGTAATTTTTATTTTCGTTTTTTACGCACCCAATATCACTTGTTTTTTATGTATAATTGACCAGGCGGCCAAAGCTGCTCTAGTCAACTTCTATGAGACTTTGAGGTTGGAATTGAACGGTGATGTTGGAATCACGATTGCTACACACGGTTGGATCGGTGCCGAAATGGCACGCGGGAAATTCATGGTGGAAGAAGGTGCTGAGATGCAATGGAAGGAAGAAAGAGAAGTAAGTTGGACATGAATCCAAAATTAACATCAACGGGACAAAAATTGACACTGAGATTGATGTCAATGGACTAAAAATTACGATTTTTGTGAAACGATGTGGTATAAATTTTAACTCATGCAAAAGATGTCAATGCCACATTGTGATCAGAAATAGCCCTAGAAAGCCTATTCGGTCTCATCCTCATCTGGTTCTTATGTTTGTTCCTTTGAAAGAATATTTTTGGATAAATCGCTTAACATTGTGTTTGTTTGTTATGATCCCAAGCTACAAGCGGCGGGTAGTCCCGTGGAGGAGTTTGCAAGGTTGATTGTATCTGCGGCTGTGCGAGGGAATGCAAACGTTAAATTCCCGAGTTGGTACGATGTGTTCCTTCTTTACAGGGTGTTTGCACCGGACGTATTGACGTGGACGTTTCGCTTCCTTTTATCAAACCAAGGAATGAGGGCAACATCTTTTATGGGTACAGGGAGACCCCTTTTAGAAGCTCCATCACCACCGAAGCGGCTTCTCACTGCAGACCTTCGTGCCCAACACATGTCTCCTCGACTTCAGCTACGGCTATTGGATGAATAAGGAAGTTTTCTCTTTACATCGTTATCTTCAATTTGTGTTTGTAAATGATGTTTTTAAGGAGAGTCTAAATAATCGATTGTCGGGTCGTTTGTGGTGATTTGGAACAGTGTGTTTGCTTGAGCAATGTTCTATCATATTTTGTACCTCAGAATATGGATTTTAAATGCATAATAAGTCGTAAAGATTGGAAATGATGTTGGGCGTTTGTGGACACGAAGTACTTAAATTGTTTGGTTTAGAAGATGAACAACAAACGAGGTTGGAGTAGCTTTAAAAGATGTATCAAATGCCGTTGTAATTTAAACAAATTTATAACATATACAATCATCGGTTACTTTTGAATTCTCAAACCAACATAACTCAACCACAAACTTTGTAAAACTGCGTAGATGCAACTTTAAGTAAAGAATGTATATCTTACAAGTTTACCTGTCAGACTGCTTTCACAATGACTCATGGAAAGAAGCTAATAAAGCTTAGTTGATGGCGGAATAAAGAAAATCCAAGAACCCTGTCCCCTTAAGGATCCCTTTACCAGTCAAGAGTTCAAAATCTAACAGCAAAAGAAACCCAATAATGGCTGCCTTTCCATTTATCAATTCGTTTTTTTTTGTGAAACCAAATCCACCCGAACCTTCATCAACCACCATTCTTGTCTAAACAAAAAAACAGATATAGTAGAAAAGTTAAGGGTGTAATATGTAGATATTTTGAATTGAAAGTGCAATGCTATAAGTTGTTACCTCGTCCACGTTGACATCGGTGGCGGTGATACCAGGTTGAGCCTTCCCGCTAAAGACGATTTCTGCAGATGCAGCGGACGGTGCAGATCGTCCCATGCTTATGTAGATGTTTTCACCATCAACTTTCACGGGATAAACAAATAAATTCCTTAAAGCGGGTGTGAGCACTCGTAAGACGGGATTTTTTGGAAACCATTCTTTGATGGACCCGTTTCGCAGATCAAATGTGCTATCAGTTGCTGGACACATGATGCACCCGTCCTACACAAGATTCTTGTCATCAGTCATAACAACCGAATTTTCATGAGCAAGTCTATTCTTGTTAAGAATTTTAGTGGGGTTGAGTTGTTGAGCAAGAAATATGTTTAGATTGGTGGAAAGTGGAAACCCTAGTTTAATCTTGAATGTGGGTGTTGTTTAGCTTGTTGTGTGTAATACGAGAGTGAAAAGGGAAGAATAAAGATTGTTAAAGCTTTGTAAAGAATTTGGCAGAATTGCCAGCAAAGTCTGATTATTTTAATAGTATCTTTGTAAACCAATGTAAGCATGGATGCTCTGTAAAGCGTTCTGTTAAGAATTGTATGTAATTTTGGCATCACCAGACATTGTACACATTAAAAGGGATATCTTCTCTAAATTTTCAATGTAATTTGATACTACAAATGAAAGAACGTCTGATGTCATACGACTACATGCAGCAATTTCGAATTTGAATTAGAAAATTTGGGGAAATCAAAACCTGGGTGAGTTTGGCATTGAGCAAGCCTTCACTATAAGCACCCTCAGCAGGTGATCTATTCTCAATAGCAAACACCTCATCTTTATACCACAACAGCAGAATCGTCTCCCCATCTTGTATTATAACTCTTCTCTCACCTTTCGGAAGCGCCGACAGTGGCACCACCGGAACCCAATTCTTTGTATCTTCAGAAACACCTGAGGACGATACATCCGCCGCCTTGCATACTATCCCATTACTCCTGATGGACAGAGTTACGGGCTTTCCTGGTTGGCAATTCGGATGATGCAATGATAGAAGTGGTAGTTTCCGGTGGTGGTGCGCCGTGTAAGGGGCGGAAAGGAGGCCGGAAGCGAGCTTGGCGGCGGCCGTAGTGGCCATAATTGATTGTTACGACAGTTATGGGCAGTGGGTGTTGACGGAGGAGAATGGAAAAGTGGAAATTCAATGAATGAATGAATTTGCATCTGTGTATTATCCAGAAAGCGCAGAAAGAATGGACTGGTCTCCCTTGCCATACGTACATGTTCCATAGCCACATAAAATGGATAATTAGAGTACATTACACTTTTGGTCCTTGTGGTTGACACGATTTTTCAGTTTTGGTTCAAATTTTATTTGACAGTATTACTCCTTGTGGTGGCCAAAGCTTACAATAATATTGGACCCTGATCCAAGTAAAAAAGACTAAATTACCTTTTTTGATTTCTTTTTTATTTTTCTTTTAATCTAATATTTATTTAAATAATTAAAAAAAAAAACTCAAACGAAAAGCGCACCACCGGTGATTGGGATCTGCAGATTTCCAACTTGAAAACATGAATGGATTCACCCAAAGTGCCACTTTCTTTCCGGTTTCCATCGTCATCTCCATGGCTTGTTGAGTCATCAGAAGAGGCATTTTGAGGACATGGTCGATAACGATGAGTTTACTTGCTAAATGTGTTTCAATCAATTCCAAAGTTCCCCAAACCCAACAGTGCCCTGGGAGAGAAAGGTCCAAGAGTTGTGATCGATGGAGTTGGTGGTGGCAAACAATCATTGTCTGATAAATATCAAGTAGAAATTAGTGATAATGGTATATGTTTTTCTCCGTTAACTCAATAGATCTTAAACCTGCATTTGAGATTTAACGAGTACGCAATTTTAATAAAAGATCAATAAAATGTATTAGAATACACACCGACCTTAGAGATCGGGAGATGAATTAGTAGAAACGACGAATTTCGGCAGCTAGCGAAGATGTTTCTGGCAAGGAAGATATCAGCTGGATAAAAATACTATTTTCCGGCGAGACTGGGTGCATTAGCTTTATAGGTACACATAATGCATGATTAGTTGTACTAACCACCACTCTACACCATGCCTTTCTTCCTTTTGCTTTCTGGGTTGTAACCACGGACACACATACACATTGTCGATTAAAACCCCATCGGATTAAAAAGAAACCAACTACCTACTTCTTATTGTCGATTCATTGAAGGGGAAAAGAGCGACCAATGTGTGGGATTAAATTGATAGTGAAGTAAGTGTTAAGAGTAAGAGAAATGATGCACAGATCAGGAAGAATAACAAAACGATTGAAGTTAGTAACCCGTTGAATGCTTTAAGAAATTGCATCGAAACAGTGATATAAGAGTAGAGATCATCCTGCTTCACGGACGACCCCTTCGTGGCGGCCTCCGCAGCAGAGTCATCATCCTCCTCCACTTAAAGTATCCGAAATCCTCATCCCTAACCATTTATCCCCGATGAAATGGCCTTGAATTCAGTTTTCTCCATTAAATTACGGTCGCTGTTGATCAAACACCTCCTCAAAATCGACCTCGTAAGTAATCGATTCATCTTCGAACCTAAAAGCGAAACTATTAGGTTTTAGTTGCGAAGAAAGCTGATTCAGTTTTAGATCGTTCTACACAAGTTCTTTCTCCCCATGTTATTGGAGGAAACCGAACAGTGCATGCTTCGCAGTCTACTGTTTCAAATATGTAGACACACATGTATATTGGTATTGTACAACCTATTAATCCATGATTGATAAAAATTGCTTAATGCTCAGCCTCTTCGCACCTTGATTCAACATTGTTTCTTTTGAAATAAATTCGATCACAGATTCAAAAGAATCTCAAGAAATAACTTTCCGGTGAGATGGTAAGAGTAAAAAAGGGAGGTAAACAGTCGAAAAAGAGTGTGTTGTTGGAAGAGAGAGAGAGACAGAGGGTAGTGTGTGTGGGTAGGTGAATTTTTTGGTTTTTTTTTTAATTAATATAAATAAATAATAGGTTAAACGAAAGATGAAATAGAAATCAAAAAGGGTAATTTGATTTTTTTTACTTGGACCAAGGACCAATTGTGTAAGTTTTTAGCAACCACAAGGACCAACACTATGAAAAAAACTTGGACCAAATTTGAAAAATCATGTCAACCACAGGGACCAAAACTGTAATTTACTCGGGTAATTATGTATATGATGCTATCTGTTGTCTAAGAGTTAAACATTTTACTCGGGAAATAACTTTCCGGTGAGACGGTAAGAGTAAAAAAGGGAGGTAAACAGTCGAAAAAGAGTGTGTTGTTGGAAGAGAGAGAGAGAGATAGAGGGTAGTGTGTGTGGGGGTAGGTGAATTTTTCGATTTTTTAATTAATATAAATAAATAATAGGTTAAAAGAAAGATGAAAATGAAATCAAAAAGGGTAATTTGAACTTTTTACTTGGACGAAGGACCAATTGTGTAAGATTTTAGCAACCACAAGGACCAACACTCTGAAAAAAACTTGGACCAAAATTGAAAAATCATGTCAACCACAGGGACCAAAACTGTAATTTACTCGTGTAATTATGTATATGATGCTATCTGTTTTCTAAGAGTTAAACATTTTACCGTCTCTCAATTATATCTGTAAAAAGATTGTTTTTGAAAGGTTGAATTTTTTTAAATTTAAGTTACAATATTGTTTCAATAAATTTAATCTTATAATATTTAACAGGGATAATGATCAGTAAGGGTAATAAACTTTGTCTCGTATACATATTTAGTCATTTATGTTTTTTCAGTCCACATTTGGTCATTGAACTTATTTTTGTGCTTGATTTACCCATTAACTTTTTAAAATTATTCACATTTTGTCAATTATTATTTTTGTTCACAAATATGACCATTAAGTTATTGGTCATATATGTACAAAAAGCATAAGTGACTAAATGTGAACACTTTTAAAATGTTCATGGGTAAATTGTTAAGGGTGTCAATCCCTAACAAATAAGATCGGAAATAAATTTCAATCAAACACTGCTCTTCTACACTTGGATAGAGTATATGGCAAGCAGGATCGAACCACAAGGACATGGGATATAAAGCTTATGCGTCTTAGTATAAAACACTAAGATTGTTGTAATGGGGGGTTTTGTAGTAAAAATAGAAATAGAAAAGAAAAGCATGCAAGTTTCAAATGGGAAAAAGCCTAGTTACGAGTCTTCAATGTTTATCGAATTAGAATGAATTCGCTTTGATGTGTTTATGAATGTAATTTTAAGTTGCCTTTAGATAATCATAAAATACAGTCTTTATGAGAATAACTTGCTAATTTATTTAGATAAAGGTCCACTTATTACCTAAACCTAGTTCCGTTTTATCCAACCTAAAGTACGCTCTTAGGCCAAATGCAGAAACTGCATGAGGTGTGCAAGTACCAATGAATGTCCAATTCTTCTCGTACGCTTGGAAGTGTGTGAACATATGACCAAATTCTAAACAAGGACGCTTGTTTTTGTTACCAAACATCAACTGTGCAAAACTATCAGGTGCTCACACAGTCGATTAACAGTGCGCGAATAAGATTTATTTAAGGTGGCCAGTCAAAAGCAAATAAGAATTCAAGACTTAAATTGAAACGATAAAATGATCATTAGAATAATTCGTAAACAAACATCAAACATAATGTTTCAAACTAAATGAAAAATATATCCGAACCCAGAACTAGAGTACGGGTTCTAGCCAGACATGACTAGAATGGAAACAACAAATACAGAAATGTAAATAAAAAAGTTGCTTACAACCAAATATATGTAAACTGAATCTTGAAAGACGTGATCCGGCATTCTAAACCTTCAAAAAGTAGCCTCGGAAGCTCTCCAGGTCGTGGGAATTGATCAGGGTTTCAGAACACCTTCCAAGCTGAAATGATCCACTATTTATAGGCCTCAGGACCATTAGCGCTAATTATAAGGTTAGCGTCGCTAACTTTTGGTTCTCCGGAAGATTGGGTCTTGGTCAGCCCTGAAATCGCGACGATTCTAATTTTTTGCAACCAATCCGCATTAGCGGCGCTAATGTTTAAACATTTTGGCCTTTTGTCATTTTTGCCCCCTTTTTCTCCAATTTTTGCCAGTTTTTGCCCAAATGTCCAAAAATCCTGTACAAAGTCATTTTCCAAGTGTAGCGAGTATTTTAGCCCTTTTAACTTAATTTTATCCATAAAAACACTATGATATCGCCTGAAATATGTGCAAAATTAACGCGTTATCATAAATTAGGCACAAAATTAAGTTTAGTGACCAAATGTGAACAATTTTAAAAGTTCGTTACCATATCAAGTCATTATCCCTATTTAATATTGATTCAAACAAAAGTCAATTAAGTCACAAAAATTTAAATATATAAATTATAACATCATAGATTGTTTGTTGTTTCATGTATTTAGGGTTCTTTTATCCCAAATAAGTATAAGTAGGTTGTTATTTCTTGTATTTAGGATTTTTGGTTCAAATGTAAGGAATAACAACGCACTTTAATTGACTTTCTTAGGAATTTTTTTTAGTTTACTCTTTTCAATAATTAGAATTTTCCCAAGTGCATGAAATAGCGATGTAGTTCGTATTTATTACATTTAGGTTATTTTACAAAAACAAGTAAAATGAGTTGTTATTTCTTGCATTTAGGTTATTTTACCAATAAAGGTGGTTATCAATGTGAAGACGAAGAATGTTATTATTCAATTCATAACTCATTCCTTGATGTCAGTCCTAGTCGTCCGTATATTAAGGAGGCTAAAGAAGACTAAGAGAAGGACCAAAAAATGTAAGACCTATTTTCTTTTGAGATACTTATTAAGGTAAGTATAGTTATTACCTTATAGTTAGTGTGGTTCTAGCTATTAGTTGCTTAGAGTAGGAGTGTAACGATCTTTTGTGATTTCCTTTGAGTTTTGAGTGTATGATGAGTAAGAAGAGGTTAAATCCTTTCTTATGTACTAATCTTGGTGTGATTAAGATTAGTTAAGTTTTCATATGAGTTTGGGTGGTTAGAATCTCATTTGGAAGAAGTTTGAGGTTGAAAATACTAAAAAGAGGTTACACTGGTCGTGTAATGAGGTTTAGAAACCTGTTCGAGACTGTTTTGGACCAACACGGGTCATGTGGATCTACACGGGTCATGTAGAAGTGATCAGGGGTAGGCAGTAGCTTGACACGGGTTGCTTTCGTGAGTGCGGGTCGTGCATGCGACATTAGCGGCGCTAATATGGGACATTAGCGACGCTAATGTTGTGCAGACCCATATATGTGCAGAAAAACCCTCATTTCGGAAAGATAACACCCAAATTCAATATCAGAGTATACTAAGGCGATTTTCTGTCAAATTAAGCTTGGAGATTCGTAGGGAAGCATATGTAACACCCCTTTTCTTCAAACCATATTTAAAATACAAATACAATTTTCAAACATAATTTACAACTCATGACTGTAAAATAGCCACTTAAATTTTTTTATTTTATTTTTACAAACTTAAAACTTGAGGGGTATTACAGACTCAATACAGATAACCATAATTTAAACTTACAGTGTACAATAACGGTCCCAACTGCAACTCCCGCTCCCTTCACCTAAGTACATAGCATTTCAAAAACATAGTATACGTGAGACATAAAGTCTCGTGAGTAATATGGGTTTAGACCCAAAACTTTTCTATTCAAAACTTGAAATATCAAAAGTACATTGCTAAAAACTGATTTATTTCATAAATCTCAAAATAACTTTTTCTTCTTTAATTTCAAACTTTAAAAAGAATTCCTTTTATAAAACTGCTTCCTTTCTCATTTTCTCGTGACCAACTGAAACTTATGAATTAAGTTAATTAATTCATTCAACTAGCTCCCCTTGCGGAACAGAACAAATCTGCCCACTCGGTTTGCTCATTCTGTCTCCCCTTTGTGACTTGGAACAAATTCAAGTACAAGGGTATACTTAAGCTAGACAACTACTTCGCGACGGGAGGTACCATCCCAGTAGTGTCTTCTGATCCCCCGATTATGTGGGTGATCCTAGTCCGGACAACTGGCTCATACTTCTTTAATTCTTACTTCATTTCATCTCAAATTGGTCAAAGTGGGACACAATTTGTAAACTATTCTTACTCAAACATTTTATGATTCTTTACTAAAAATACTTTCAAAAACTGCTTTCGACAACTTAGTTCCCATGAGGAACTTCTTACAAAAATACTTGCAAAACATACTTTAAAAATCTTTTAAAATACTAAGCCCTTGTATAGAGCTTCATTCAAAACTATTTTCCAAACTTTAGTATTTATAAACATTGGAAAATCATACTTTTCTGAAAAATAATATTTTGCTATGCACTATAGAAATCCTCATAAAACTCACCTTGATGTAGTTACAGATTTCTAAGCTTCACGTACTCCTTTCCCCTTTCCGTGCTCAACAATATTCGAAGCACCACCTATACAAGTATTATATATAAATACTCAATAAATACATATTATAACTGATTTTATAGTTCTAAGGTCTCATACGTCTCAACTCTAGGTTATAACAAATGTATAACCACTAATAAACTCGTTTTATAACTTTCACCGAAATACGTGTATTTTGCTACAGTATCCCCGAGAGGTCGTATTTCAGTTTTGACACTTTTACATGAAGTCTTAAGCCATATTAGACTTGTGTTCCAAATTTGGGATTAATCGGACAAGTTTAGCTTAAATCCCAAAATCAAGTTTTAACAATATACTTTGAAATTAACCACTGCCGCTACAGTGATTTTTCCGCAAGGTCGGATTACGGATTTGACAATTCCAGACATGTTTTCATACCATTTTAGGGCTATGGTAGAAATTTCAGACCAAACGGACAAGCCTAACATCGAGTTTGAAACTTAAAAATTGGACAGGAGAAATTCTATTTTCCAGCCGTGAGATCGGGTCGCGATCCACCCTTGGGTCGGGTCGCGATCCATAGTATAATGCCATTTTTGGCATTTTTTCCAAACTGCAGCCCCATTTTTCACCCCATTAAGCTCTTAATACTTAACTTAATTGGTTTAGGGTCATTCTTAGGCCCTAATTACCAACTTATATCTAACTTTGATTCATAAAAACATCAATTCTTCTTGAAAATCTTATTAGTTCTTCCGAAAATACAATTTTTTCACCAAAAATCGTTTTGTTGGATTTTTAATCTTGAAACTGATTTCTTGCATCACTTATACCATGTTTGACTTAACAAGACTATAAGAAACATATAAAAAATCAGTTTCATCTCTTTTACCCATTTCTAGGGTTCTTGAGATTAAAAACTCATTTTCACAATTGTTGCATCAAAGCTTCCTTTTTATCAATTTGACAACCATTACATGTTCAATTCATCATTTCTAACATGTTAGGTTCATCTAGACCATCTGAATTTTCAAACCCGTGACTTAGGGTTCTTGAGAAAAAATCACCATTTCTTAGCTTTTAACACTTTTAAGTGTTAGGATATGCTAAATGGATGATTTTGAGCAAGACAAGATCACTAGAACCATGATCTCTGGAAAATCAGAAGTTGAGGTTGGTTTCCCGTTCAAGAAATTTGAGTTCTAGGGTTATGATAATACCTCTTGGAGCTTGGAATTACTAATTCCTAAGCTTTTGTTCTTGATTCTTGGCAACGATCCTTGAATTTTCTTCTCCCCGTGTTCTTCCTGCTCACTCACGCTCTCTCTAGCTCTCTCTGGAAGTGTCTACTGATTTCTAGGAGAATGAGAGTTTAATTCTCATTTTATAATTAAATTTTTATAAAAACTTTACATTTTAGTCCTAAACTTTCACTTTCTTTACATAAATGGTCCTAAGACCCAAATTCTTGCAACAATGTCCCATTAACTTCCAACTTGACATTTTCTTAACATTTTTGGTCATTTTCATGTCAAATGACCATTTTGCCCTTTTTCGGCTAAATTCACTATTCACGCGATAAATCTCTAAACTTCACATAATCTTTTATTTATTATTATATTATGTTACAAATACATACTATTACACATAATAGTCATACAATACGACAAAAGACGGTTTTACTCTTTTTGACTTTTTCACGGGTTCTTACAGCATAGAGAGACTCGAATCTAACCACGTAAACGCGTTCTTGAATCCTAAGTCATCGAGGTAAGTAATTTGTCAGTTTTGGGGTTTTGAAACCCTAGCTTTCAATTTAGTGTTTTAGCTATAAATTGTTGCATATATTGTTAGTAGATTGTTAGTGGATGTTTCCTTGAGTTATTGATGTGATTATTGTCAAGTTTCTATGGTTGAATGAGTATAACCGCGGATTTGGGGGTTTCGGTAAATATAGCATTGTTATTTACCGGTTATACTCATTTTCCTCTTTCAATTTCTATATCTTTTGAGTTAGATGTTGTTGAGATGATTGTTGATGTCTGATAATTGATTTAGACTGTGGTGATACAACCGAGTCTAGTGAACAGGAGCTCGGTATGCGTAATTTGGGGATTTCACATACTAAGTTGATATTAGGTGAGTACTTTCCAGTACTTTAGTAAAGTTACACTTGCTTTATGCAGAGTATATAAGTTTGTATATGTATACATATGTGTTGTGTTGTTATTATGAAGACTGAGTAGTAGATTAATATTGTTATCTGTGGATAATAAATGATGAATTGGGTATAAACAATAAGTAATAGAAGAGTAGATGTTAGTGTGACTGAGGTAAAGTGTTCTTTTGTTGATTGTTATAACAATGAGGGTTGTTATAATTGAGTATATTTGATTGTGGGATGAGTATACGTGAGTGTGTGATTGAGTTTATAAATAGTATCGGTTGTGATACTTATTATCGAGTTGACGTTGCTAATAATTAGCTGGTGTTTGTAAAGCTAATATGTTACATGTTTCAGAGTTAAGAGAAGGTAAATACTTGCTAGTGAGATTAGTAAGAGCGAATGAAGAGAAATTATATTGATAGAGATTTGTAAAAATGTGTTTGAGATTACTCACTAAGCTTTTTATAAGCTTACACTTGAGTGTTATGTTGTTTTGCAGGTATCTGTAGCAGTGATAGGGGAAAGCATGTGATAAGGTGTGAAAGACAAGTTTAGAGCCTATCATTTAGTTGTGTTAGATTTATTTGTAATGTCTGGTCATTTGTAAGGACATTTTGTATAATTATTTATGTTGATAACATCTTCCTTCCATGGTTTGAGTACAAGTATGCCCATTTTGATATATTATTGTTTGAAAATTTTTTGGGTTTACTTTGTATGAGAAATCGGACGTTACAAAAAAGGTCTTGCAAAATTACAACACGTAGACGTGCTCTACTATAAGACATTTAAAAAAGGAAATGGGTTATTGAAATGAAGAAAGAAATTAAACTTGTTGGAAAAAGGATATTACATATGGATATGAAGTATGATGAACTTTGTCTAATAGGTGGACAATATTACAATTTCCGGACTTTTAGAATTACGTAACATCTATTACTATTTGTAATATTTTATTGAATTTCATGTTTATGTTATCTACTTTTATGTTTTTGCTATTGTACTTCAAACATTATAAGCTATATTGAAAAAATACATAAACCTATACAAACAAGTATGGAAACACAAACTATTTTGATTGGTATATAACTAAACACAACACACTGTAAACATATATTCTAAACCCTAAACTGTAACAAAATAGAATACACTCTAAACATAAATTCGAAACCGAAAACTCTAATTAACAAATCGATTGAAAATGCATGATTAGTTCCTTTATAATGACATGTTTGCCCTCAACGATATTGACCTACCAGGCATAAGTGTGTTATTTGTGCATTTATAGTCACATTTACCCTAAAACATGATGGCTCTTGAAGGCTTCTTGGTGGGCATACTAATTCTTAAATACGAGGAATTGAAAAAAGCACCATTTGACGTAGTGACTTTTATAGATTCTTTCTTGTTAAGCGATGAATTATTTAGATTCCTTCTACGACGATTAATTGCCCTTATCAACACAACAATGTTGGAATCCTAAGTCACGGGGACCATAAAAATAAGTGGGAAACAAATGGTAGTGTTTGTCATCATAGCTAGGAACGTGTATGTTTATTAGATGTGTATAAATACACTAGTCTAGGCAGTTAACAAAACACAGAAACACACACTAATACAAAGAGTTGTATAAGTTGTAACTGGTTTTTGAGTGATATTTCCAGTTATTAATCAAAGAGGTATTTTGGTTAATTGTTTCTAGTCTTTAATTGGTATCAGAGCTTAAGATCAGAAGCTGTGAAATCATACCTTTCATCATGTCGGATGGAGGAGTTGGAAGAAACGAGCAGCAGCGAGTGTTGCTCACTCAATCGACCGGTGGCGGTGGCGGATCGAAAACCGAAGGGAGGTGGAGCGATGTCATACTTGTCCGATCGGTTGTTGGCAGCGGTGGTTCGGTCGGGAACGCCGGTTACTCGAGTGGAGGCAGCGGCGGAGGATCGAATAGTGGTGGCTGCGGATTGAATCAAGAAGACGGAGGAGTCGGGAGGATCTCCGAAACCGATCAAGAAAGAGGAATACCGAGCAAAGGGTGTTGCTTACCCGATCCGTCGGTGATGGTGGCTCGAGCGGCGGCGAAGGGTCGAACGGTGGTGGCGGATCGAACGGATCGGAGAGAGAAATACCGAGAGGGTGAGAGAAGAGCATACCGGAGATGGCGGCTCGAACTAAGGCACGGGCGGAGATGGCGGATCCAATGGTGGCTCGAACGAAGTCGGCGGCGGCTCGAAGGATGGCGGAGTAGCAGCGGCGGCTCGAAGCTTGGACGGATGGAATACCGATCGGGAGAGAAGAAACGGCGGCGGCGGCACATCAAGTCGAGAAGGCGGCGGCGGCTCGAAGGATGGCGGAGGAACTGCCGATCGGGAAAGAAGAAACGAGACGAGGGTGGAGAAGAACCGAATCGGGGTATGCTCACCCGTGGCGGCGGAGGAACGACCGTCGGAAGGAGCGGCGGAGGGTCCGGCGGTAGTCACGGATCAAATGGAGGATCGATCGGGGGAGTTCTTCTTTTCGTCCGACAGAAACAAACCAGGGAACAAGAAGGCGTGGGGAAGAAAAAGTGGTGGGGAAGGTTTTAATCAAAGCGGGTCAAACCCAGGTGGCGGATCCGGATCCGGGTCAAAATCGACCCAACCCACTAATAAGCCCAAAAATCAGCCCAATTCGAATTCGGACTCAAATCGAAACCCGAAAAAAAAATCACGAAGGCGTCTCTAGAAGGACTTAGAGATTCGGGGGGTGATTGTTGGAATCCTAAGTCACGGGGACCACAAAAATAAGTGGGAAACAAATGGTAGTGTTTGTCATCATAGCTAGGAACGTGTACGTTTATTAGATGTGTATAAATACACTAGTCTAGGCAGTTAACAAAACACAGAAACACACACTAATACAAAGAGTTGTATAAGTTGTAACTGGTTTTTGAGTGATATTTCCAGTTATTAATCAAAGAGGTATTTTGGTTAATTGTTTCTAGTCTTTAAACAAGACATAGATCAAGTTAATTTAGAGTACATAAGCTAAAAAGATGCATTTCGAATTCTGAAGAACATATCTTTGTTTAAACTTAAAATGCAATATAACAAGCAGAAACAAAAATAATGTTATTTGATGTTGAAAGTTTGAAAATGGGGCATTTTGAACTCCAATGTCGGAAGAACACTAGAGAAATACGGGTATTTTGGACCTCGAAATCCAAAAATCACTACAGAAATACATACCAACATTGTCAAAACTCAAAAACTTAACAAAGCCGAATTATTACTATATAAGAGGATAACAAAATATCATTTCGGTGAAAGCCCGATGAACCTAAACTAAACATCTCTGGGGTTAAGGACCTATAGAGAATTTTAGAAGGGATTATGTAATTGGAAATGAAACCAACTTTATATAGTGTCTGAAATTGGAAATATCGTTGTATTGGAATGGAAATAAAACGGACCAAATACTTTATTTTAATAGATGACGTGATCATGATAATCCCTTGTATTTTATGTTTGATGTATAAGATATATAAAATTTATAAAAATAGCACAAAAGTTAATATAAGTCGAACAAACTTGAAGTTAAATAAAATGTGAACTACTACATAATGAAAAGGATACCACGGTGAAAATACAAACCTGCAACTTTCACTAAAGAAAATGATATGTTTTAGAAGGCTTTGACTGACAGGCTTTCCAAATTTGTATTTATTGTGGAACCAACCCACCTGTCGACAAACACACAAACGGCCCTTCGTTCAGTGCCTCATTCCCAAAGCACGCTTCTCTGTTTGCCTGCTCTCCGCACCATCTCTCTGAAACAACAATGGCTAGCAGACCAAATAAGAGCTTCTTCATGCCAATGTTTTGTCGAGTCTCCATTAACGACACCATCAAACCTGCTAAATTGTCCGAATCCTCTGTGGCAGATCCTTCGTCACCAAAGCTCAGCTGCATAGGCCAAATCAAGAAGAGATCCACCGCAACCGCAACCACCACCACCAACAACAACCGTTTCCTGGCTGATTCCACCAACACGAGATCCTCCGTCCATTCCAACCTCAGTTACACTAAGCTCCACAGATTCTTCTCCGGCAAAAACCTAATTTCTCCAGCTATTGACACTGCTTCTTTCAGCAATTGTAGCAGGAAATGTGTTACGAATCGAAGTAATAGCTGCAACGGTAGAGGAAGAATACCGACTAGCACGAAGAAGTATTACAAGAGTAGTAGTGATGATCCCGTTCTCATGAGAGTTGTAGTGGCCGAAGAGTTAGATCCGCCGTTGCCGGTGGTGAAATGTGGCCGCCGAGATCAGGAAGCGAACGTAAATCTATGGAAGAGACGTGGAATCGAAATGAAAACACTCCAGATTCAGCCAATCCAATTGTCCTTGGATCATAATACTAACAATAACAATGTCAATCGCAATTCTTAACTTCAAACATCGGCAAAAACTTTTCTGATGAACGGATCGATCGATATGGTAATTAATTCTCCTGAAGATTCGAGTGGATATCTGGACATTGAAACTTTTATTAAATTATTACTTCTTTTTTGGTTTTTTCTGGGTATCACAACACACTTTCGCTCTGTTTTCACGTGTTCATGTATTCAAACTTTGGAACATAGCTTGTGGTTGTTACTCAAATTTCTTTTTGTGACTAGATTCCAAATATGTTCTAGTTACAGGTAATGGTAGAATATAATATTACAAAGGCAAAAAAAGAAACTTTTGGTAAAATTTCCTTAAAAAGGTCATCAATTTCGTGCTTGTATTTTTATAATAATTTTAATTACATCATTTTCATTCATTTCGAATCCTATAACATGACATGAATAACTTAACAATTTCAATGATCAATAATAAAATATTCATTTTCTTGCTCAAGATTTTACAATTTTATTTATAACTTAACAAAATTAATATGATTAATATTGTTATAATAACTTACTTATTGTCGTGTCTTATTGATCATTGGTGTTCCGTCGCAGGTCAAGCCCAGGGAACATGTAATTAATAAAGGTTTTTGGTTAAATATGAAATTAGTACAAAAGTGTGAAAGCATTATGAACATTTTGTTTATAGGCAAACTTAAAACTAACTTTTTTACGAACCATTGTAATCTTATGATATTTGTTATATGATCAGTTTTTGTATGGAATTCAGTTTGATCATTGAAGTACGAAAGATCATAGAAAATTATGTTCTCTTTCGTGTCTTTATCCAAATAAAAAAACGCTTATTTGCTTTTAATCTTGCTTGAAAAATAAAGTTCCTTGCCGAGTTGAAACCATAAAAGCAAAGATTGAGTTGAAAGAATAAATACGAGATGACAAAGAGACAAAGTTCAAGAAAGATCTGTACAATTAAACGAACCAATATTAAAAAAAAAAACAAGTACAAAGGGAGCTTAAAAGGCCAAAAAGGGCGAGTTGTGGCACAAACAGATAATTATTAGAAAACTAGATCAACAAATCAAATTTTGATTATAGATGATGAATAAAAATTTGTGCAAAACCAACGTCTACAATAGAAACCAATAGCTTTGTTAGAAGACGAATGTCAACATCCATAATGGCGATGTGAATTTTTTTTTCTTCCATATTTAAGAGATAGATCTTTGATTCTTCTAGAGTTTCTAGAAGACGAAGATACAACTTGATTCGTGTTTTGAAGAGCCATCGACTATTCTTATTGCATAAGAACATTTATGTTAAATCTATAAGTAGTCTAATTCAATAATAGAGTAATGGCATACACTAAATGTCTTTTAGCATCCATATTTCATAGTTTAATAGAAAAAAGTTGAATAAGGTGGAATGTCTAGCTGACATTCACTGAATTAAACTCAACAACAGTGGAATGTCATTGTTAGACGTATTGTTGTATGGACTTAGGCTAGACTGTTATTGTATAGCATGGGCTAGGCTAGATTATTATTGTACATTGGCTATATTATTTGTAACCAGCCCAACTCTATTTTACCGTGTATATATGTTTGTATGCGTATCAATGAGAAGGCACATCTGATAATTTCAGGCTCTTGGAAAGTATAACATAATCTTTTTTCATAACACATAAAGGAATTGAATTCTGATTCAACATCAAAGTTTGACTGCCTCTCCATATTCGGTTTTAGGCTCCATAATTCCCCTTTTCCTATAAAGTTTCGTTATAATAAGAAAGAATGCTTAACAAAAATTGTCATTTTAGTGTAAAACTATTATATAATTTATGTGATACATGATCATGGGAAGCGAGATCTATTATTGGAGACCAGTTGAATTATGATATGTTTTATTGTAACAAAGATAAAAACCATGCATGTTATCATCTTAAGTTTTTTTTTTACATTTTTATTGCCTTTCTCTTATTCGATTCTACGCCAATACAGCTAAATCTGAACCAAAGAGACTCAAGGAACGATTATGACCTGATGATGAAGGCAGGTGAACTCATATGTTCTCATATATTAGAAAGACGAAGTAAAAAATATTTGTTGGAAAATGATTGTTCTTTTCTACACTTTCACATGCGAAATTAGATTTCTATTGAAAAAATTAATGAATAAAATACAAAAAGTGGGTGTCTACCGAGAGAATGGTCCTCTATAAAACTCCTAGCATTATTGCTTCTAAGCGTCTATGTGAGTTATATTAGTTGGACATATTATCTCTCAAGGTTACAGGTGCGTCACCAATGGATATTACTATAACTTGAAAGAATTATCATTACAATGAAATATCTTTGGAAGGTCAATTAAACTAGAGTATATAGAACATTTACTGAAAAATTATAAATCTTGAAATTGGTATTACTGCCGGTCTTCATTTCAACTTTCAAGATTGGTGAAATGGGTCAGTAATGGAATGAGATGTTTGGTGCAAAAAGACAACAAACTCAGGTTCATTTATTTTAGCTAGAATCATTTTTAGGCGTGGTATCCCAAAACGCCAAAAGTACATTCTTCCTAGAGCGTTTCTTCTGAAAATTTTTTGATTGTCAAGTGAAATAGGTACCCCCCCCCCCCCCCCGGAATACTACATTTTTTAGCTTTTATCTTATCGTTTGAATTGGGTGTTGTAGTGAGTTTTCTCAACTTTTCAAAACAAATTTATAACTTTTAGGTCCCAATAATGTTAAGTTTTAGAGTAAACTGCAAATTTGGTCCCTGTGGTTTGCACAAAAGTGTGACTAAGGTCCAAAAAGTTTTGGACTTGCAGCAGTCGTCCAAAAAGCGAAAAGGTTTGTGGATTTGGTCCCTGAGGCAAACAGCCGTTACCTTAGACCCGTTAAGTAGAGCACGTGCCCTCCATGTGAGGGCATTTTCGTCTTTTCAATACTGGTGTATATCACCGTTGCTTTAACTCGTTACCGCCAATTGTCTCTTCGTCTTCATCAGCTCCCAAGAAATCGTACGACTGAGGAGTAAAAAACCCTAATCTTGCCCACTGTAACTTCGTATTCGTAGATGGTGTTGACAATGTGGTCCATCAGACCATGCTCACAGCGTGTTGATCATACCCAACTATACGGTAAGTTTGTAACATCATTTGAAAACTAGTTATTTCTATTTCATAAGCTTACCTTTCATCGTTTTTGAAGTTGGATATCCCACCATGTTCACTATTGAACTTCATCATGGTGGGAAGTTCACCAAATTTCCAGGTACTAGATACATTGAAGGCTCTGTGAGGCACATTGACCTGGTGGATATAGATGAGTTTTCTATGCACGAAATGGACGCGATCATGGCAGAGCTAGGGTACACCGTTCCGCCTGTAATATACTACCACTTCCGCTTACCGAATGGAGACTTTGATTTTGGGCTTAGGGCTTTAGGTAACGACGATGATGTGCGTAATCTTGGACAGTACGTGAGAGACAACAAGTTAATCAGAGTATACACAGAGCATGGGGAGACCAAGTTGCTAACATATTTCATGTCCCCAGAAGGTGCAAAAAGGGTAACAATTAAAGAGATCACAGATGAGGAAATGCAAGAGGTACATTCAATGCAACCAGACACCGCTCTAACCTTGTATTCATTTGGGTCTACAACACCTGAATTTAGTAGGGTAAGGGGATGGAAACCAACAACAGGTACTAGCTCTTGCAGTAAGAGATTATGCTTGGACTGGCTCGACCAACCAACGATAGATGAAGGTGGGTATGTTAGTCATCAAAAAGCTAGTAGTTTGGATGAAATGGAAGAAAGTAGGGTAAAACCACATGAAGAACACATGGATGAGGGTGGGACAGAATGTCATCAAGAAGTTAGGTTAGATAATATGGATGAGGGTGGGTCAGAAGATCATGAAATACTTAATTTAGATCAAATGAAAGAAGGTGGGACAAATGCAAAAAAGAATTCTGGCTTGGAACAAATGGATGAAGGTGGGACCAAAGATCATCAACAAACTCCACCAGAACATACGAATAATGTTATGGAAGACTTTTTAAATGCGGAATTAATGAAAGGTATTGAAGGATTTGACCCATTTGTGGAGAATATGGAAGACTTTCTAGATGAAGAAAACTTTAACGTAGAAGACATGTGTGTTGATAATGAAGCAGAGGGTGGGGAGAAGGTACAAGACTTTTTAGATGAGGAAACTGTTAACTTAGAAGATATGTGTGTTGATAATGAGGCAGAGGATGGGGAGAATTTAGAAGACTTTTTTGATGAGGAAAATATGGTATCAGATGTTCATGTTGATATGGATGATTTTGATATAACTATAGAGATGGATGACACGATGACCACTACTGTTGATGTGGAGGATGAAGCAGAGGACATAGAGGTAATAGATAATGAAGAATGGGATTCTTTTGGGGATGAGTCGGACAACGATAACAAAAGAAAACGAATTATGAAAAATTTGGGTAAAGACAAAACATGTTCAGAAGGCCATGTGCATAAACCTTCTTTTCACGTTGGTCAACAGTACAAAAGCAAGAAGGAGTTGAAGGACAGAATTGACACACACGCTTTAGAGACTAGAAGGAATCTAACTTTTTCAAAAAATGACAAATTTAGGTTAACAGCTTTCTGTGCTGGAAACCTTCCAGATGTTAATGAGGATAGGGCTGGTGGGTCCTCCAAAGTCAAAAAAAGTAAAAAGTAAAGTCAAGGTTAAAGAAGTAAATGAGGTAGGTAAAGGTAAATGTAGTTGGAAGTTACACGCATCTAGGGCTACAGAAGATGATGACTGGGTTGTAAAAACATACAACCACAACCACATCTGCCTTCAATCAAGGGACATCAAGTTGTGCACTGCAACGTCTATCTCCAAGCAAATAATGGATCAAGTAGAGTCAAATCCTGAAATCCCAGTTCGTGCCCTACAAGATCAGCTACAGAAGAAGTATGAGGTTGCTTTTTCTATCGACAAGGTGTTTAGGGCTAAAGCTGCAGCAACTAAAATTGTGGTTGGCGATTATACAAAACAGTATGCAATTCTAAGAGACTACATCCTGGAGTTACAAGCAACTAACCCAGACACAACTGCAAGAGTTGATGTTTATTCAGAGCCAAATCCAAGCTCACCAACCAGGCAATTCAAAAGAATTTATGTGTGTTTGGGTGCGTTAAAAAAAGGGTTTAAGGCTGGGATGAGAGACTTTCTAGGATTAGATGGTACTTTTATGAAGGGACCTTTCCCTAGTCAGGTGTTAACTGCAGTTGGGGTAGATTCCAATAATGGCATATATCCTCTAGCATATGCCATTGTTGAGGCTGAAAATACTTCAAGCTGGAAATGGTTTTTGGATTGCTTAGGGGAAGACTTAGACCTACATGCAAATTCCAACTTCACTTTTATAAGTGACAGGCAAAAGGTAAATCCTTTTCATTCATTCAATTTCTTTAATATATGTTGTTAACTTGTTTTGTAAATGTTTATTTTACAGGGTTTGCTTCCAGCAATTTCACAAAAGTTTCCTTGTGCTGAGCATAGATTTTGCCTCAAGCATATATATGAAAACATGAGAAAATACTGGAAAACAAGAGAGTACAAAGATCATCTTTGGAAGTGTGCAACAGCCACCACAATACCTGAGTTTGAAAGGTTTATGAGGGAGTTCAGTTTCTTTGACATGAAAGCACACGAGTGGCTTAGTAAAATTCCTGCCAAACATTGGGCTAGAAGTCATTTTACAGGTTAGACCATACAGTTTCAATACATGTTAATCTATCAACTTTATCCTTGCACAATTACAAATTACCAGCTATTCTTAATTATCAATTTACAGGTAGGGCAGTGTCGGATATGTTGCTCAACAATGTTTGTGAAGTTTTTAACAGCAAGCTACGTAATGGGAGAGATAAACCTATCATCACCAGCTTGGAGTTCATAAGAGAATATCTTATGAAGAGGATTTGTAATGTCATGAAAGTTATGAACAAATGCAATGGCCCACTTACACCAACTGCTACTAAAATCTTGGATACTAACATTAAAAATGCTTCACAATACACTGCCAGATGGAATGGCCTTCATAAGTACCAGGTTCAAGGCCCATGGCATGATCAACATGTGGTTGACATGGGACAGATGAGTTGCTCATACAGGAAATGGGAGCTAACTGGAATCCCTTGCAGGCATGCTATTGCAACACTCAATGAAATGGCAGACAATGGTGAGACAGTCAAAGAAATGTATACATACGTCCATAAAGTTTATTGGCTTGAAACATGGAAAACAGCTTATTCTTTCAAGGTGGACCCAATTAAAAGAAGATCTATGTGGCCCAGGAGTGAATGCCCAACAGTACTTACACCTCCTCCACACCACAAAGTAGTTGGGAGGCCAAAAAAGAAAAGAAAGCAAAGTGAAGATGAGAGGAAGTTTACTCAAAGTCAGAAGGGGAGTCAAAACCAAAGTCAAAGTCAGAAACTGACTAGGAAATTTGTGACAGTGACATGTGGTAAGTGCAAACACAAGGGTCATAACTCTAGGACATGTAAGGGACAAGGAGGGGTTGAAGGTACTAGTCAAGGAAGGGTTTGATGTGGAGGATGGGTGATGATGGATCCAGGAAGAATTTGTTGTACTTTTGAATCTTTTTTTGGGCACTTTTTTTTGTTAGAAACCTGGATTTCTTTTGGTTGCACTATTAATGTAATGTATGAATGTTGTGATCGAATGGTTATGTATTAAAGACCTGTTTCATATTATATGTTATGTGTGTATGTTATGTTATAATGGTATATTAATGAATGGTTTTCTTTTGGTTACACTTGGTTTGTTCATGAGATAATGGTTTCAGTTTATTGTTATGTCATTGTGAATTGGTAAGGTTATTAGAATGGTTTTGACTTAATGGTATGTTAGTGAGTGTTTTCTTTAGCTTGTACTTTGTATGTTTATGAAATAATGGTTTAAGTTATTGGTTATCTAATCATGACTAGGTATGGCTATGAGAGAATGGTTATTTATAGTTGACTTATTTCATTGTATATGTTATGTCTTAATGTTTTGTCTTAATGTTATGTCTTATCCGTATATTGCTGTATGCTTAACCAGTGGTATGGCTTGGCGGTTTGTCCCAAAATCCACAATTGCTAACATTCTAATAACTAACCATCATCATATTTAATTGAACAAACATGAACATTACATATGGTTTTACAGAAAATACACATAAAACTGTCCTTACATGCTTCTGGTCAAACTAAACCAAAAAAAACCCAATTGCAAACACCAAAAGACAACAAAATTAGGGTTTTTTTTGCCAAAAACTAGTACAATATGTGCTTACATCCTACAGATTACGTAAGCGATGATCAAAACCCACGTTACAGCCAAATACATCTTCAACTTTCGTTGTTGAGCTTGTAGATTCCCCATCGCAACCTCGTTCCTGTTAATTGTTCTTAGCAACCCAGGTATTACATCAGTTGAACGGCGACACATTGGTGGATCGTGCCAACCAATAAACCCACATTCGGAATTCTAGAAATATTCAATAAGAAATCAAGATTACTACATAAATCAGTGTTTAATAGATTAATATCAAATGCATACCTGTGTAGGGCAACCGTAAAATCGCCGACCTGGGTTGAGAGATGTCCATGATGTACGCACAATTGCTTCTTTTCCACAAAAGCAGAGCACCATTGATAAAAAAAAACCTTGGATCTTCAGTCACCGTTTTTGAACTCGAACGAGGAAGAAAGAAGAGTAAACTTACGTCTTTATAACCAAATAAAATCAATAAAATATACACCAGTATTGAAAAGACGAAAATGCCCTCACATGGAGGGCACGTGCTCTACTTAACGGGTCTAAGGTAACGGCTGTTTGCCTCAGGGACCAAATCCACAAACCTTTTCGCTTTTTGGACGACTGCTGCAAGTCCAAAACTTTTTGGACCTTAGTCACACTTTTGTGCAAACCACAGGGACCAAATTTGCAGTTTACTCTAAGTTTTATATAAGAAATAACAATGTACTTTCTTCTCTAAGATAGTAATATCAAATTAAAGAAAGTTTAGGTCTCAGTAATGTTAGGTCCCAGTATGGTTTTATAATAATCAAATTAAGGAAAGTTTATTGCTATTTCTTGCTTTTAACCCTGTTGATGTCTATCCAATGGTTTAGCCAACACGTGGTATTTGTTATTTAAGGTGGATTTTCTTCTGTTGATTAATGAAATCATCAAATGTAGAAAGTTTGGTTTACCTCTTCCAATGAGAAATTGATATTCTTTTATTTAGAAAGTTGATCCTGGTATACATTTGTTTATTCTATATTTCTATGTGTGCTAATCGTTATTATTGACTAAGCCATCATTTTCCTTTTGTAAGGATTACTTAACTTGAAAACCGTAGGTTTTGTTGGTATTTTCTTGGGATCAATCTATATTCAAGAAGTTCGACCCAATTGTATAATCATATAAATTATTTTTGTTATTATATAAGTTTTTTTAATTGTCAACCGTGTAACATACGGGTTTGTTACCTAGTATGTATATATAACAATTGTTATGTACAAATCACTTCCTTTCTATAGAATTTTATAGCCAATATAGATCTTTGGTTTGACTTTTTCACAAGTCAAAAAAGAATTTCATCACAGATGATATCTCTAAATTCATGACTATTTCAGATTTTTCTTAAAAGATCATCAATAAATAAGATTATTTTATTTATCATCTAAACTCTAAAAACTTTATAATCGGGGTGATCGGTTTTCAGTCTGAAAAGTGTAATTTGCACTAAATAATTTGATAACCTGCAACAACCCTCGGAAACCCTTGAAAGAAATCACAAAACTCTCATAACCCAGATTTACTTTACCCTGTTTTGAAGGGTTTACGTATATAAGCACGCAGAATTTAATTCGTTGCCATGAACGCAGCTGCGACCTCTCGTGCTCTGCCTGGCTTGAAACTCTCAAAGTTGACATCCTCCAAATTCAACCACAATTCTTCAGTGTAAGTTTTATATAATAATTTATTTATGTACAAGCATAGATGCCGTTCATTCGTGTTTATGTTGTGTAGGTTATGTTATTAATTTTGTGGGATCAAGTATGAAATGTAGTACTACCTCTGAAGGTGATGAAACTTTAGATTAGGTTTTTGTAAAATCGCTGAAAGATGTGATTTCTGATTGTTGTATAGTGCTTTTCTGGCATATGTATGTTGTAATTTGCCTTATGAAGAAAATTTTTCGCCAGAATTCACTGATTATGATATATAAATCTAAGTCTATTGGAGATTCGTGTATTCTAATCTGGTTCTATAAAATTGGTTCACATCATGGTGTTTAATTCTCATCTAACCCGTATATATGTTATACTCTGCCTTCAAATCCTTGTGTTTCCACATCTTACCAATTCTGTTTGTTCGTATTGCGATTTTCTTTAATTTAGTTATGCATTTCGTGATTGAAGTTAGGCAAAGTGTTTAACACGTAAACAAGCTTTGGTTAGATCACTTACTTCCTTGCCATTCTATTCGCTTCTGTTTTCTTGCAATCACTCCCTATTAGGGAAAATGTTTTAGTTATTCCAAAAGTTCATACAATTTATTGAACTTTTTCTTGTTGATCATAAACTAAACTAAAATTTACACCTGCTTCTTTTACTTGCAGTGTGTCATTCCATAGAAAAGCTCAAGTTTCTTTATGCAGCCATACACATGCAATAAAATGTGAAGCATCTGGGAACTCCAGCTTAGCTGGAAAGACCTTTTGTTCTGTAGGGATATGCACACAACCTTTGAGTGATATTGAATCTGATTCACATGTGGAAGAGGAAAAAGTTGGAGTACTGCTTTTGAATCTTGGAGGACCAGAGACACTTCTTGATGTTCAACCTTTTTTGTATAACCTATTTGCAGATCCGGTGCGTTTATTGTTACAAATAATTCTTTTTCTATGATAAAAAGTTCAATGCTATTTTAGTTTCAATATTTTTCTTAATGCTAACAATTTTAGTATATGGACAGGATATTATCCGTCTACCAAGGTTGTTCCGTTTCCTACAACGCCCTTTAGCACAAATTATTTCTGTATTAAGGGCACAGAAAAGTAAAGAAGCATATGCCTCTATTGGAGGTGGTTCACCTTTGAGAAAGATAACAGATGAGCAAGTACGACATTATAGTTGCTATTGTTAAATTCCAATATATATATATATATATATATATATATATATATATATATATATATATATGATTTATAATTTTTTTTTTTTTTGTTGTAGGCTAATGCTCTAAAATCAGAACTTGAAGCAAAGCAATTACCTGCTAATGTCTACATTGCAATGCGTTACTGGCATCCTTTCACTGAAGAAGCCGCACAACAGGTAATTTTTTGTCATCAAATCATCTTTTTTCCTTTTGGTTTCTCATGTTTACCATCAGGGATTTTAACACAAAAGATTAAAGATTACCGTAAAATTATCAATTAAGATTGTTAATAATGATGGTTCTTTTTTATTCATGATAGATTAAGAGGGATGGAATCACGAGACTTGTGGTGTTGCCTCTTTACCCTCAATTTTCTATTTCAACAACAGGGTCAAGTATACGGGCACTTGAGAACATATTTAGGGAAGACAAAGTTTTGTCCAAGATTCCTGTTGCTATTATCCAGTCTTGGTATCAACGATACGGTTATATTAAATCTATGGCTGATTTGATTGAGGAAGAGTTGCAAAGTTTTAAAAAACCCCAAGAGGTAAGCTTCTTTGTTGATTGCTTTTGAATTAGAATCAAATTAAATTCCATGACGTCTCAGAATAGAAGTATCATAAAAAGGGATAAATGCCTATCCCAATTAATGAAAATCAATCCTGGAGAAGGAATCACATTCCATTCCATTCCAACTTTGATGAATGCATACCAAACACTGTCTTACTGTATGTGATTTGTAAAATTGTAGGTTATGATATTCTTTAGTGCCCATGGGGTGCCAGTCACATATGTTGTTAATGCTGGTGATCCATATAAAGATCAAATGGAGGAATGCATCAACTTGATAATGCAAGAACTTAAAGCAAGAGGAATTGAAAATAATCATAGATTGGCTTACCAGGTCAGCAATTCAAGTTTCATATACTTCTTAGGGTGTTTTATATAAGCTTTTCAAAATTCCATTTTAAAGCAGAATTTCTTTTGATTCCCTTTATGCCCATATCAGAGTCGAGTGGGGCCCGTGCAGTGGTTGAAACCTTACACTGATGAAGTGCTTGTTGAGCTTGGCCAAGAAGGTGTCAAGAGTCTTCTTGCGGTTCCCGTTAGGTACATATAAATTTTTTTGAAGGGGAGATTTTGATTATATTATATCTCCAAGGTTGATATGTAAAATTTTGAAAACTTGACCAAAATGAAACGGGTAATATATGAAAGTACATTGCTATTTTTGCATTTAACAATTTGATGTTTGGATTTTGAATTATCAGCTTTGTGAGCGAGCACATAGAAACACTGGAAGAAATAGATATGGAATACAAAGAGCTGGCTTTGAAATCGGGTGTTGAAAACTGGGGCCGGGTCCCGGCTCTTGGGTGCAAGTCTTCCTTCATTGCTGACCTGGCGGATGCAGTTATCGAAGCGTTGCCTTCTGCTACTGCCATGTCAGCAACAACGAGCAGTAGCAGCTCTGAAGAGTTTAATCGTGATCCGGTTGGATACGCGTTAAAGATATTTGCTGGTTCCTTTTTAGCGTTTATTCTGTTTTTTTCACCCAAAATGCTATTGGCATTCAAGAAGCACGTTGTTTAGGTGATAATAATCAGCTACACTTTCTTTTGGGTTCTTGAAACTTTGCGGTTTACAGATCGGTTTTCGAACTTTTGAGATGTAGTAAACTGGACGTGTAGAGATCAAATGGGAAAAAAGGATTCTATTGTTCCACACTGAAAATCCTGTAATTATATATTTGATGAACTGAAAAAAAATATTTTATAATTTTTTAAATATTTTATAATTTTTGTATTTTTAAATATTTTATAATTTTTTCTTTTTCTATTTTGAAATCATTAAAATTGAAAAACAAAGTAAATGGACCATATTGCCCTTACCTTCTAAATCTCAAGAACTAAATTGCCTTTATGCCCTTACCTTCTGCGAATGAAATCTTAAAGTCATCTTCTTAACCTATCTGCACCTTCTTTTTTGCCTTCTCCCTATCTTCTTCTTGCAATCGGCTACGAGAAACATGTAAAATTTTATGGCTTTCTTTGTGAATTACAACTGATGGCTTTCTTTATCCAAACATCAATCGGCTACGAGCAACTGTCTTCTTCTATATATATGATATCCGAATCAAGCCTTGTATTGAAAACATTACAAGGTTCAACATTATGAGATGTAATACTCATTTAGTTGGTTGCTATCTATTGATTAGATCAAAGTTCGCTGTTATTTCTGCATATTGTCACAAAGTTCAATGTTTTTTTTGTGGATGTTGTACGAGGTATGATTAGCAATCCTCATCCATGATTCTAGTATAGAAAAAAAAAACTACAGCAATAAACATATACTTATCATTTAAATATAACAGATATAAAATTAACATAATAATGTCAAGGTTTTTGTAGCATATACTAAATCTAACAGATTCCATGCAACTTCAGATACCCCCGATGATCAATTTGATCGTTATTGGGAGCCATATGGCAAAAAGAATCCAACATCTTCAAGAGGTAAGGACATAAAATTACATGTTGGTCGTAGCCGATTGCAAGAATGAAGATGGCGAGAGAAAAAAAAAAGACGCCAAGAGGTTAATAAGATGACCGTCTGCTTTCCTGGTCACCGCCATCTGCGGCTTTTCCAAATCTGATTAAACGCTGCGCTGTCTGCTTTCCCGGTCGTCGCCGCCGTCTGCTTTCCCGGTCACCGCCTTCGTCGATGTCATTGCTGCTTTCCGGTGGACCTCCTACATCAGACCTCTTCTTCTTCAAGAGGTAAAATTTCTGATTTTGATATCCTAATAGAAACTTTCTGCTGATGCTTTTCCGGTTCTGAAATGTGAAGTTCTTCTGATTTTCTGATTTTGTTGCTGAAATAGTTGCAATGTTTTTGATATGTTTACATTGAATCTGATTTCACATTGAGATTGTTTTGAAATCTGAAATAGTTGCTAAAATCTGATTTTGCTTGCTGTAAAGTTACTAATTTTGTTGCTAAAATCCATTTGTAGTTGTAATGTTGAATTGAAATATGATTTTGGTTGTTGAAAACTATCTAATGTTGTTAAAGTCTGTTTGAATAAAATAATACAAAAGGGTAAAATTGTCATTTTTTTTCATTCAGCACAACAATTAAGATGTTCCGACCAAACAGCATGTTAAAGTTTCAGCTAGACCTGGCAAAATCAGTCACGACACGATAACTCGACACGAACCCGACACGAAATTAGCGGGTTTGGGTTAGAGGTTTCAACCCGTTTAAGTAAACGGGTTGACACGACACGACACGAAAGTTAAACGGGTTGGGTTAGGGTTGATACTTTCAACTCGAAGATGACACGAATGACCCGTTTATATATATATATATATATATATATATATATATAGATATATATATAACTGCGAAACTTACGTTATGTATATAACGTGTGGATGTTTAACAATAAGTAGCAGATTGGTTTGATGGTTAAGGCTCATGGCAGTATGGCACATAAAGCTTTGAGGTACATGGTTCGACTCTTGTCAAACACATTTATTGTTTTGCCAGCAAGAATAAAAGCTCTCAACTAGTTCTATTTTGTCTACGAAATTTTCCATCCCACATCGCTGGTGGGATGAAAGTTTCTCCCTTCTCCTCTCCTATATAATAAGAATCAAGTTTGTGCTTCTAATACTCGTGGGTTAAGCCTTGGACAAGAGATCCGGTTGGCCCGATTTGGTCTAAGTTGGGCCGAATAAGTCCGATTTGGGTGACAAGAGTTCCAACTGGGCCGATTTGGTCTAAGTTGGACCGAATAAGTCCGATTTGGGTTGAATTAAACCGATTTGACCCGAGTTCGTTTTAGTTTCCAATTTTTCGCGTGTCGTGTCGGGTTGACATGGGTCCGATCGTGTCGTGTCCGTGTCACAGGTCTCAACCCGTTTATATAAACGTGTCGTGTCCGGGTTCACTACTCTCAACCCGTTTAATGTCTTGACACGACACAAACCCGACACGACACGACCCGTTTGCCACCTCTAGTTTCAGCTCTTAAAAATTCAGACCTCTTAAACATACAGATCTTAAAAATTAAGATGTTGGCGAACAGGGCCTTAGTTTGAGAAATATCATTAGAAAACAACGTTACTCCACTACTAACGTAATTTTTCATGAAGTTGTAACCATTAATGAGTAATGCCATCAGATTCAGCTCAATTGTCACAGTTAGCCATCACACAGCGATCTGAACATGCCAACATCTTGTGGACTTGTGGTCGCTCAAAATGAGATTGTTTCGAGGACAATGACCACAAAAATTCATCCATGTTAACATCGCTTGTCACCTCCCTCAAAGAATCAGCAAGTCAAAACAAGTTATCAAAAGCATTCAACTGTTTCTCTCTCATCATACAACAAACTCACCATGCCTCTTCATCTGATTTCTTGTTGCAATCATTGGCTTCTCTTTTTGCATGTTGTTCGCAATCTAAAGCAATTTCGCAAGGCAAACAACTACACGCGTATCTGGTTTCTTCCGGGTTTGAAAAATCACGTGTTTTGGTTCCGAAGTTAGTCACATTCTATGTTGCTCTTAATCTTTTCAATGATGCATACCATGTCACTGAAAGTTCAAAGATTATGCATCCCTTGCCCTGGAACCTACTTATTTCTGGTTATATTAGAACTGGGCTTGCGAACGAGGGTTTGTCTGTGTATAGAAAAATGGTACAGAAGGGGATTATACCTGATAATTATACTTATCCTTCAGTTCTCAAAGCTTGTGGCGAGGAATTTGATCTGGGTCTCGGGAGGGATGTTCATGAGTCTATTGCGAAAGCGGGGTTGGAATGGAATTTATTCGTGCACAATGCGTTGGTGTTCATGTACGCAAAATGTGGAGACCTGAATGTTGCACGCAAGTTGTTCGACGAAATGCCTGTGAGAGATGAAATTTCTTGGAACTCCATAATTTCAGGGTACGCATCTCAGGGCATGTGGAGGGAAGCCTTTGAGCTTTTCAACCATATGCAGAACCAAAATGTACAAGTGAATGTAATCATCTGGAATACCATTGCAGGAGGCTACTTGAAGACAGGCAACTATACACAAGTACTGAAATTACTCTCACAATTGAGGAAATGGGATCCAGTAGCTGTGATCAATGGATTAGGTGCTTGTTCCCATATTGGGACATTGAATCCAGGAAAAGAAATTCACGGTCTAGCAATCCGCACATGTTGTCATGACTATGACAATGTAAAAAACGCATTGATCACAATGTATTCCCGGTGTAAAGATCTTAAACATGCTCATATTGTATTCAATCTGGTAAAAAACAAGACTGTCATCACTTGGAACTCCATAATATCAGGATTCTCACACTGGGACAAATCCGAGGAATCCTCGTTTCTATTCCGGGAGATGCTTCTTTCTAAAGTTGACCCCAATTACGTGACAATAGCAAGCATACTTCCTCTTTGTGCACGTGTGGCAAATCTACAACATGGTAAAGAGTTCCATTGTTACATTATAAGGCATGAGGAATTCAAAGATTACTTATTACTATTCAATTCTCTCATCGACATGTACGCAAGAACCGGTAAAATCTTGCTTGCTAAAAGATTGTTTGATTCTTTAGCCAAAAAAGATGAGGTGACATACACTTCACTCATAGCTGGTTACGGGATTCAAGGGGACGGGAAAATGGCTGTTGAGTTATTTGAAGAGATGATTAGGTGTAACATAAAGCCGGACCATGTAACCATGGTTGCGGTTCTTTCAGCTTGTAGTCATTCGGCTCTAGTTGACCAAGGTCAAACTTTATTCGAGAAGATGTCTTGTGTTTATCGTATAGTGCCTCGGTTGGAGCATTTTTCTTGCATGGTTGATCTTTATGGGAGAGCTGGATTACTGGGAAAAGCAGAAGAAATAATGAGAAAGATGCCTTATGAGCCAACAGCTGCCATGTGGGCGACTGTGATTGGAGGGTGTCGGATTCATGGAAATAAAGAGTTAGGAGAATTAGCAGGTGAGAAACTGTTGGAAATGAGACCAAGAAATTCGGGGTATTATGTATTGGTGGCGAACATGTATGCGGATTGTGGGTGTTGGCAGAAATTAGGTGAAGTTAGGATGTTGATGAGGGAATTGGGTGTGAATAAGGTTCCTGGTTGTGCTTGGTTAGATGTAGGAGGCGGGTTTATGCGGTTTTTGGTGGCGGATATGAAGAATATTAAGACGGTTGAGATATATGGTTTGTTGGATGGATTGAGTAAACAATTGAAAGAAGCTGGTTATGTCATCTCTGATGATAAAGATGAAGTTATGGATGCGTAGAATGATGACATGATACTACCAATTCTGTTTCTGTTTTGATAGGGAGGGATGAGTATGGAAAATCTATTTTTGATAATGAGGACATTCCCGTCTTTTCCATAGACTAGAGATGAAGAGAAAGCCTTTTGTCCCATTGACATTAGACCCGGAACGCGGTACAATGTTGTCCCATGTTTTTGTCATGTCATGTTCTGCGGCCTCAAACACAGTACAATGTTGTGATGTTGTTTCTTTAAAAGCTATTAAACTGTTGTTTTGGCATAAAAGCTATTTGCTGGAACCAACAATGCCCTTAAAATCTATGGGGCACTTTGCCATCATTCTTCTAATGTAGTTGCTTGTCCACTTCCAACATCGTTTCTAGCTTATTGCACGAAGCGAAATCAGAAAAACAAGTCCCCAAAAGAATATATATGTATTGAGAATGGTAGGTTTTGAATATATACTTTTGAGTTGTCGCCTTTATCTTGTGTGTTCAAATCATGGTGCATTACATCCTTTTTCTTCTTCTTTACATTGTTGAATTTATAATGCAATGTTAATGCTGTTATGCCTGATTAGGATGTCAATGTGCGCCATAACTCCAAATCATGTTCCTAGTTTTGGTTTTGTGTTTGTAAACCGAGTAAACTTTATTTTTTATTGGATTTTAGTTTGTTTGACGGTAGAAAGTTCAAATTCAACTTTTATCTTAAATAATATTCAGGTAATTACATGGTGATGGTAGAAAACAGTCCATGTTCTAACTTGTAATATCATATTGGTAAACTTTAAAATTAAACTACTTTGAATATGAATTGTATGTAGTTCTATAGGAATTGCACCAACACCTTATAGTCCATTGCCGAATGATGGGTAAAATATCATATTGTTTGTACAAGAGTGTGTGATGATTCTTGCATCCGACTTTTCCATACAAGCATGTACATTGTGATGTTGTGTGGCTTTGTATTGATAAAGCCGTATTCTATGGAATCATTTTGCGGAATTAAGTTGTTCCATTTAAATCACTATTTGGCAACAAGGCTATGTATTATACTCTTCATGCATGGGAACGGGGTGCTGACATGGCTAGCAAGCACCGCCTGCCACACCGTGCTTCTCACCCCCTGATTTCTCTCTCCTCTCTTCTCCTGCTGCCATTTTCTTTTTTTCTTTTGTAGATGATGCATTAGAGTATTGTACATGGTACATTAGAGACTTGTACATTGCTCTTAGGAGATGAAATGTATGTATAACACGGTTTGAAAAATGGAGAAGATGAGTGACATGACACAAAATTATGAAAAATAAATCAACATAGTCTAACTATTGTCCTATAAGAATGTTCGTATATACTTCATACCCATGTGGTTCTTAGTTCTTACTATTATTATTTTTATTTTATTTGGGAAAAGTTGTGTAAAAGAATTGACGTTTCATTCCTAAGTGATCGAATTGATGATATAATTAAATGCACAATTCAATAACAAGTTAAATTTGCAAATCTTGATGTCAGTTCATTTTAGCATTGCGAAATCAACATAATACAATTTACGATGACTACGAATCTATGATACAAAACGAGATAAGTTCAATTAGATTAGGTAAAAGAAGTCGAGAATTGATTATTTATCCATGGACTGATTTTAATAGAGTGAGTCTTGTTTGACCCTCAAACATATTTAATTTTTAAAGCTAGTGTTTAAAATTACTATACAATACATATTATTAATCTAAAAACACTACATACTGCTGCAACATACCGATTTTATAAGATGGGCGTCATCATTCAGTTTGCTGAAATACACGAAATAATATATAATAAAAGTAACTTATAGTTATAATCATCTCACTCCTTCAAGGAATTCATTCCTTTCCTTTATGGCAAACACACGATTTTTTTAATTCAGCCATAAGCCATAATGGTCTGCTTCATTCCTTCTTACTACCTTAGAGTTGCCTACTCAACCTCAACATAAAACTAGGTAACAATGACTGTTACAATGATAAAAGCATCGAATATGACATATGTATTCCAAGTAAAATTGAAAGTTGTTCCACCAAAATCAGTATTACCATAATTGCAATTCGCAAAAAATTCAGTCTCGAATACATACCATGATGAACTCAATGAGCAGATAAGATTTTTTTAGGAATTACTTGAGAACAACTGCTGCATTTCTAAGAGCAAGATATCTTTGCACATACTCGTTAGGAAGAGATCTTATGAGCTTGAACACTTCTGTGTTTGCATACCGCAGATGGGTTCTTGGATCACTATAAGGTGCCTGCATTCAAAATCATAGCAACATACTTCTTTTTATAATTTATTTGTGTATTATAGTGTCTTTCATTTACAACACTCAGCTTTCAATTTTTTTTTTACAGGCGTTGTACTTGAAATATCTACCAAATTGTAGCATTGTCCTTTCCATTTTGTTCTTATTATAACATTATACTTTATAGATTCTACCCAATTACAGCAGTGATAATTCCTTTGCATTTTGAGGACATTGTAATTGGGTGGTTTTTCCAAAGTACAATGTTGTAATGGAAATATGTGAAAGTACGATGTTACAATATACAAGTCAATGCCTGTAGGTTGCTATTTCTTGCAATTAACCCTATGCAAGATTTCATACCTCATATCCAGTTATATCACAAATTTGCTTCCGAGGGTGCATCGAGGGTGGTGATTCGATATTAACATCTGTAAAAATGATACACATTCCAAGTGAACAGAATTTATCGTGAGTACAAACCAACTTTTAGTAAAATCCTTGCAAAATTTAACACATTCCAAAAGGCATGCATTTGAAAGGAAAAGAGATGGTGGTTAATTGTTTGTATCTCAAAGTATAAACGGTGTTTAGCTTTAGCAGCATCATTGAAGACGTGATGTAATATGAAACATATCAATATCTCAGAGTTCTATAGATAAGGATTGCTGCAGCATTGTTTAAGAACTCACAATTTGGTTCGTCAGCGGGATAGTTTTGGTAATTTTCAGCTTGTATGATCTGCTTGAGATGTTTCCAATGCCTTCCTCTAGCTTGCCCTTTTGGGTACTTCTCGTACATTTGAATCTTTTTAAAACGTAGGTGTGTGGGTAATACCATCTCTGATTCTATCACCTCTTGCTCCATCTTAGAAGCCAACTGGGAAGAAAAATAAACTCTGTCAATGTACGACCTTTTCACCTGTTATCGAGTAATATTATCCAAAGGAAATATGCAACAAACCATCGGCCATGGATACTGTAAAACCCTAATTTTAGATACAACAGATCAGCCCTAATTTCAGATGGAAAATATGCGAAGGAAGTCAGAAAGCTTACCTGAAATCTCAAATTATTTCTAGATTAACAATGAACAAATGACCAGAGATTTAAGAACTAGCGAATACGATCGAGAGAAGATGATGTTGATGATGCAAAGTGACTCTGAACAATATGAGTATTACGAATTACGATACTAGCGAATACGCCTATTGTAATCTCGACCGTAAGTAGGGAGGACACCTGATATTCACGTAACTACGAATTGCGATTTAGAAATTTAACCGAGTAATTATGTAATTTCGTGTAATTGGGTGATTTATTTGTATATATCATTTATTAAGGAATTTAATTGAATAATTATGTAATTCGTGTAATTAGGTGATTAATTTTTATATATCATTTAGGCTAGGGGGAGTGGCTTCGCCATTCCCCTCGCTAAACATGTTCAACCACACCGCCACACTCACCAAGCCACTCGCTGAAGACCTCCTCGCCAAGAAATCAACGAGCTCGCTATCAACAAGCCATAGCAATATGATTTGTACTTTGTAGCATGAGAGTTGTACCTTTTAGCATGGTTAGCACATGCTGACTACTCCCACCAAAATTGATCAGCATGTGCTAAGCTGATGTGGCAAGTTTAGCATGTGCTGAACATGCTAACCACTCCCTCCAGCCTTATCATTAAATTCATATGTGATGAGCAAAGGCTTGTTTCTTTTTTATTTTTATTAAATTTTGAATTAATAACGTGTATTGAATGGACAACGATATCTAAATTGATAAAGTGTTGCTAATATAAATACTGTTTTTTTAACTTAATGTGTCTGGATTTTAATAAATGGCTAATTTACTCTCTTATTGAAAATTGACAAATAAAACATTATCATTTATTTAATAGTCGTTATAAAATAAAATTGTATGTTTTCATATTAATTTTTTAAAAATTAAATAATGTAAAATATCAGATGATTAGTAACTTAAATTAAACATAGCTTTAACATAAGTTTAAATAATCAAACCAATTAAAATATTTAAAATTTGTTTTGTCTTAAAAAACGTTTTCCATAAATGTCATAAATAAATACAATGATTATCATAATTAGAGAAAAAAATATGTTAATGATGTATAGAAAAATTTCATTGCAGTAACTTTTAAGTGATGAGTCATTTAACATTAATTCATTTTTATTCTAGTTTTTTTTATTATTTTTATTTTATTGTTTCCATATTAAAAAAATAAATAAACAGTTATCCTTATTTTGGGGGAAAATTGAATATCTTACAAAAAGTGAGGATAACTATGGAAAAATAAATATGAAATCACAACTTAATCTTTAGGACACATTTTTCATAACTTAACTCATTAAAGATATTTTGTTAACATTAATTAAAAAACGCTTAGATATAGCTGAACTCATTAATTTGTTATACATTAAGTCTATTAAGTCCAAAAGAAACAACACCTTAGTCTGACGATTTTTAGTAGATTAATAAATTAATGAAAGGAAAGTGATCCGTAAACAACGGTTTTTAACTATACATAACAATCAAATATATTTTATATATAATGTACAACCCATCTAATGCATAAATTGTTGTGTATAGTTAAAAAACATTATATACAGATGACTTCCCTTAATAAAAATTAGAGTAAATTACAGTTTTGGTTTCTATGGTTTACACGATTTTACACTGACAGTCCATGTTTTCAAATTTCACGCTAAAGGTCCCTGTGGTGACAAAATGGTTACAAATTTGGTCCCTGGCTCAAGTTAAAAGACCAATTTACCATTTCTCATTTATTTTTCAGTTTTATAATCTATTATTGATTATTAATTAAAAAAATCACGCAACCCCTTATCTCTCCCCCCGGTCTCTCTCAACCATATTCCTTGTATAGAGTTGGTTATGATTTTTTGTATATGACTTATCAATAATGATAATTTTAGAAAAAAAATATAAAAACAATCAAAATTCTTAAACTTGATAACCAAAAAATTCTCAATGACCAAAATAGTCATCAAAATCGCAAAATAGAGAAGATCATCTATAATTTCGACGATGGCGTGGCCTGAAATTTGGTGACATGTCATGCAATAACAATGGCATGGCCTGCGATTTTCTTTTGTGGGTTGTGCATTGGCCCATAGGGCCAACATATTAAAACCTAAAATTTTTCCTTTTAACATTGTTTTCATAATTTGAAGTTTGAGATTTTCTCCGTACTCTATGATTGTTGAAGGTTACCCAATCATTACGTAAGTTTTCTATTTTGACTCCGTTAACGTGGACTAAAAATTCATTTAGTTTTAGTGTTTAGTTATTGCACGATATCGTAAAATGCGCTGATATTATCGAAAACTACAAAGAAAAAAATCGCAGATGGACATCACTATCTACGATTGTATAAGTATTTAATGCACATGTTGTGCATTACTGACTTGTACAATTGTAGATGGATACATGATCACAGTCGTTGATGCAATAAAAAATAAACATTAAACGCACCAATTAGCTAGGGCAAGTAAGGGTCGAATCCACGAGGAGCTTATGGTTAACAACTAGTTCTAACAGATTTAAAAGTAAACAAATTTAGAAAACAAATATTGTAATGTTTAATTCAATAATAAAAAGAGGTGATCACTCCCGATTTCAGTTTTGATTCCTAAACAATGTATTATATCAGATTCTACTAATTTTGCGTTCATTCAGATTACATAGACATAACCGTACTGTTGCCGACTAAATCTGGGATCAAACTATGTAAAATCTGCACCCTCCGTCCTACACACCACTGTGAATGATTTGGCACGGTAGGGAATATCACAATAGAGTTGTCTTATACTTAATCAATCACATATTAAGAACAAGTATTGGAAATCCAGTCATATGATTCAAAAGCAAACAATCCAAACACTATGTTCATGAATCTAAAAGTTTCAAATCTAAATACAATACTGAAAAAGAAATCAAAACCTACTCCCGGTTGTGATCACGAGATGATTTAGCTGCTCATAACTAGAATTGATGCAAACATTGTGTTGTAGATGTTGAACATTGCTGGATCTTCAAAACTTCAGGAACTGTGGCTTGATCTTGATGCAAAAGAGGTTGATTTTGAGATTGGGATTATTGGAATGTGTTTTGGGGATGTTTTGGAACTTGGAAAAGCACCAAAACCTTGTCAAAATCGTCTGGAAGCTATCTTGGATCGATGGGAAAAAGTTCCATTAAATAGAGTGGCTTAAATAAGGCAATTTAGGGCATTCTAAGCGGCGGCGTCCTAGGCCAGCGTCCCAGATGCCCCTGGGATGCTGTGTGTATTTCTTCAGCAGTTACGACGAGCAGCGTTCCACAATGAGACGTCCCAAAAACGACTGGCATCCCAGGCCAGCGTCCCAGACGCCACCTAGGATGCTGACGGGCTTTCCCAACCTATTGGCTTCGTTTTTCTCTTCAAAATGGGTCAGAGTTACAGGGCCAGCGTCTAGGACGCTGTGCTTTTTCTCCCGCTTCTGGTGTCCGTTTAATGCGTGGTTTTCACCCAAAATTCCTGTTTTTATTCCCAGCATGTAATTCACTCAATTCCAACAAAAGTAGGGCCATTATTCGTTAAACAAAGCTTATTTTATCATGTTAATCACGTATTACGTTAAACCAAAATGGTTCGATCAATAAACCCCATATGTGAAAATACAAGCTTTTAATGCACAACTTGTACATTATCGGTGTATACAATCCACAATGGGAATGCCCATTTACTACTTTGTATTAATCTTTTATTTTATTTTTTCCATCATCCAATTAAAAAACTTCAGAGTATTGTGATTTTAAAATGCTCGTGTAGCAACATATGGGAAATTACAAGTAGGTTGCAAGGGCCTGGCTAGAAATGTTTTCGGTCGTCGATGTTTGATGATTGGGTTGATTACCCTCAAAAGAGGTGACGCGACATTATGTCACTTGATGTTGATGCATCAAGTTCATATTGTTAATGAACTGTTAGAGTTACAACTGTATTTTCAGATTGGTCAACACAGGATTTCGTATGCCCCACAAGAATTATGTTTGATTACCGAACATTGTTTCGGTAAATGTCCAAAAAAGAAACGAAGGTAAAAGAATAAACCTTCCAAAAACGTTTATGGACGAGTAGGTTGGATATTCGTTATCAGCATTAGATTTAAAAAATCTAATATAGAATAACCGCTTTTACGATATTTCCGACAAGGATGCAGTGAGGGCGTGCTTATTATACATTATCGACCAAGGATTTTTGGGGGAAATATCAAAGAAAATAGCTTGTGAATGGCTAACCTTGGTGGAAAACTTGGACAGATGGAACAACTATAAACATATTAAAATGTTGAAGATTATTAACAAATAATCGTTAATAAAAGACATTTTATAATTCCAGGTTCGGATGTGATAGCTATTTATGAGATCATAGTTATTTTAAACTTAACAAGTATTTTAATAAAAATAAAAAAATATGTCATTGCAAATGAAAAACATCATTGAAGTATTCAGTGTGCAGATTTGTGCAAATTTTCAGCTTTGTTTAATATATGTTTGTAAAATTTGCATTTACAATTGAGAAAAGATAACTATTTATATTACAAAATAATAAAGTGTATTAATATTTCGTTGGTTTGGATTTGGGGTATGTTGTCGTATTTACGTGACAAACTCATGTTATGTAAATATCAGGGGTTATCGTGGGATGGATGGGTTGGGGTGGGGTGGGGTGGGGTGGGGTGGGGATGTGAGTAAGGGTGGGGGTTGGGTATAGGTAGGGCAGGGGTAGGGGTAGGGATGAAGGTGTAGGTATGTGTGTATCGGGATGATAATGATATAGGTAATAATTATGGATAAAATTTCTTATCCAAACACTCAAATATTACTAGTCTCAAACCACACTAAATCACTTCGGTTCATAAACAAGCAATCCCAAACACCTCCGTAATGTATCTTAAAAATAATACATTTGACGTGCTTTAAATGGGTCTACTTTTTATCCGAAGTCATTTTGACGGGTCTAAATCGGTTATAATTTGGGCTTGGATAATACTGCTACTGACCGGTATCCATTTAACCCTATTTCTGCCGGTCCAACTTCCCCGGTCTCCCAGGGACCAAAATGGAAAGAAAATATTTATCTGAGGGCCGTGCATATAAAAGACCACGAATCATCCCAGGGGAGGTTAAGAAACAGAAGAGACTACTTTGCACCTATCCCAGAAACCCTTACTGAAACCCTAAAAAATCGGATCTATTCTGCGATGGGGGACGAAGAGGTTATGGGCTCAGCAAGCCCTGCTCCGTCCGATCACAAGCGGAAGCTCGATGAATTGGATAGCGAACCGTTCGAGCAACCTCCGGCTTCCGCCGAGTCCAATGGCAATTCGCAATCGGTGGCCGACGGTCACGGTGATGGTGATGGAGATGGTGATGCTGCTTCTACCGGCGTTTCTACGGAAGATCCTGACGTGAAAAGACCTCGTCTCGAGGACGAGTCCGACGGTTCTGGTATGTTTCTCTATGTCGTTGTGTTTCACGTTACCAGTAGTTTCTACGGAATGAGGGATGGCTATTTTTTGCTACATGCGTATGACGCTGTCAGCCGTTGAAGTGTCTGAGTGTATACAATTAGAGCTAGAGGTTATGCGTGGTGTGCATTTCTTGCCATGAAAAATACGCCACGCCAGAAACGTTGAAACCAGGTCGTTTTAGTTAAGCGTGAGAACTGAATTGAGGGATAGGCGTAGGTGATGGTGCATTGGATTACCATTGTGGTTTGCTTTACACGATCTTCATTACTTCACCACGGAGCATGAATCTTCTCATGATTTTTTTTTACTGTCTTGGTCTATATTGTAACCTTTTTTCACTCGTATGACTAGTTGAAGCTGCTGAGAATGGGCACCAAGAGGAAAGAGAAGAGGAAGAAAAGGAAGAAATTATTGAACCATCAGATGCTATAAAGTATGCTGATTCGGAAGATAATGAAGAAAAACCCGATGAGCCTTTGGATGCTGTGAACAAAGAATCTGTAACTGATGAACCCCATGAAAGTTCAATGGAAATGCATGCTGCTAAGAATTTTGTAGAATCATCTAAAGAGTATCATCAAGAATCTGGAGTAGAATGCCAGGATCCCACTTCAGATATTGCTTTACAAGTGGATGTGTCTGATTTGAAGGAGCAATCAACATCTGCTGACCAAGTTACTTCACGTAGAATGGAGGTCCCAAGTAATAAGGTGAGCTTCCTGACTTTTAATGTTGACCAGTCAAATTAGCCCCTTTCAGTTTAAAGAAGTTACATAATTTGTTATTTGTGCAGGTTGGTGTTTTAATTGGAAAGGGTGGTGACACTATCCGAACCTTGCAATATAGTTCAGGGGCAAGGATTCAAATCACACGGGACTCTGAAGCTGATCCAGATTCATTAACTAGGCCTGTTGAATTAATAGGTTCTTTAGAGAATATAAACAAGGCTGAGAGGCTGATAAAAGATGTCATAGCAGAGGTCTAATTCTTTTTATTTCCATATTTTTCTTTAAAATAATTGTATCTGTTGAGTTTGGGGCTAAGTTTTTATCTTGCAGGCTGAAGCTGGTGGCTCCCCTTCTTTGGTTGCCAGAGGTTATAGTGCCCATTCTTCAGGGGGGAGTGGTGAACAAGTTCACATACAAGTTCCCAATGAGAAGGTTATTTGGAAATTCAAATTTTTCTTAGTTTATGACTCGTGGATTTTTGTATTTTTTTAATCTTTTGTCTACCACAGGTTGGTGTAATTATTGGGAAAGGTGGAGAAACTATAAAGAACCTGCAGACACGATCTGGAGCACGCATTCAGGTAGTTTTTTAGATGACTTGATCCTTTCAGCCATGTGAAGATTCTAGAAGACCTACTTTTTGAATCAAATTATGCATACTGATATTTGCACATAATGTAGTTGATTCCCCAACATCTTCCTGATGGTGATCAATCTAGAGAAAGAACTGTGAGAGTCACTGGTGATAGGAAACAGATTGAAACAGCAAAAGATTTGATCAAGGAAGTGATGGACCAGGTTCGTTTGCATCCTTCATCTTTTACTCTAGAATTGCAATACGTTTCTACATTTTGATGTTGTTTAGACTGATTTTATTGTTTGCATATATGATACACGTGAACAGTGTTTTTCTAGTGTTTTTGAATTTGTGTGAAGTAATCTTTATTGTTTGATTGGTAGTTTTTCAGTTATTAGTGTCATAGCTGTATTTGGTAAGAGAGGGTGATATCTCTTTGGTTTTTCCCTTTCAATGATGGTCCACCATAGTCCAATTTTGATACCAATCCTTGATAAATCACTCAAATATTTATATATAAAATTCTTTTCATTGTCAGTTTCTATGTGCTGTAAATTTGGTATTTGGATCTTTGATAGGTACTTGCAAATTGCAATGCAGTTGTATCATGTGTATGCACTATCTTACTACAGGAAATAAGGGCTAGAGCTTTCATATACTTAAGTTTAGCACAATGGCCTAACAACTTTTATGTTGTTGCTAATACATGAATAACATTTACTGTTATGAACTTAACTCTAGGATGCCTAGTTTAGTCTGCTAAGGTTGGCTGCCATTGTACATTGAAATCTACTCTTAACAAGTAAGATGTACCAGTGTATGAATATATGTTGATGGTAAGTAAATTAGTAGTATTACTGTGGTTTTTGTTGTTTTTTCATTTGATGTTAGTCGTAGCTGTTTAAGTGTAGAAAGATGTTAGTGAAACACCCTACACAGTATGTAGGATGGGAGTAAAATTACTTGTAAGCCCATCCCATGAGCGAATACAACATGGTGAGTTGAATGCTGTTGATATGGGTTGCTGGAATGCGATGATTTATTTGTTTTGAAGATGCGCATTTTTCGAATTGGTTGGCTTTTAAAAATGCAGATTTGGCTTTTGTCCCGACACCTGGTCAGCATTGCTTTCTGAGTTTAGCAATAAACAACCAGAGGAAAGGTACCACTTGCTTTTGAAGGAGGTTAATAATAGTATTGGTAAGATTGCTTCAAAGACTCAAAAGATCCTTCCATGATGCTAGTAAATAGTAATAGACATCCCCTTGTTCTATCCATGAGCTATCAGATTAAAAGTAGTAAATCATCCATGGTTGTTTTCATTCCTTCTTAGTGTTTATTCACATCTGCTAGGGGGGAGCAATTAACATTGTGGTCTTGGTCTTGGGATATACATCTCTTGTTTTAAGATCTAAATTCTTCAGTGTTGTTGTCCAATGACTTGACTAGTTTTGAGCAGTATGCAAGATGATATTTACATCTCAGAACCTGAAGCTCTGAAGCTTATAATTGATGCTCCATGAAACTTGGATACTTGCTGTTCTCAAATCCGTATGTAAAAGCAAAACATATCCCCAACATGGTTACATCTTTCCTTGGAATAATACTGACTATGCGCCTTAATATTGTTTTCTTTTCATTTGTCAACACTAGTTTACCTGTGTGTTGTATATCAATATATCATAGGGTATAGTGCAGTCTAGATCTAATATTAAAAAATAGTTTAGTTACACCTTGGTCTACGTTTATGAGATACGGTGATTTTGCCATTGATATGAACTCGATGTATATTATTTGGGTTATATTGTTAACATGTTTTTTCTTTTCAGTTCTGTATCACGATCAATATTTGGTTGTAGATATCTTTTGTCTGTCTTTTTTTTTTTTCTTAGTAAAGGCTGATTGTAAATATGCCCTTGTATGTGTTTTGATGGTATATAGCATGAGACTGACATGTGGTTTTTTGTTGATGTTTTGAAATCAGCCGACACGTTCATCAACCCCGTCCGGTGGAAACAATCAGCAGAACTTGCGTCCTCGTGGATCTGGTAATAATTGGGGAGGACCCAGAGGTGGTCACCGTTCACAGCCATCCGGGTACAACAACTACCCGCCACAAAGAGGCGGAGGCGGGCCCTATCCATCTCAAAACCCACCATATTCTTCACCGGGTTATGGAAATTACCCACCGCAAAAGGACAGTTATGGTTGGGACCAAAGACCTCCAACACACATGCCTGAACAGACGGGTTACGGATACTACGGCGGGCAGGGTGGTCATATGGGTGCACCACCTTCACAACCCCCCATGCACTCTCATGGTCCAGGCCCGGCCATGGGCCCACCTCCTTCCCAAGTTAATTACAATTATGGACCACCCCAAGATTACGGGCAGCAGCCACCAGCTTCTTACCCGCAGGGGTACGGACAAGGGTATGGTGAACCCAGGTATGACAACCAGGGGCCAGGTCAACATTATGGAGGACAAGCTACCCAGCCTTCAACTTACCCTCAAAATCCAGGATACGGGCAGCAGGATCAGTATGGTAAGCCGCTAGCGTACAACATGCCGCCACAACAGGGACCCTACGGACCACCTCGCCAACAACCATACCCTGTGCCAAGTGGGCCCACCCAACAACCTTACCCCCAGTACGGTGCTGCTCCTGCTCCTGTTAATGATGGGTATGGACATTCATCTACAGCTCCTGGCGGTTATGGTCAGCCGGTTTCTGGGTATGGTCAGACCGGTGGACAGCAGGTGGCACCTAGTTATGCTCCGGCTGGACCGACTGGTGGTTATGGTCAGTACCCTTCCACACAATCTGGATACGGTGAACAAGCAGCTCCAAACACAGGTTATGGTTACCAAGGAGGTGTGGATCAGGGTTATGGTGGTGGTCAAGGGATGGGGTATGGTGCAGCGCCACCTGTTCAGCCAGCTTATTCCCAACCAGCACCAGCACCAGCACCAGCTCCGGTTCCGGTTCAGCCTGGGTATGATCAAACAGGTGGGGGATACGCAACTCCACAGCCACAGGCTCAGCCGCAGCCACAAGCAGGTGGTTATGGTCAGTATGATAGCAGTCAGATGTATCGTTAGTGTTGTTTTTAGTTGAGTGGTGACATGTTATCTGGTATTAGTTGGGATTCTTTTTTGGGATTGGTGAATCTCATGTCATAAAGCTCTCTCTTTTAGATAAGGATTTTGTACTGGAATGAATCATCATATGCTTCAATGTACCAACTTCCCTTCTTCCTTCAAAAATTAGGGTTTGATACAGCAAAACGATCTTTGATGTCCCCGGTTTCTGATTCCCGTAGCAAAGTTCATAACCCTTTCAACCCGTTTTCATCTCGAAATGATGATTAGGTCTTCATCAAGTTACAATATAGAAATGAGCTAAAAGTTGTATAATTCAAGTCTATACTATCTAAACTAGCCATCACTAATACAAGTCATTGGCATAGTGGCCAATGACTTGTATTGTATGCAGTGAAATTTGTTTATCATTCTATCTCTAGAGATCGGATTAAACAAAATAAACACGTTTTATTAAAGCCATAACTTGAGAGGTAAAAAATCACACGGTTTATTTTAAGTTTATTAGGGCCAGTCATCAAGATACAATAAATTACAGGGATACAATGCGCAAGCTTTTTAAACACCCGAATTGAACTTGAATCTCTTTCACCATTCCAGTCCACTTGGAAAACCATGTTATCATGAAAGAAAAACTCATGGCTAAACATCTGTCATGCCAAAAAGAAAAACTAATCAACTATGTATTAGTCTTTCATTCCCCTCAAAGTATCTAAACTAGCCATCACTAATACCATTAACTCATATGTAATGATGATGATAATGAAGAAATAGGTAAAGAAATACACCTGTAGGTTATTATATTCAGGCTGATTGATGATAGGTGGGTATTGGCACTCCAAGCCCTTGAGTCAGCTTTTTGAAAGAATTTTGCAGTCTTTTAGTAATAGGTCCAACGCTACCATCACCAATCACTCGTCCATCGATCCTCATAACCTGTAATTTTTTTCAGAGGTCATGAAACCAAAAAATACATCAAAAACCACAGTAAACGTTATCAGCAGTAAAATTGTAAAAGAACAAATAATATACCATCTTGTTAAATCCAATTCGATATTCAAAGTCAAAGAAGGGCAATTTATATCATTCATACAAATAGAAATAGCATACGGAGCTGCAAAATAATAAACATACCGGGCTCAGTTCTCCCATAGTTCCAGTAGTCCACACCTGCAGTAAATATTAAACATTTACAGTTGCAATATTTTCCTATTTTCCAAAGGTTTATGAAAAGGTTACAAGTAATTATGGAAGTGAATCTTGGAAACCTCATCTGCAGTATGGAACTCAGATAGACTGATACGCCGTTCCTCCAAAACCAAGTTTTCCTTCTTCACAAGCTCCATCACCTGAAATAAGTCAACAACTTATGAGTACAATAAATACGAATAATATACATAATTACTTTTGTATGCGATATATTAGACAATTTACATATGTAAAGTCTTACAGTTGCTCGAGTGATGCCTGGAAGACAGTAATCAGCATGAGGTGTCATCACAATGCCTTTCTTCACCATGAACTGCATTCAACAAATAAGAGTGTTAAAAAGTTTATAATAATTTTAACACTTTTTGAATGTAAATCCGCTCACAATGTTTGTAGCATTTGTTTCAGATACATAACCATCCTTGTCAAGCATGATTGCATCATCAGCATTTGCATTGTTCCCTTCTATCTGCATCAACTTACAACTTCTTAATCCGCACCACTTCACCGGTGTTTTCCATAAATTAAAAAAAGAAAAGAAAAAATATATCTTACCTTTGCGAGTATATTGTTCAGGAGATTGTTATGGTGAATCTTGGAATCCAAATTCTGGCAAGAAAATAAACGATTCAAGTTACTAATTAACAAAAGTTCATTGCATAAATAATATATATATATTTTTTTACATTTGGTGAATTACGACGAGTTGTGGCAGTCACCAAAGTAATACCCTTTGTATTGTCATACACCGGCGGTTTCCACTCTGCAAGAACTATACATGAAAAAAATAATATAATGTAATCACAATATTTAAGTCAATGTATATATATATATATATTTAAAATTTGGTATTACCAATTAAGGTGCATCCATAAAGATTGAAACCGGGGCTCATCCCTGAAGTAACCTTCTTGCCACGTGTCAAACTTAAACGAATGTGTGCATTGTCAAACATCCCGTTCCTAATCAAAGTCTTGAATATTGCCTCCTTAATCTTATCTCAAATATATGCAAAAAATATCAGCTATTATTTAAAGAATTAAACTTGCTATTAAAAGGATCTAACCTCTTCACGAGTTGGGACATTGTTGAAAGCTAGAGCTTTTGCTGAGTCAAACATTCTGTCTAAATGTTCTTCAAGTTTAAAAACTTTCCCGTCATAAATTCTAAGTCCTTCCCATACCGAATCGCCACCTTGGACAACTGAGTCAAATACCGAAACCTTTAAGGTCAAAGAGAAACAATATAAGTATACAAATAACAGTAAATATTACTAAAAAAGATATATACTGTATTTGATTACCGTTGCGCTCTCACGAGGTAAAAGTTCATCACCAACCCAAACAAGAATCTTATTATTAGAAGGAACAGGGAGAGATGGTGTTGGAATCTTGGGGAATCTTGTGTTCCTTGCATGACTTTTAAGCATGTTATAGAAAGGTAAACTTTGCTCCAACACATCATAAAGTGATGGTGGAAAAGGCTGGAAAAACATGAGAACGGAAATTTGGTAACCGGTTTTTTTATTAAATTTTTTAAATGATAAAATCCGTTTCATACCGGACGATATTTTACTGGTTGTGTAAAGCCTGTAGATTTGTGCACGCTTTTGTACCACCATGGAGCCCAAATACCATCAACAGATTTTGGACCAGCTTCCCATCTGGATATATATACCATCCATGAAACCAAAAAGGATTTTGATTAAATTACATTTTTAGTCCTTGTGTATAGCTGATTTTTCTTCTTTCAGTTTTGGTCCCAAAGAGTTTTTTGGGGCCAAAATAGTTATTTTTACTTTGAACAGTGACCACAAATGTTACGAGAACATCAAATTAAGACCAAAATTGCAAGAGGAAACTTTTTGGGGCCAAAATTGCAAAACAAAATTTGGAACCAGAACTGAAAAAGTCAGCTATATTCAGGGACCAAAAATGTAATTTACTCCAAATATCTTAAAAGTAACAGCTAACTAACTGGTAGAAAAGATTGACATACTTGAGCATTGAATCCTGGAAAGGAATGTCAAGATCTTCACAAAGACCACGTAAAGCAGCCTGAAAACAAAGTAAAACAGTAAACATAAAAAGAATACATATTTTAAAAAACCGAATAGTTCATGGGTGTTTAAAGATGAATTGAAAACCTCAGGGTCCTGTTGAAGATCAGCAACATCAAGAATAGGAGGCGGCTTCCCTGTTGCAGAGAGTTGACTGTACACAGAAACCAGGTCTGCTAACCCTAGTTCATGGAATGATGAAGGGACAACCTCGTCAAAAGATTGCTGGTAAAAAAAAAAAAAAAAACATATACAAAATTAGTTATTATTAAATATAATACTGTCCAACAAAAACCGATGAAATTTTGCACATCGAGTACCAATGAATCAATTGGATTCCGAATTAATATAAAGTGTTTTCCTTTCTTCGTCAAGTCATCACTTAATCCAGGCAGACGTTGTTTTGCTATATGCTGCAAAAAACAATGCGCCATGAGTTTGTTAATATGGAAAATAAATAGAAATTTAATCAATAATTGATTAATCGATTACCTTACAATATCGATACTTCTTTTCTCCAGGACCATAAATTATGTTTTTCACAACCTTATTTCCGTCAGACTCCTAAGCATTTCAAAACAAAAAAATAAAAAATAAAAAGTTTGAGATGAAATATGGACAATAAAATGACATTTGAAGTTGCAAGATAGTTTATTTAAACTTACCATATTTGAAAGAAGTTCTTGTCTATATGGTCTATCAACTCCTGTCACCCTTACGTAGTGGGCATAGAGAGGTTCATCAAGCACTTCTGTATCATCCCTCTGAAGAATTATATATGTAAAGGAATTTGTTCAGTGCCAAAAAAAAAATTATATCTGATGAGAAAATACTAGTAACGTAATGGACTTTAAATGCAAGCAAATTCTTACATAATTTTATGGAACTAATAAAAGATTATGTTTGGTGATAATAAATTTCTATAAAGCTCATTTCATAGTTGTAATTCAAATTGTTTAAGCAATATATGATCTGTGATAAATGAAACACAAATAATTGTTGCAATATCACTATGGAAAAGGGAATATTATTGTATAAGACAATATTTGTTTTACGAAAAAAGAAAGTAGAAGAATTAATTCCTTACTTATAATATTACAATTAATTGTTGCAAATATCATTATGGAAAAGGGAATGTTACCGCTTAAGAAGTTTAAGTTGATTACACCATCGATGTCTTAATCAACATCAAGTTATAATGGGTACTGCAATAACAAAACCTTGCAAGCAAATTTGGAGACTGGTTCATTTTAGTAGGATCTTTCGTGCAAAACATAAAACGTCATAGGTACAATCCCGTACTTGACAACCTTGAATTAGGGCATGATCTTAATTTTTGTTGATTATTTTGTAAGAAAAAAGCAATTAATTCGAAAAGTATAAAAAATATACTACAATACTAAATTGACTGGTGGGAGTGGATTTACATTTTATTAACTTTTTCCTTAAAAATATAAATATACCATAAATACCACGGTTCAAAATTTAAATGATTGTGGGAGTGTGATTATTCTTTTTGTCAAGCTTTAATATAAAACATACAAATTGCAAAATGTTAAATGACCTTTAGGATTAGGAGCGGGCACAATTTTCTCAAACAACTGATAAAATAGGTAGAGGATTTGACTTTTGAGGTCAAGGGGCAGATTTCCAACTACGATATTGTAATGAAATTAATAATTCTTTGGGAAGTTTTATAAAACGTTGAAGGGTGTTTGAATGGCTGCAAACTTGTGTTTTACATATCTGATATCTCTTTTGTGATTTTCTAATATTGAAATAATCAGACATTGAAAAAGCTTGTAGAATATCCGTACAACAAAACTAGATTTTCAAAATAAATATTAAATGAACTAATTAAAACTCTTCATAATTATTTGGTTTTGATTAATATTTTTGGAAGCACCGCAATAGTCGATTTAAAAAAGTACCTCCAGACACCATCAAAACAAACAATTTTTGTCTTAAATCTCCAACCAAATTTATTCTATCTTTTTCATGAAAAGGTCAACGTTCTGCTTGTCGATTTATCAAATCCCTTTCAGTCACATAAAAACCCCATGAATGATTCGCCATCGCAAAAGAATCTCGATGGCTCAAATAACTATCATCGATTAAAATGCAAATATTAAAAAATAGCTAATCGTGATCGTGATCTTAACATGAAATCGTCGAAGAAAACGTGCAATTCGACTGAAAATCCAAAAAGAAAAGTAATACTAAAAATTAAAACGCATCTACTACCATCGAAACGAAGAGTATCACAAAATGTTGGTTGAGGTGATTAATCTACATCACTAAATCATAAAGACAATTTAATGGGAGATGAACAAATTTCCAAAATTAACTCAAATTTCAACATCATACACACGCACAAACTCGATAAAATGAAGCAACGGAGTTACCTGAGCGAAAGAGTACATGAGGCTAGTGCTTAAAGATCTCGGAGCAGACCATGAATGGATCACCTCTGTTTCTCTCTCTTCCGCCATTTCCAACTCCAATTTCACAGTTGGAGAGTGTGTATCTTCTGCATGTATAGATGATCTGGAGATGATGCTGAGGCTTCTTCGTCCCCTGGATTGAATCAGATTGAAAAACCCTCCGTGCGCACAGTGTTGGCCGTCTGTCTGTGATACTATATCAACAATTTTCTACTTCAAAAATCAAACACAAATGTACTTCTACTAAAGTACTCAACTCAGGAAATCGCCAAAAAGATTCCGTGTTGGGATGATCAAACTAGAATACTGTATAAATTCATGTTGTTATCTGATGCATTCTGCACTTATTGTAATAAAATAATGTATTTTATTGCATATTAATAGAGGGTACTACTGTATCTTAAAGAGTTGATTACACAATTGGTCCTTGTGGTTTGCATCTGTTTACATGTTTGGTGTAAGTAATGAACGATTGATCAAAGGGCTTGTAGCCGAACATTACCAGGTGTTGTCTTCCCTCCATGAGGTTGAGGGTTCAAGTCCTGCAAAAGACATAGGTAGAGCATAGGCGTGCATTCTCAAAAGTGTTGATGATGGATTCAACATATTAAAAAAAACAAGTGTAACATGCATCTAATTGAGGTAGTTGGTGACAAACACGACATTTTCCATAGCTTTCGTGTTTATGGACAAGAAAACAAGCAAATTATACTTGGGCCTTAAATTGTCTTAAGTGCATTAGGTGGATATGATGGGCCATATGTGATCGTCACAGATTGAGAGTTACCATTGATGAATGCATGTGCAAATATATCCCAGCTTCCAGCCAACTACTCTATAGATTACACATATCTGAAAGTATAAAGAATCACTGCAAGCAACTCTTAAAATCTGTGTGACCAAAATTTAAGAAAACATGGGCAAATCTGCTTGAGTCATCAATGACGACAACATAGTTGAATAATTATGCTTATATTGAATCTATATTAGTATATTATTCAAGTATTATTTACTTTAAATGCTAAATATGTCACATAATTTTTTGTGGGCTGCTAACCAATTGCTTGCTTTTATTTTCAGTTGTTCTCGATTAATATCAGACATGGTTGGAAAAATACAATGAAATGTTCGTATCATTATGGACGAACATAATTGTACACTTCTACAACCACATGAATAATAGAGTTGAGAGTAAACATTCCAAGATAAAAAAAACACTTGTATTCAAATCACTCCAAATTAGATAGGTTTTTTTTGACCATATTGAATAAACAATTGACTCACAATACACAACCATAAAAGAAAATTTAGAAAAAAAACAAAAGTATTATAAAGCATCAACAAAATTTGGAACACGTATAAATAAATTGTGTATCAAATTTATATTCTTTATTCACATGTGAATACACTCTGTATATTCATGATTTATTCAGATGTGAATAACGAATGAGTTTTAATATAAATCCAATACACAGATTGTTCAAATCTGATATACATTTTATTCAAATTTGAATAAAAAGGTGTGACGAGAGTTGATGTGAAAAATAAAAATATGTATATATATATATATATATATATATATATATATATATATATATATATATATATATATATATATATATATATATATATATATATATATATATATATATATACACACACACACACACACACACAAAATGATATTGATATAAATTCCTATTTATAAAAATAAAAATACATGAATTTTGATATATTTGTTTCTTTCCCGATAAATAAAGTGTAAATTAGTAGTTGTGATTTATTTCCGCAATCTCAACTCCTGTTCCTGACACACACACACACACACACGCACATACACACACACACATATATATATATATATATATATATATATATATATATATATATATATATATATATATAGTTAGGTTATTATAAAATTGGTAATTATTGTGTGGCTGTGTGGACCAATCAGAATTCAAGAAAAAAACAGTTTTCGTAATTATAGGAGTCGGTTACCGGATTTATATATATAGTTAGGTTATTATAAAATTGGTAATTATTGTGTGGCTGTGTGGACCAATCAGAATTCAAGAAAAAAGCAGTTTTCGTAATTATAGGAGTCGGTTACCGGATTTATAGGATTTTATTTATTTAAAATTAATTGATTTATATGTCAATTATTATTATACCCATGTCTGGATTTAAAATGATTGGTCCATATTTAGTTACAAGGTAACACAATATTTATCAAGATACATTTGATCCTAGTCCTCTCTCTCTATATATATATATATATATATATATATATATATATATATATATATATATATATATATATATATATATATATATATATATATATATATATAGGGATAGGATCAAATATATCCATACAAGTATTGTGTAACCTTGAAACTCAATCTGGACCACTCATTTAAAACACATTCTTTTAAGAATGTACAAAATTTAGTTCATTCTTTTAAAAATGGTTAGAACTCATTATGTCAAAAACTTATTCTGTTAAGAATGTGTTTTTTTCATTGTTACGAGAATGAAATCTAATGGCCAGGATTTGGTTACAAGGTAACACAATAATTATAATTCTTATTATAACCTAGCCCTATATATATATATATATATATATATATATATATATATATATATATATATATATATATATATATATATATATATATATATATATATATATATATATATATATATATATATATATATATATATATATATATATATATATATATATATATAGAGTTAGGATATAATATAAACTACAATTATTGTGTGGACGTAAGGACCAATCAGAGACGAGAATCAGTCAAGGGTGTTTTTGTCTATTGATTTATAAATCATTTAATTCAATTTAAATCTATTCCTATAATTAAGGTAACTGAACCTATAATTATGGAATCTTGATCTATTACCCTAGCTGCCATCGACATCCCTAAATAACCTCTGCCACATTCACGCCTCTAGTAAACAGCAAGAGATCGAGAGCAATAGGACGAGAGAAGAAGGGAGCAAGGCAGAGGAATACTAACGAGATTGGAAACAGGCGGTTGATTGCTGTAATCGAGGCTGGTTTTGTGTGTGCGTGTTTTTATGGTTCGATCGGGAAGGAGAAGAAGAGACTGAGAGATAGAGAAACCGAGGAGAGTCTTATGTTTGCATCACATCTGTATCAGAGAAGGTCAGGAGAGACAGCGAGAAATTTAGATGGATAGATCGAGCAGCAATACGTTGCTGCTGGCCGGAAACGGCGTCGGAAGGGGGACATCGGAGGTCGCAAATCTCTGCCGCCATCAGCCTCCCATTCCTTGCGATTATAGGGTTCACTATGTGCATACTAATTTATGGTCGTCTTTCAGTCTCAATCAGTCAATACAGAATGGATTTCAAGAATATCAAGGTTTCAAATCCCATCGTTGATATACACGGTGAGTGTACCCTTCTCAATCAGCCAATACTTCTTGCGATGAACTTTTGTGCATTTCTGATGCCCAGATGTGTTGATGCATTGAGTCTTCCGTTAGAAAATCCATCCATCGAACAAGAATGTATCTACTGAAGTTATATATGTATCATTCTATTAGAATGTTTTTGTATGATTTTGTAATCTGGGATCAATTCATTCTAACAGGGAAGATCATTCTGATGTTGCAGGTTCATTCTTTGTGCATTCAAAACATACAAGGAATAAAGAAGAAGATCTAGAGTTTGATTTCAAGGCTGTCATTCTGACAGAATGTAATTCTGTTAGAATGTCATTCTGTTTTGTATATTCGCTTAGAATGTAATTCTCTTACAATGTAAATCTGGTTTTGTATTTCATATAATGTAAATCTAGTTTTGTATTTCTTACAATGTAAATCTGGTTTTGTATTTCTTACAATGTAAATCTAGAGTTTGATTTCAAGGCTGTCATTATGACAGAATGTAATTCTGTTAGAATGTCATTCTGTTTTGTATATTCGCTTAGAATGTAATTCTCTTACAATGTAAATCTGGTTTTGTATTTCATATAAGTATGATTTTGTAATTCATTCTATCAGAATGTTTAACCTACTTTCAATATATGCAATACCATTCTTTAAGAATACGAGTCATTCTGATGTATGCTTTTGTATTTCATTCTAATAGAATGTAAACGATTAAGAACTGAAATTAATTATACAATTTTATTAGAAATATAACAGAATTAAAATTTGAATTTGAAAATAATTTCGAATTTGAAATTGAAATGAAAATTAAATTCGGAATTTAATCCCATGAAAATCTCACATTCCAAAATTGAAAAAGCATAAAAAGTTCATATTACCCTTTAGAATGATATAATTAGAAAGTTGATATTTCTTTTAATTAAAAATAATTAATATCCAGTTATTAATCACAACCATTGATGATTATGATTCTACGCTTCTGATTGGGTCTTACGTCCACACAATAATTGTGGTTCTTAATGTAACCTAGCCCTATATATATATATATATATATATATATATATATATATATATATATATATATATATATATATATATATATATATATATATATATATAAACACACAAAACTTGTGAAAACTCGAAGATTCTCAAGAACCCCATAACTTTTTTCCCGATATTTTTCTAAAAAGTATTTAGTTTGTTATTTTTTGAACACTTAGTTTGTTAGGATGATGCCCGATTATTTTATTCAACTACTTTTTCATTTCATAAATTTATCCTTGTACCAAGTGTTAAGTAGCCTTTACAAAACCACACAAAATACCAACAATCTTCATCTATATTTGGATAATATGGGGAACCAAAGAAATGTCTACATAGTTTTTATTAGTCCAATAAACTAAAAGACCCAGCTTGAATATCTTAGTAGCACCTATAAAAGAATTGATTTATTTATCTATATACGTAAGTTTGGGAGCTTGAACCACTTGAGCGAGAGTGCATCACCGTTATTCTTTTAAATAGCTAATAAGTGGTCCATGTTGGCTACCACTTAAAGAAAATGTGTGTTAGAGCCTTCAATCCAATATGCCATTTTAAAGAAAATGTTGCTAAAATTAAATATTCAAAACACAATGTCTAAAATATCGAATTTTTAATATCATAGTTCTTTTAAAGATTGATTCAAAATCTAGTCAGGTCTAAATATTATGCGATTTTGTGACCATTCCTATTTACAATCGAGTTATTCACTAAAATGACATGTTTGAAGCCAGGTTGTAACCCAAAATGCATATTTTCATCTTATATAAAAAATAACCACTAAATTGCCAACATAGGCTTGTGATTTACAAGCAGTATTAGTCCCCACACAATATTTTTTCCCTTCCGCCATACACATCAAAGCCCCCCCTTCCCCCCAACTTTTATTGTTTATTTGATCAAGAACATTAGCTGCATCTTTATATAAGGACTGCAACAATACTATTCTTGTTAAATTAATTAAGAACATCAAGCACCTCCTACTTAATCGATTCACGAAACAAAGTGTACGGAATGATTAGGTAACTACACCAACCATATATGTATTTTTTTAGTTTCATATTATTTCTACAACTTTGGTCTAGAAACAATATTGGTGGTAGGCATATATTCTTGACCCTTTTCTTCCATGGACTATGGTTCTAAAGCACGAAGTACACTATATGGTCAATGTTGAAATTACACATCAAATCAAATTTATAACAGTAGAAGATTTCCGAACTCTTGACCATTATCTTCTTTTGAAGCAAATAGTCTTATTGTGATCATCATCATCTTCTTCTTTTTAATTTGTTTCGGTTTATAAAAAACCCAAATCAAGTCCAAAAGCATGGGTTTTAAAACTTATAAGAAGACCAACGAGGAATAAGATGATTTTTCTAGAAAAAATTAATGAAAAATTTATATTAATACTTATTATTTATTCACATGTGAATAAAATATGATCAGATTTATATTAAAACTAATTTGTTCCTCACATGTGAATAAACCATAAATAATACACTGGTTTATTCATATGCGAATAAATACGAATTTTAATATAAATCTGGTAAAAGAATTAATATAAAAAAATATAAATTATATTAAAAGATTGTATCAATATTATAAATATTCATTATAAAAAATAAAAAATTAATATAAAGTTTAACATACACCGAAAAGATTTTTCGATAAAACAATAATTTTAAAATAAATTATCAACGTTCTTTCTTGTATTCTGTAACGAGTCTAATCCTCGTCCGTAACACCGTATCGTCCGACTCCTCGCCCCTTACCTCTAACGGAACTTGGAGTTTAAGCTATCGCCCTGAGTCTCCATTACAGTGTTGGTCGGAAGCTCGGGGCTCGAATTATTTTTTCATTCAATGAGGTACGCATAATTGAGTAGCTGATAGGAATATGTCATAGTAATTATAGTCTAATTCAATTTGACGACAGCAGAAGATTCATATCGGAACTTTGAGTTGGCGAACTTCATACGAATTTGAAATTTCTCGATGATCCGCGCTCAGAACGACGAATCTGTACGTAACTCAGGTGATCTTCTTCTCTACTAATCGATAAATTGTTTCAGTTTTAGGTCAATTTTTACGTTGATGCAATGTCTCTACAGCTATATGATTCAGTACATCTATGATTGCAGTTATGTATTGTATGGAAATTTTACAATGTAATATCGATAGATACATTGGTTATAGCACATCATTTGCCAGAAAATAACTGAAATAAATGTAATTCCCTGTGAAAGGTTGATTGCTAACACGTGTCCATCAATGGAGATTCAAGTAACGATATCTGAACTTTTGATTGTTTGCAATATCTCTGTTGCAATTTTCCTGGCTGTTTGCTTGGTGTTTTTCTTCAAATGCCTACTAATTATAAATTTATATACCACTTAGTATTGTGTAAATTTACATGTTAAAGTCATCAAAAGGGAGAATTTGATGAAATTTCCTGTTTCATATGATTATACGAATTGAGCTTACTAGAGAAAGAGGAGGACTAGTCAGCATCACCATAAGCACACACAATAGTACTTCATGGGGCTAAGTTTTCAATTAAGATGAGAATATTCAAGACTGACATTTTTTTGACCTCTGTTAGTGATTCATTATAACTAAGTGTGATTTGCTTTCATATAGGCATTGGCGGGGTTTGCCTGATGAGTACCAAATGGAGAGACGAACAACATTCATCCTTCATAAACTTTATATCCTGTTTCCTGACTGCAAATTCCTTCCGATTAAACTTTGTACCAATTGCACCTGTAAACACCATTTGGTTTGTCACCCTTAAATTTAGTTACCAGTTCCATATCTCTTCTACTTTTCCTTAAGTTTTCACTTTATTTACCTTTTCAGGATTTCATCTTTAACTGTGGGGGTTTATCTTTGGCTTTCATTTTTGCTATAAATTACGACTGCAACAATCCTGGACCTATTTTTAGTAGGTAATTCAACATTTTATCTTTCAAGTAATTCTAGCTTTGTTCAACATTATCTTATATTAGTTGATACAGGGCTGAGAAACTGAAAACTCAATTTGCACACCTTTATGTGGTTGTCATCCTTCCATCAAAGGAGCAGAATGATTCTTTTGTACATTCTTATTTTAGGTGATCATATACGACACTCACCCACTCTTTTACCTTCCACATAATCCTGTTTTAGATGATTTAATAAAACATAAAAATGTTCTTTCTTGATTTAGATATGGTATGGATATTGGTAGGCCAACATTTGTTCCAGCCCTGGATCTAGAAATGGGCTTTGAGAAGATTGTAAGAATAGCACATGCTCGTGGTGGTAAGCTTCCATACTTACTCCCCTTTGTTACACATGACATGACATGACATGACATGACATGACATGACATGACATGACATGACATGACATGACATGACATGACAGGGCAGGTGGTACTGTGATTGGCATTCATACATTAATTGTACTGATGTCAACGGGACAAAAATTGCAATTTTTTGTCTCACCCAAAAAGGTGTAAAATACTTTAATACCCTCCTTACCCTCATCATCAGAATTAGCCTTAAAAAGCATGTCTAGTCCTGTCCCATGTAGAAAGACATTAATGCCCTTCTCATCCTCATTATCACAAGAGTTTTTCTACTTTTTTTTTTATAGTGTGCAAGAGACAGGATGTAGTATCCAAATTGAAAGCCGAAGTAAGCTTCTATTCTGTTTATTCTGTCTTTTCAATTTTTTTTTTTCAAAATTTTATTTATTGTGGTATGCTTTCTTTCTTTTTTGTAAGAGGGAAAGGGCGGTACAAGGAACGGATGTGTTTCTTAAAGTGGTCTCTTCGATCCCCCGTGTTGAAACTCATGATGCCAATGCGGTATTAACATCAATAACTCAAGACCACACATTTATTTTAAGCATAAAAAGCAGGGTTAAATCCAAGGAATAGCAACGTACTTTCTTTGATTTGTTTATTATAACATCCTACTTTTATTTCTTCCTATTACAACATTGTACTTTGAAAAGTCTACCCAATTGTAGCAATGCCATTTATCACCAAGCAATTTTCACTGCTATAATCGAGTCAACTTTTCAAAGTATAATGTCCTAATAAGAAAAATTGAAAGTACAATGCCTTAATAGAATGTTGTAATGGAAAGAAATTAAAGTAGCATGCTATAATACACAAATGAATAAAAGTGTGTTGATGTTTCATGCACTTTAGCCCCTAAAAAGTATTTAAAGTAAATTACATTTTTTATCCCCAAGTATGGTTGATTTTTGCAATTTTGGTCCTAAAAAGTTTTCTCTTGCAATTTCGCTCCTTATTTGAGGTTATTGTAATGTTTGTGGTCCCTCTTTCAAGAAAATGACCATATTTTGGGGCCAAAATTGCAAATATCAGCTTTACTTAGGGACCAAAAAATAGTCATTTTACTTGGAATGGGGTTCAAAAGTTAAAAGAACCTCAAATAAGGACCAAAATTGAAAAAAATCAACTTTACTCATGGACCAAATATGTAATTTACTCAAGCAGTTATGTGGTTTGAAATATGTTTTGCCAATTGTGGTGATCTATATTCTGGCAACAGCTTCAAAGTATAGGATCAATTGAAGCAATAGCTAAAGCATCACAAGAAACCATTCTGGAAAACACTGACATTTCATCAGAAAAAGTCGAAATAATTTCAAGATTTTTCAGAGATCACAAGTTGTACCTCAGCCCCAAAATTAGTAGAAGGATAGATTCATAGGGTGAACATTTTGCAATTATTTTTGATATTAGAACTAGTCAAAGCAATCAGTAACCACAAATTTTTTGATGCAAATATGATTTTAAGAACTTGTAAGCAACTTGCTGATATTTAGAGTTTGATATTTGAGACTATTTTAAAACACTGATGTCGGATGTTGGATCATGTTATGTTCTGTACGCTTTTTGTGCTGAATCTATGGAAGCTATTAAATTTGCTATCAAACTATTAGACATGAAAAAAATGGATGGATGGAAAGGGGTTGGATAACGGGTAATTTTGGTGCAGATCTACTATATTTAGTACTAGGAAAAAAAAAACTAATAGTTAAATAGCAACCAGATATTTAGAATGTTCCTTGTTTATCCACACAAAATATTTTTAGCCATTCTTTTTGTCTTGTAAACATACCACGTAAAACGTAGTTGAAACGAACAAAAATTTGAGTGTGTTTTATACTTCTTACCAAGATATTTGTCATAGAAACCTTGAAATTAGGACATCTTAAACCTTCTATCAAGGTACAAGGTAGTCCTGGACATAAATAATGTAGCTTTGACATCATGATGACACCTTTGGATTTTGTTGTTTTGTATTAACATCATCCTCATTCGGTAGCTTGATATATATGGTAATAAAGCCGTTAAAAAAAGAAGAAAGAGAACGACCTAGCATAAACATGCTCCTTTAGGATTATGAAGTGAGAAGTCTGCCTCGTAAACTTGTTACATGTACCACCCCATTACGATCACTATGTTTGCAATAATTAAAATTGTTGAATGTTCTCTCTAAATATTAGTGGTCCTCGTAGGATTATTTATGGATGAGGCATTTCTCATGCAACTATAAAGCGAACCGCGTATCCAACGCGAGGAAAATCTATCAAAGCATTCAATTCCGAAGCAAGAGGTCACATTATGTCCTATCTTTAATGCAAATTGCGATCTGAGCACTGAGAGTTCACAATGTCAAGTATGTTTGTGTATATATAGCTTCAAGTGGAGATCGTGGATAAACCAAACTTACATCTGAATTATTTATTGATCAAAGTTCGATGTATGTACGCTCAAACATTGTTCTCAAAAGACCCATTGCCGCTCACCATCGATTGGCATACCAAAACAACACCATAACCAATGTCATAATCATTCCAAACATCACCACATCAGTATCTCTCTTAAATGAGTCAAGTAAATCTCACAAATGAAAAAGAGAATGCCGAGAAAATATCATAAAATAATAGTATTGTTTTTTCTTTATTTAATGTGTATGAACTTGTTAACGAATGACACAAGTTTGTTAAAAACTTTTTATTGCGTATTATGTTGATCAACACGATAATTTAGCGTATTGATAAGTCAGAAAAGACTTTTCTAGAAAACTCGCAACCTTTTTTAATGGAATAAGTTGTCATGTCTTAAATTTCTAAACATATAGTTATCTTGAAATATAAACCCGTCCTTTATGGTATTTTAAGGAATAACTCATAAATATGTCATCCAAATACTTTTTATAACAAATTAATATATCACCCAAATTATTGTATAGATTTAAAAGAATAAAATGCAATCACATAATTATACATTAATTATCCAAGAATATCGTGAAAAAAGTTCTTTTGTTTACGAATAATATGAAAATATAGTTGTAACAGAAAGCTGTCAAATATGTATGGAACATGGAGCCCACAATTCAATGTGAACATAAAGTAAGAAGAAAAGGGCATGGGAAGACAAGATGTTAATGCTCACATGGGCAATGTTCCACGTCCTTTTTTCGTATTTCATATGAAAAACTTTTAACTTATATAGTAGATTTTAAAATAGGACCACGTTGAAAACATGACTTCACTTTTCATTTACCGAGACAAGCATAATATCACATTCCGTGATTTGTACACAATAACTTGTATTTCTATACAACAATTTATGTTTTATAATAGTAGTATACTATATATAAAAACATTACACAATTATGTATAGATAAAATTGTTGTGTCTAAAATCTAAATCACCCTCTTTCCAATACTATATTGATGACATCATCATCACTATTTAATCCGAAAAACTCTTACATATATTATCTTGACGTTTACATAATTTCTTTGGAAGTTTAGCTACTTTACAAAAGGTTCATTTGACATTCAATTTCAAATGCCAAGTGGCATGTACTAACCTGAAAATATTCTGGTTAACACAAGCCAATGAAGCCACACACTTAGACCTTTCTAATTCGATCCTACGTTGTATCACAGTTTTGTTAGGGCTCTATTATACTTAACAATCACAAGACTTGATATTACACATGCCCTTTAACATATATGTTTATGTATGCACACCCATATGAGCCCCATTTTTACTTTCTTAAACACATTTTGCATTACTTCAAATGTTGTACATGTATTGTATTGATCACATAATAAGATCGATTCCATGAAAAACATGTATAGTGACAACTTTGCAAAAAGAAAAAAACCAAATGGGTTTTCAATAAATTAATCCAAAATAAGTTCGACATCAATTAACTTTTTTTAAAGACAGATAATCTCAATGTTGAAATTTGTGACATTCGAATTTGAAAGAACTTTTTAAAAATGTTTTAATTCTCAAGTTTTTACTAGGGGAGGCAAATCAGACTATCGTATCAGGTCTTTAGCTGACACGACATGACACAACAATTTTTATATAATATGAACACGATACGACACGACACGACACGACACGACGTCGTGTTTTGCTTTACTAACACGAAACGAACAAATTAAAACACGATAAAAACGACCAACACGACAAACATGAAAAATACAAAACAACATAGATATTTAGTTTATTTAATTCATAATTACTCGTACAGAACACGACAAACACGAAAAGTATGAAAAACACGAAAAACACATGATAATATTGTGTCAATTTAGTGTTGTATTTTGAACACGAACACGACATCATGTTTTTTATACAATTGATAGTTGACACGAATACAAATTTAAAATTTCATTTCATTTCGTCTCGTCTATTTTGTCGTATCGTGCCATTGATTGCCACCCCTAATATTACTACCATGCCATATTGATGTTGGATAAGTCGTTAAAATTGATTTCTACAGACAAAAATACCAATTTTAATGGTAAAAAAAATAGTAAACTGAGTTTTTAAAAAAAGTTTAAGAAATACTTTTAAATTTATGTTTTAGAAATAAAATCTACCAAAAGCGAAAGGGATAAACACATGTTGATTTTCACGACATGCCTTATCGTGTTTATCCACTTTGCATGCAGCTGCTTTCAAAGCCGCATGCCTCCCTGTGAAACCTCCATTCCTCAAGTTCACAAGAGGAGAAACCCCAGTAAGGTCCACACATGCATGTTTACCTCCCATCCATCCGAAGCTGTGGAGCTAATCAACATGTGTTTATCCTCTTTCGCTTTTGATACCTTTGGTTTTCTCGCACCTGAAGCTGTGGAGCTACTCAACAGAGTTCAACGGGTTATGCAGAGTACCATCATGTCCCTTAGATCTTTGGATTTTGTTTTTAAGCGTATTAGCTTTGCCATTCAAAAAGGGCTAGCGGCGCAGCTTGTTGCCCGTTTGCCCAACGTCTCTATGTAATACGATTTGCGACTAAATGTCAACAATTGTCTACAATCTACCATAAAAAAGAGGAATATTTTTAGGTTTCTTTTTAAAGCAAGCAATATGGTTGAAGTGGGTTCATGGAAATCGAAAGCCCGGTCTACTGTTTAGAACCCAAATTTGGAAACTGTTTTTGTTTCGGGTCATTCCTACACAGATCCGACAACCGATAGAAACCGGGTTGTAACTTTTCTCTATTACCATGTCCGACAAAATTCTCCCCCTTTTCTCTCTCTCGTTTACTCTGCAAGTCGTGTAGGGGTCGACAAACGTTTCTAATTGCTGATCGACGTACTGTTCAAAGATTAAGAACAATAACAAGTATGGTACTTGAACTGCGATCGGTTGTTAGCTTTCCTCTAATTCTTGATTACATTTACTTAATCTGTGTTTGATCATCCCAATTTGTAGAATTTGGATTAGGGTTTTTTGTAATTGAAATGAATAGTCTTTAAGAACTAGGGTCTAGTCAATGCCGTTCTGAAATGAATGATATCTGTTCGTTTTAGCTTATAAATTTACATTCATTTCGTCTATTTTGGTTTGAGTTTTGGGAGCTTCAGTTTTGTGATTTCCTGTTGGGGATCAATCTTTGAGTTTCATGCCTTAAGTTGACTTGCTCGTTTGTAATCAAACCGCAATTTTTATAGGCGTAAATTTAAACATGGACCGATTAGAGTTAGTTGCTACCTTAATTCCTAAAAGAAGAGCCACACATCAATCGTCAATGTCAAACCTTACTTTTTTCAACCACAAACATCATTCTAAATCTGGACATCCGAAAGCAACTATTCTAGCATTATTGATGTGACAGGTTTTTTCCTAAAGATCTATTGAAGTTGATTTGTACATTAATTAGAGTTGACTGTGTGAGATTCTGTTTTAGTACACTGCTAAAAATCCAGTAAATCATTTAAACCCAGATTCTTTGACCTTATTTTTCCATTTGTTTTTCCTTGTTGCACAGGTAAACTGAAAGCTGAATATGCAATTATGCATACAGCTTGAGTAAATGATTAATCAACATTACCAAACATGTGATATTGATCAAGAGTATTGGACTGTGAAATTGTGTTATAAAGTATATCATATATTAAAGCCAACAGGGTAAAAATGAATTTACAGGTGCCCAACCAGTCAGGCACTTCATTGCCCGCCATGCCACATCAGCAGAACATGATGCAAAACAGTGTAGGTCAGCGTAGTACACTCAATATGGAGCCTGGTTTTGTGAAGGCACGGCGATTCATACAAGAAAGAATGTAAGTCTTCCTAAATTTGATATAAATGGCCCTTCAAGATTTACCTTTTCTCCTATTTTAACCCTCGACAAAAAAAATAAATAAACTGCCATCTTTTTTTTTTTCCAGCTATGATTTTCTCATGAAACGACAACAATCAAAAGAGATAGCTCAAAAGAAAGTTCTGGATATTGTTAAACGATTAGAGGAAGGCCTTTTTAAAACTGCTGCCTCGAAGGTTTGTTTATATTTGTCAACCTTGTATTCTTTTATATTTACGTATAAATTGTTTTCTTTTTAAAAGTTTTTAATTTCAGGAGGAGTATATGAACTTGGATACATTGGAAACTCGTTTACATATTTTAATCAAACGTCTCCCCTTAAATAATCACAACCAACAACATCAACAACATGGTAATAGTAATTCTTATGTTGCTATGGGAACCATGATTCCGACTCCGGGTGTGTCTCAAACCGGGAATTCAACCTTACCGGTTCAATCATCCATGGATCACTCTTATACAAATGGCGGTAACACCATAATTCCAGCTGGCAATTCCGGAAGCTTCTCATCTGGCGGTATAGAACTATTTATAATTATACCTCTGAATCTATTTCAAAATTTTGATATTGATAACATCTTCACACGGAAATCCACTTTTTCAGGGCTGACTAATGGGTATCAACATTCAATTGGGAACAGTATGATTTCATCAATGGGTGCACAAAGAACAGCAAGCCAAATGATACCAACTCCTGGATTTAGCAATAATAATAACAATAATGGCAATGCTAGTAACACTAGTAACCAGTCTTACATGAATATGGATTCGGGTGTGGACCCCACATCACAAAAGCAGCAAGTTGGTGGTCAAAATAGCCGAATCTTGCATAGTCTTGGAAGCCATATGAGTGGTGGAATCAGGTCTAGTTTGCAGCAAAAAGCTTATGGCTATCAAAATGGATCGATGAATAATAATAATAATTTACAGATGATGAATGGTTCTGGATCCTCTGATCATTATGGTGATGGATATGGGACTGGAAACATTGATTCTTTAGGATCCGGAAGCTTCTATGGCGGCACAACTTCCGGAAGCAAGAATCCGGTAAGCTTACAGGCGTTACATAAAACGAGTCCGCCATTGATGATAAATCAATCAAATTTGCAAAATAGTCAGCAAAATGGGAACATGAAGCCTTTAGTTGACCAGTCAACAAAGATGAATTTCCAGTATCCGCAGTCTCTTCATTCCCAGCATCAGCTTCAACAGAATCAAAGGTTGGGATTTGGTCAGTCTCAGGTGATACCTGATTCCGGCGGTCAAATAAAGTCTGAGCCCGGAATGGAATCTCACATTGAATGTCTCCAGCCACAAGTGAATGAACAATTCCAGTCATCCATGGCAACCAATAACTTACAAATAGCAGAAACTCCACAGCAAAACCAATTTGTCTTGGACTCTCAAAAACATCTAGAAGGTCAACCAGAGGGTCAATGGAATGTTCAAGATGAATTTAATCAAAGAATAACAGGGCAAGATCAAGCTCAGAGGAATAATCTATCTTCAGAAGAATCTGCTAATAAAATGGTCAACCCACCAAATTGTGGGGCTACTGGTCAAAACCCTAATTCAAACCGTGAGTTGCATTACAAGAATCAACAAAGATGGCTATTGTTCTTGAGACATGCACGTAAATGTGTTCATCCACCTGGCAAATGTCTGGAATCCAATTGCATAACTACTCAAAAACTATGGAATCATATGACATCATGCAAAGATCTTGTTCAATGTCAATACCCTCGTTGTCGTGGGACAAAACATTTGCTTCATCATCACCGGAATTGTCGCGACCCAACTTGCCCGGTTTGTGTTCCTGTTAAGCGTTTCTTGCAATTAAAAGGCGGGACTCGTACGGATTCCAATTCCGGCGATGCTTCCGGAAAATATGTTATGAAAACAAGTCCATCTGTCATTGAAACTTCAGAAGATTTACAACCTTCTATGAAACGTATGAAGATCGAACAACCATCACAATCACAATCACAATCACAATCACTACCTACGATTCCAATTCCTGTTTCCAGTAAAGTAGAAGTTCTTGAAGAGCATCAAGCTGTTGACCCTTGTGTTACTATAAAGTCTGAAGTCAAACCAGAGGTCCCTTTGACTTCTGTACACAAGTCTGAAAGTGTACCGATTACGTCAAATGAAGCTACGGGTTTCCGGAAGGAGGTCGTTAAGACCGAACAAGAGGTGGTCCCGGCTAAACCGGAACTTCCGGAAACTTCCAGAACAAAATCCGAGAAGCCGAAAATAAAGGGAGTATCAATGATGGAATTGTTTACTCCCGAGCAGATTCGGGAACATATTGCGGGTCTCAGACAGTGGGTGGGCCAGGTCAGTTATCTGAATAGACATACACTCGTATTTCCTTTTCTTATCTTAAATTTAATTTTTCTTTTTTGTAATTTATTTTGTGCAGAGTAAAGCAAAAGTGGAAAAGATTCAAGCTATGGAGAGTTCAATGAACGAAAACTGTTGTCAGTTATGTGCTGTTGAAAAACTAAGTTTTGAACCACCGCCTATATATTGCACACCTTGTGGGGCACGCATTAAAAGAAATGCAATGTTTTACACCATTGGAACCGGTGATACCCGCCATTACTTTTGTATTCCTTGCTATAATGAGACACGTGGAGAGACAATAAATGTTGATGGAACCAATATTCTGAAAGCAAGAATGGAGAAAAAGAAAAACGACGAAGAGACTGAAGAATGGGTACATGTTTATTAAAATTTTGCATCATTATAGTAAGGTTTTAATCTTTTGTGGGTTTTTTTACAGTGGGTTCAATGCGACAAGTGTGAAGCTTGGCAACATCAAATATGCGCGTTGTTTAATGGTAGAAGAAACGATGGAGGACAAGCAGAGTACACGTGTCCAAATTGTTACATAGAAGAAGTGGAAAAAGGAGAAAGGATTCCCCTACCACAAAGTGCTGTTCTTGGTGCAAAAGATTTGCCTCGTACAATTCTTAGTGATCATATAGAGAATCGGTTGTTTAAGAGATTGAAACAGGAAAGAATGGAAAGAGCAAGGTTCCATGGGAAAAGTTATGACGAGGTAGGTGATCTTATAACCGTCATATGTTCATATTAAAATGTGTATTTAATTTTATGTTGTTTTTTGTTTTGTTTTTATCAGGTTCCTGGAGCTGAAGCACTTGTTGTGAGAGTAGTCTCGTCCGTTGACAAAAAACTGGAAGTCAAACCGAGATTTCTCGAAATCTTTCAAGAGGAAAATTATCCCAAGGAATTTGGGTATAAATCTAAGGTTGTTTTATTGTTCCAGAAGATTGAAGGAGTAGAAGTATGTCTTTTTGGCATGTATGTACAAGAATTTGGAACAGAATGTGAGCAGCCAAATCATCGCCGTGTTTATCTCTCTTATTTGGATTCCGTCAAGTACTTCAGGCCCGATATTAAAACTGTCACAGGAGAAGCACTCCGCACGTTCGTATATCATGAAATTCTGGCAAGTTTTTTCACTTCATTTGTATATAAATTCCGTTTTTTTTTTTCTTATCGATAATAATTAACCGCCATTTTTTTTATTCTTGTTCCAGATCGGTTACCTAGAATACTGCAAGTTACGTGGTTTCACAAGTTGCTATATATGGGCTTGCCCTCCATTGAAAGGCGAAGACTATATCTTGTACTGCCATCCGGAAATTCAAAAGACACCAAAGTCCGATAAACTAAGGGAATGGTGAGTGTTATTTTATTGTTGAAATATTTGATGATGTTATTTTTTTTATTCATTTTTGGGCCATTGATCAGGTACTTGGCGATGTTGAGAAAGGCCATGAAGGAAAATATTGTGGCGGAGCTCACTAATTTATACGACCATTTCTTTTTATCGACTGGCGAATGTAAAGCTAAAGTAACTGCAGCCCGATTGCCCTATTTTGACGGCGATTATTGGCCCGGTGCTGCTGAAGACATGATTTATCAGCTTCGCCAAGAAGAAGAAGGAAGAAAATCAAACAAAAAAGGGGCGATTAAGAAAACCATAACAAAACGAGCCCTAAAAGCCTCGGGTCAAAGTCAAACCGATCTCTCAGGGAGTTCTTCCAAAGATCTTCAACTCATGCACAAGGTAATTCATTCTATTGACATTTATATTGCCTTCACGTTCGTTTTTATTTATTTATTTTTCTTACACGTTTTGTACTTTAATCACCTTTTTTACAGCTTGGAGAATCGATTTACCCAATGAAGGAAGATTTCATTATGGTTCACTTGCAACCTGCGTGCACACATTGCTGTCTTCTAATGGTGTCTGGAAAGCGTTGGGTTTGTCGTCAATGCAAGAATTTTCGTCTTTGTGATAGGTAATCACTATATTTCTTTAAGTAAATTACACTTTTGGTCCTCAGTAAAGCTTATTTTTTGCATTTTTTTGTCAATTTCTTGTAATATTGGTCATTATTTGAGGTTCCTGTAACAATTTGGGTCCTAGTTCCAACTTCCAAGTAAAATAAGCATAGCTGATTTTTGTAATTTGGGTCTCAAACATAGTCATTTCACTTGGAACGGGGAGCAAAAGCGTTACAAAAACCTCAATTAAGGACCAAAATTGAAAGAAGCAACTACTCAGGGACCAAAAATGTTATTTAATCTTTCCTTATATCTAATTTAGAATCGTAATGGTTGTGAACGTATCTTGCAGTTGTCACGAAATTGAACAAAATCTCGATGAGAGAGAAAGGCATCCTGTAAATCACAGAGAGAAACATTCACTATACCCCGTTAGTTTTTTTCTCTTTTCAATTTTACAATTCCATAATCCATACAAAATGTATTTCAATTAAAATTGTAAATAAAAAATAATTGCAGATCGAAATCAAGGATGTGCCAACAGATACAAAAGACAAAGACGAAATACTCGAGAGTGAATTTTTCGATACGCGACAGGCTTTTCTAAGTCTTTGTCAAGGAAACCATTACCAATACGACACTCTTCGTCGCGCCAAACATTCATCAATGATGGTATTATATCACCTTCACAATCCAACCGCCCCTGCATTCGTGACAACGTGCAACAAATGCCACCTGGACATTGAAACCGGACAAGGTTGGCGGTGTGAAGTTTGTCCCGACTTCGATGTCTGCAATTCATGTTACTACAAAGACGGAGGAATCGATCATCCTCATAAGTTGACAAATCATCCATCGATTGCTGAACGCGATGCACAAAATAAAGAAGCGCGACAACAACGAGTTTTACAGGTGTATATGATTTTCGATAATGTTCGTTTTTTGCCCTGGAGATTTTGTTTTTACGAGACGGTAACAAAGTTTGTAATTTGAAATTGCAGCTTAGGAAAATGCTTGATCTTTTGGTGCACGCGTCTCAATGTCGATCGCCAGCTTGTCAGTATCCGAATTGTCGGAAAGTGAAGGGGCTTTTTAGACATGGGATTAATTGTAAAACACGGGCTTCGGGTGGTTGCGTTCTTTGTAAAAGAATGTGGTATTTACTTCAACTTCATGCTCGTGCTTGTAAAGAATCTAAATGTCATGTCCCACGTTGCAGGTTCAGTTTTCTGCCATTTTTATTTTACGGAAAATGTAGGAGTTGTGTTTTGTATTTTGATTTTTATTTTTGGATACAGAGATTTAAACGAACATTTGAGAAGACTGCAACAACAGTCAGACAGCCGTCGGAGGGCGGCGGTTATGGAGATGATGAGACAGCGTGCTGCTGAGGTTGCTGGCAGCAAGTGATGATGGCATAGTTGTAAATATTCTTGATATACGCATCATGTTGGCATTTCGGTCAAAATTTCAAGTACATTGATGACAAAAAGCGGTTGACAAATGAGCTTGCCTTGCCCTCTGCTTCGGGAACTGACCATGTATGAGCGATTTGAGTGATGTAGTGTACCATAGTTGTCTTTTCTTTTTGTTCCAATTTTTATATGTTATTTTTTCTTGGATGTGAGTAAAGTTTTGAGGTGACCTGTTTAGTCCCTGCCTTTTTTGTTTTGTTTTTTTTTGCTTATGAAAACTTGGAACAGTCCTTTGTTGTATGGGAAAGGGAATAATCAGAAATCACAGAGTGAAAGCAGACTGTATATATCCTCATGTGTTCGGGTGTCCTTGCAATTTGCAAATGTCTAAAAAAGGATGACCATATAAAAATGGAATAAAGAAACCTTACAAGAACAAATCGAGTCATTTAAACATCTTGTTTATTCATAGTTACATATCTATTGAAACTAAATATATAAATAAAGACAGAAGTATTGTTTTGTAAAAATAAATTTTAATCAAGTTATGGTATATTATAAAAATGATACATATAAATATTTTTTTATGTACCTTTGAAGGTTGACCTTTACATATAAAGCATAAACGGAACAAATGAAGCTGTACACGTACAGCATGTCCCACTTGCCCTGTTCTTGTTGATTGGCTATTCTCCCGTCGTTACTAATCCAAGGGCATCGTCGAGCACTTCACATGGCGTTTCACCTTGTGAAATCGTGTGTGAGATTCTGCCCAAGAGCGACGGCGCTGTCGCCGGCCGCTCCGGTACCACTCCGACGTCTTCAAATCCGCTTCGATATCATCAAGAGTAACGATACCACATCGTTTGCACCAATTCGGACTTCGCCGTTCCATTACACTACTGGCGTCGATAAGATTCCTCCGGTTTCGAGTTCAAACAGCGATGAAGGCAGGGAATTAGTGGCGCTGTCGGATGAGAAACTTTTGAGTCAGTGTCAGATGGATACTTATAAATCGTCCGGTCCCGGTGGTCAGCACCGTAACAAGCGTGAGACAGCTGTCCGTCTTAAGCATCTCCCCACCGGCATTATTGCACAGGTTAGTTTTAAGTTTCACTTTTAGAGTTCTGAAGGTTTTTGAATTTTGTTGCGAATTGAATAGCAAAAATTTAGTAGACATTCTCTGTGGAGGCTCCACTTTGACATGGATCTATAAACAAACACTATCTTATAAATCCTTACTTTAATGCGTACAGTGTTGAATTTGCAATAAAATCCATACTACCTGCATTCGCTTCAAGAAGAAAAACGAACCAATTTCAGTTTTGGAATTTTCGAAGCTAGTATGTGGCAAATTTAAAATTGACAGATGTTGTTTGTCGCTAGTTGACTTGTTACTTTAATTAGCTCAATAATTTGTGTTAGTTAAGGTTTTATGTGTTTATGATTGTGTTGTTTTGCTTATATATAGGCATCTGAGGATAGATCACAGCACCAAAACCGTGCATCTGCCCTAGCTCGATTGCGTACTCTTCTAGCACTTAAAGGTGTGTGTGTTATCTTTATTGTCTGATCTTTTGGCTTGCATAATTCTACATTTTCCTTCCAATTCTTAAACTGAATAAATACAGTATACATATTTTACATATTTGTTAATTGATGTATATAGTTTTTGTTTATTTGGACTAGTCAGGAACACTATAGATCTTGAAACATACACACCTCCTCCTGAGCTTCTTCAAGTTCTTCCACCAAAGTCAACTATTAGAGGATCAAATTCTGGACCTCAAATCGGGCCTAATAACCCAAAGTTTGTTTTGGTATATACCTCTACATCCTCATGAGTTTTTTACTATTTAAGTAATGCACAAGTTTGTAACTTATTTTCTTGTGTTCTTTCTTAGGGAATGCAAGCTTTATTAGATCTTATTTTTGCAGTAGAAGGTTCTGTATCTGATGCTGCCAAGAAATTGGGGTACATGATATTTAAGGATATTACAACTTTGATATGGAAATATATGGTTCTTTTTTTTTTTTGTGTGGGGATAGAAGACTGTTTTTTACACCAAAAATATTATTCCAAGTATATTATCTTTTTCTACCGCATTTAGATTTTCAAAAATACCTTTCTATTTATTAGTTTCTTTTTGCAAATTTGTCTCGGACCTTTTTGTTACAGTAACTTTTGAAATTGTATTATTAAATAACTATAACCAAACCATTAATTCATATATATTTGAAACACTAATTGCATTCAAAATATAGCAATAAAAATAAATTAACTTAACATATACAAGCTCAAACTTGAATCGAATTAAATAAAGAGTAAATTACAGTTTTGGTCCCTGTGGTTGGCATCAATTTGCAGTGGTGTAAAATTTTCAAATCTAGGACCAAAACTGCAAATTGATGCCAACCACAGGGACCTAAACTGGGATTTACTCTTAAATAAGTTAGATATGTATAGACTCAAACTTGAAGGACCAAAATTGACAAGTGAAACTTTAAACACCAAATTCTCTGTTAATCCATAGTAAGACACCAAATTTGGTGTAATACTGTTCATAACACAAAATTTGGTGTAAAAAATGGTGTTGGGCATGGGAACTGGGAAGTTATATATGAGTGTTTGACTTAATTGAGAAAGTCTGGAAAAAGAGAGTTTACCCCATAAAGTCTTGGTATTTTACAAATTTGCCCTCATTTATATATATCTTTTTATTTTGCCAAGTTTTGCTGTGATTTTCTTAAATAATTTTTAAACATCATTTATCCAGACAACAACTAATTGTCATCGCAGCTTAAGCACCGGAGCTCTTTCGCGTCTGATTTTGTCTGATGATTCTCTTCGACAGGCGGTTAATGAGTTCCGGGCATCTAAGGTACTATCAAAATCACCATTATGATTATTGATACATTTATAAATGCACTGTTTATCTCTAAATCAATCATATAATAACTTTTTTTCTTTCTAATATTCTCATAGTTTAAACCTAACTTTTTGGTATAAATAATGTCCAGGGTATGAAGCCACTCAAATAGTAGCAGTCAGATTGTAAGTTGTAACGGCAATGAGGGTGAATAGTAGGTAATTAGGTAGCAATTAGCATTGATAATGTTGGATTATCTCGAGATAGTCACATGAACTCCAGCTGCTTTGATAAACATATTTTAATGTAAAGTCACAACAGGAAATCACTTACGCACGTCTTTACGTTACCTTAATATTATACCCGATTACCACTAAATCTGTTTACCTATTCTTTTACGGTTTTACTCCAACTAAAGAAACATATACTAATTGATTCAAAACCTTGAAATAATAATTTATGGTAAGACCTCTTAATGCCAATGAACTTGTATATGAAAACTCTATTATTATATTTTGTGCAACTTTGAGAACCATTACAAAACCTATATCATTACGAAGACCATAAATATATTGACTAATAATATAAAAAATAAATTAAAAGTCCAACAAACTTCAATGTTCTTACATATATTAAAAATTTAAAACATTATAAACTTTAATTGGAACAAAAGTGTGTCCTAATATCTAACGACCCATATTGGATTTTAATTCATCTAAGAAAAATAATTTGGTGATATTTTCCCAAACATTTAAGTTTTTAACAATTTTAAAGTTTTAACATGTGAAAGTATACGGGGTTGTAACAAAGTAATCTAACAAAGTAATCAAGAGATGGATAAAATAAACATTATCTCATACATTAAAACAAAATATTTTCTAAAAGTCTTTACGTTCTCTGGTCTTCAAGTCATCAACTATGACTCATAATATGGACACATGTCAAAATAATCGATTAGACTTAAAGAGCTAGTAAGCATTAGTGCATTAACGGTGTTGGACACTTAAAAGATATATGGATGCATATGAAAATCTATATATAGTGCTAAAACATTCTTAAAAACATAAAGTTTACAAAGTCCTTATTATTGGGAAACACATCGCACATCAAGTACAATGTCATCCGTTCCTAAAAACGTACAATGTTATAACTATGAAACATCAAAGAAATATAGAATATCAATAATTTGTACAAATATGTGATGCATGATTTGAAAATCAAACCCCCAAACCCAAGTAATCCACATTTTACAAAGTCATGACCCTCGTCTCTAAGGGATATCCTAAGGTAAACTCAATGGATAAATATGGTATTTTCAACGACAATTCGATGGTAATAAGCACAAAGCATGATACACATAGTGAAGGCCCTACTCCTGATCATAAACAAGCTGAGAACATACAACTATCACACATGAACCATGTGAAGGGGTTGCAAAGACCAGCCATATACAAACATCTATAAACGGATATCCAAATCGTCAACTATCGGAATCCGAAACAACATAAGTCTTTAACAGTTGTCCGGACCATACAAGCTTCAAACCCACCCGATGGGATATATGCACATGATCATGATTTAAAACTTCAAATGGTTAGAAAATATGAGTAATAGTTTCAAAAATATCGCCATTTCAAAATACTCTTTCAAAAAGGTTTACATGCATGCCATGAATAAAACACATTATACATATAATAGTCAATCAAGTGTACATACAGTATTTAACTGAGAGAAAACATTGAAGTACATTGTCATATTAGGGACATGTGCTCGTAGGGTAAAGTACTCACTTTGATGATCTTCCCCATGTGACCTTTTAAGTCTTAACACCTTATAATATCTCTTGTTAACCTATAAGTCATAATAATCAAATATAAAGCCTATAAAACCTTTACACAAAACATTCCTACAACTTTCATTACTGGTGGATTTATACAACTATGCATTTCTATTGCACATTTGTACACCCCAAATGTACATGTGTACACTTATTGTGTACAACTGTAACAACGAACACAAAGATCCCAAATATGCATACAACAATACAATTGATGCACACAATTGGACGCTCATCCTTATTCTATGCATATAGTGAATGTACAGGCTTGCGAAATGGCATGTGCCCATATCATGAGTCAATGCACCAATGCTTACTAGGCTCTTTAAGTCTAATCGATTATTTTGACATGTGCCCATATCATGAGTCATAGTTGATAACTTGAAGACTGAAGAACGTAAAGACTTTTAGAAAACATTTTGTTTTAATGTATGAGATAATGTTTATTTTATCCATCTCTTGATTACTTTGTTACAACCCCGTATACTTTCACATGTTAAAACTTTAAAATTGTTAAAAACTTAAATGTTTGGGAAAATATCACCAAATAATTTTTCTTAGATGAATTAAAATCCAATATGGGTCGCTAGATATTAGGACACACTTTTGTTCCAATTAAAGTTTATAATGTTTTAATATATGTAAGAACATTGAAGTTTGTTGGACTTTTAATTTATTTTTTATATTATTACTCAATATATTTATGGTCTTCGTAATTTTTTTAGAAACGGCGTTGGATTCGAGCTTTGTGACGGGTTTTCAACCGTCCCTCATTGTTTGACACTTCAAAGCCTCGAACCACACCCCCCAGGAAAATCCTCCACAGGAGCTCAGAACCGGGATCGAACTCGGGACCTCGCCCCACATGGGTATATAACCCCATGCCTCTTCCCAGCTAGGCTGGGAGTCATTGGCTTATGGTCTTCGTAATGATATAGGTTTTGTAATGGTTCTCAAAGTTGCACAAAATATATTTAAATGCTACCTTTAAAAATCATTACATTCCAAAAAAAAACCTTACTATTGTAATAATAGAGTTTTCATATACAAGTTCATTCGCATTAAGAGGTCTTACCATAAATTATTATTTCAAGGTTTTGAATCAATTAGTATATGTTTCTTTAGTTGGAGTAAAACCGTAAAAGAATAGGCAAACAGATTTAGTGGTAATTGGGTATAATATTAAGGTAACGTAAAGACGTGCGTAAGTGATTTCCTGTTGTGACTTTACATTAAAATATGTTTATCAAAGCAGCTGGAGTTCATGTGACTATCTCGAGATAATCCAACATTATCAATGATAATTGCTACCTAATTACCTACTATTCACCCTCATTGCATGTATATCTATGCAAATGAGTTGTGCACAATTTTTCACAAAACTTAAGTTTTTTTTTTTTTTTTTTTTTTTTTTTTTTTTTTTTTTCCAATTTCAAGTTTTAAAAATCCATAATCATCTAAGGAACCAATTTGAGTTTTAATAACTATATATATTATTAAATCATCATAGACCTAATTAATTCTTTAAGTAAGAATTAACTTGACTTTTATAATTGGTTTTCACTTATGCTTTGCAACTTAAGATGGATATTTCTAACTCTAAAATATAATTGAACATTAACTACATGATTAATTTAACATCTAACGACTTTAGTGGTGATTTAATCAAAATCTGACACAAGACTTCATTAACGTATCATAAATCCACCATCGAACTAATTAGAGGTTTCAAAATTATACTTTGAACTTTTTATTAATAAACTTACATCCAACTCATTCATTGCCTAAAATTGAATTCCACTAAATTAACTGTATCATAAAATAGGGTTTGGAAACCATCATTATACTTTCATGAACTCATTCTCTACCATAGATATAAACTTACATCATTAGATTAGTGTTAGATACATGGAATCCTACACTAAACTTCAAATTACTTAAGAAGTTCAACATGAAATCAAATTTTTGTGAGATTTTTAAGTGATGAAAGCTTAGGTGCAGTCCATTTTCATCAAAGGCTGTAAAATTCTTGATGATCGCCTTATGGTGAATATGATTGTCAATTGGATGCAAAGAAGGAAATGGAAGATGATGATGTCCAAGGTCGACTTCGAGGTGTATGATGTGGTGTCGTGGGAGTACCTCGATCTTGTGATCCTTGTTATGGGGTTTGGTATATTGTGGATAGGTTGGATTCGGGGATTTCTTGCCTCAGCTAGGTCCTCGGTTCTTTTGAATGAGATTCCTACTAAGGAATTCATGTTGGGCTCGCTAAAGTATGGTGGTCTCAGGTTTAGCGAGATCAACCTTCCAATTCACAACGACCTTTGTAAATATACTAAAGTCGCTAAAGTGTTACACCCTTCTTTCACTACATGACCTGAACTCTTTATCATGCACCTAACATTTATCATATGTTAGTTAGGTACTTTGTTTGTTCACATTATATAGTCCATGTGTCTTTTTGGAATTAGCAGTTTGTCTACATGACTCTGTAAATTTTCTATATATAGGTGTAGACATCGAGTCTTTTACTAAGATTTTGTAAGTATTCATGTGATCAATACCTCACTTGAGCCTTTCCTTTATAACCAATTTCAACTAATCATTTGAGGATATTGATACTTACTTTGTGTGCCATTTTACATTCTACATCATGTTTGTTTGATTCAACAATTAAGATAGGGTGACCCTTATCTTCTTTATTATATATACTAATTATGGAAGATTTACATGTAGCAATTAAAGATACAATCCATTTGTCATTATACATGGGGGGTCTGAGTTGGTAGTGATCATATGATATTTTCAAATTTGTTTTATGCAGACAACGCAATATTTTTTAGAGAATGGAGTAAGGAGAGTATTCAAATGCTAATTCGTATTTTGAGAAATTTCTACCATGCTTCTGGTCTTTAGATAAACCTTCGTAAATTGAAAATTTATAGGGTTGGATGAGCTTCATGACGATTCAGGAAATGACATCAATTACAGGCTGTGGGGCGGATACATTCCCTTTTGTGTATTTGGGATTTTCGGTTGGGGAAAAATGCATCGTTTGATGGCCTGTGAAGTGTTAGTAGAAATATCCAGAAAGAGATTATCAAAGTGGAAGACACAAATTTTATCAAGCGGCGTAGGTTAGCGTTGGTAAAACCAGTTCTCGAGAGTCTTGATATTTATTATATGTCTCCTTTAAAGTGTCGGTGGATGTTTGCCAGCTTTTAGAAACATGTAGAGCGAGATTTTTATGGGGAGCAGAGGATTAAATAAGATGCTCAGTTGGGTGAAGTATGATCTTATCCTTAATGACAAGGATAAGGGCAGTTGATCGGTGGGAAGCTTGAGGGCTTTTAGTCAAGAATTATTGTATACGTGGTGGTGGAGGGTTTTAAATGGGAATAAGTTATCGTGGGTAAGTCTCATTAAAAACTTTTATGGTGGTAATGAGGGTTTTCAGGTAGGTTCTCGCCTTTAACATAGGGGAGTTTGGCCTAGTATTGTAGGCTTCGTGTTCAATTTGCATAGTGAAGGACACTTGCAGTTTTATTCGATCGGGAAACAAATTGGCAATAGGTCTTCTACTAGATTCTGATTGGACCGGTGGTGTGGTACTGAGGTGTTCAGCTTGAGGTTTTTGAGGCTCTTTGCTTTGACTATTAAGCGAGATTGTATGGTCCATCAGTGGGTGATACAGTTTTGGTGGTTAGCTTGGTGGCGGGACATCACATGAGGGGTGGTGGCGGCTCATCTTACACAATTGATGCAAGTTCTTGACTCTATTCAGTTGGATGAAGGGCAGGACAGGTGACGGTGGGAGTTCGATGCGTCTAGTGTTTTTCTGTTAGTTCTGCCAAATGTCTTTTGGATAAGATGATTCTTCCTGTGGGTGGTTCTCCAACTCGGTGGAATAGATTTCTTCCGATTAAGATCAATGTCATTTCGTAGAGAGTCCTTGTTAACTAGTTTCCTACGAGGATTAATTCAAATTGTAAAGGGATAGAGGTGGATTCTCTCCTATGTTTGTGTCGTGCAACGTGTACGAAAGATATTAACCATTTGTTTTTTCGTTGTCGCTCAGTTGTGGAGTTTATTTGGGAAATGGGTGGATGAATCGATTCCTTTATTTGGTAATATCCATGATTTGTTTCAATGGATTGACTTTATGATTGCAGTTTAGTGTAGGAGATTGGATACGACTACAGTGATCTTGATTTGGGTTCTATAGACTTATTGGAATGCGATGGTTTTTTAGGAACAATATCTTTAGAAAACATCATCTGTTTGATTATGTAGTTTCGTTCTCTTTTAATTGGTTCGGTCATAGGGATCACAAGTTTAGGGCAAATTAGATTGTATGCATGCAAAACCGGCATGTGGCTTTTTGCCAGCCTTTAGCTAGCTCTTTTTATAAAGTTCAGCAGTTAAAAAAAAGCTTTCATTGAAGAATTTGTCTTAGAATCGCCACTTGAACTTCAATTTTGCGTCAATTCTCTTAATTTTCACTAATCATATGTGATTCTTTGTCTATGTAAGAGTGGCACGCCATCTCTTGGATACCTGACTCATTTACACCAATGTTGGTTTGAAATTACGAGTAGTAACATGTGAAAGTGACGATAGAAAGATGAACGATGTGAGCCGGATAACATCTAAGATTTTTATTTAACTTTATTCAATTCAGTTTGTTGACCTTCATAGTTGGCATTTTTACCTTGACACATGTCATTTTGACCTAATGCCGTGGAACTCAAATTTACTGAGTTGGTTGTGGGTAACCGGATTACCCCTTTGTACACATGCGGCTAGTTTATTAGATACCATTATTTAGAGTTCAGACCCTTAGAAAGAAAACATCAAAACAATATAGATGTTTTAAAACAATTTTCAAAATATTGTTGGGCTACAATGCCATTTTCGTTCCATTTTAGGATGAAATTGCGACAAATGATTATTTAGAGGAATATAAACGAAAGACAATATACTATGAAACCAAATCTATAAAGTTTCCCTGTAGTTTAGGGACTATTTGCGTATGCCACTAAAATTTCCAGCAAAAAAAAAAGAAAAATGAAATCGAGCAGAAGGAGTGTAGAGCGATTCCCGTTGGTTCCCATCATCACAATCTTTGCTTCCCACCTACAAATACTCCCCTTTCTTGTCGAAATTTCTTCAATTTCTCAACGCCATCCCTTTTTTTGCCACAATTGCCGGATTTCATGTATGGAAAACACAAATATAATCCTAATTTGGATAGATTTATGGATCAGATAGATGATTCTCAAGGTATATAGCACTTGGATGCACTACTATACAAAGATCCCGATAATTGAAACCGTTTCTTCGTTCAGATTCTTTGATTCATTGGATCTTAATTGCATGCCCGTTGAATAAATTCGTAAAAAGACTATAAATTCTATAGTATGATGTCTGGGTTATGGAGATGGAGGAAGTTTCAGAATGCGGTAGTTACAACAACTGCAGCAGCGAGAGTTTCTTCATCGCACACATCGAAACGTGGCTTTGTGAACATAAACGCCGGAGTCGATTGTCCATGTATTCGTCGGAGGTCGTTAATTGGTGCGCAAGCTCGTTACAAATGGGAGCATGGTGGTGGTGGTGGAGGTGGTTTTGACGATAATAACAGTAGAACTTCGACGATGATACGGAGGATTAAGGCAGAAGCTAACTGCCCTCGTTGCTCTAAGCAGATGGATCTCGTTTTTTCCGATAACCGCCATCTCATTCCACCACCTTCCGCCGATTCCGTTCCTATAGGTGAATGGGATGATCCGCCTGAACCCAGTTCTGATGCGGATAAGAAAGGGGCCCACCAGGCGGTGACTTTGTGCCCGAACTGTAAATCTACTTACCATTTCCGGCCGTATCAAATGTCTCCTCTTCAGGGCAGGTTTATTGAAATCGGTAGGTATAAAAATGGTAATGGGAAGGATAAGAAACACATTAATGGCGAAGAGGATTACGGAAACAAGCTTAGGTCTTCGTTCTGGGAGACGTTACGGTCCTACGGTGGTGACCCGCCGGAGAATTGGACGAATCTTCCTCCTCCTCCTCCCCCATCTAGCACCGGACTTGCTGTGCATACTCCCCCAGTCCCTCCTTTCGCACTAGGGATCAATCTCACCCGTGCAGGGGGTCCTGGTGGTGGTGAAAACGGTAAAGGCGGTGGCGGAGAGAAAAAGAGCGGGTGGGGAGGTTCGAATTTGGGGAAAAATCTGCCTACCCCGAAGGAAATTTTCCAGGGACTTGATAAATTTGTCATCGGTCAACATCGAGCCAAAAAGGTCGCAATTTTAACCCTTTTCATGTGCCTTATACTTCATAACTCCATCTATCCCAGACATTATACCGCTTGACGTTCTTGTTATTTTGAACCGGTTTTCGTTTTATATTTAGGTGCTTTCTGTGGCTGTATATAACCATTACAAAAGAATACATCACGCCTCATTGAAGAAAGGGTTAGTGATTTGACATCCTGTTTAGCTGATTTAAAAACCGTTCATTTCTTGAAGAAGAGATGCTGAATGGAAATTATGTGTTGAAAACTAGGTCAGGAGTAGAACCAGGAAGAGGTAGGATGGAAGATGATGATGATAATGTAGATCTGGAGAAAAGCAATGTACTTTTAATGGGCCCCACTGGCTCGGGTATGTCTACAAGGCTGTTTTCTTGTTTTTTCTTTTTGGTTGATTGCAGATGGTTGATGATTTAATTTGACTTTTAAAAAAAAAAAAACAGGGAAGACTTTACTTGCAAAGACACTTGCTCGGTTTGTTAACGTTCCATTTGTAATTGCAGATGCAACAACATTAACACAGGTAAATCAGATATATTATCGTGTTTTTATGTAGATCAATTGAAAAAAAAAACGGTATTTGTTACTCTGTTTTTTTTGTTCAAGCTTCATTTATGATGTGAGACGTGAATAACCTTTTAATAAAGGTGCACTTTTGTTCATGACACTAGAACACCAAATGAAAGGGGATTCTGTTATGGGGTCCGTTTAAACTCTTTAAATATGTGAAAATGTATCCAATTATAGCATTGTATTTCAATTTTTCTTTCTTATCAGGACATAATATATTGAAAAATCTATCCGGTTATAGCAGTGATATTGCTCTGTATATAGGTGACATTGGTATAATTAGGTAGATTTTTCATATTATAATGCTGTAATAGGAAGAAATGAAAGTAGGATGCTATAGTAGACAAATCATAGAAAATACATGGCTAGTTCTAGCATCTAACCTATTTATTTATGTTGTGCAGGCAGGTTATGTTGGTGAAGATGTTGAATCTATATTACATAAGCTACTTACGGTATAGGTTTTATTTTTGTTTACAATCGATTTATATTGCATATTCTTTCCTATTTTTGCAAGATTTCTTATGAGTTACTGCTTTTTTACCTTTTAATAAGATTACTTCTCAAATTCTAGTTAGCACCCATCCTTTATTCATTTTCGTTTGACTTGTAATATATCTTCTATAGTCATTGATCCTGCTCTTAATGAGTGAACATTAGCCTAATGGACATAACCATTACTATAGGTTACATACTTATTATTGTCATGAGCAAATTTGAGGAATAGCAATGTACTCTACTCTCGCTACCAAAATAGGCAATATACTTACTACTAAAAATAGTAACGAACTTACATTTCTTTACCAATAATAACAATATGTAACCTAAAACTTGTAAAATGCTTACAAGTTTTAGATTATGTATTGCTTTTATTATTGAGAAAATTTAAATAAGTTGCTGTTATGGGTTAGAGAAATGTAAGTTTGACCTAAGAAATCAAAATATATTGTAACACCCTAAACTTTTACACCAAATTTTTTTTTTTAAAACTTATATTACAAATATTTAGTCAATACAAAACATTTTATTATACAAACGGGGTATTAACAATCTGTATCATTACCAAAATTTAACCGTCTATTTCACACTTTATACACCGGAAGCTACAGTCCCACACTTGACTCTTTTACCACCCTTCCTGCTTACCTGAGTACATAGCATTTTAAAAAAAATATACGTGAGACATAATGTCTCGTGAGCAATTATGAGTTTAGACCCAAAACATTTTTCCAATAATAACATTATTTCACAGTTTCCAATAGTTTATTTCCTATGAGCGCACCCATAGGTATTCCTTATTATGTGATGGTACATTCCTACGAGCGCACCTGTAGGTTTTATACGAGACGCACCCGTATAACTACTTCCTCGATAGCATGAAACGGATTCATCTATCAAGGTATCAATTAGACAACTACTTCACGACGGGAGGTACCATCCCAGTAGTGTCTTTTTGCCACCCCTACCGCAGCAGGCCGTGGTCTTTATCCGGATACTAAACAATTCATCATCAATGGCCAATCACATTATTAGTTCACTGTATTTCTGATTCCTTTTTCCGTACACATTATAAGCATATCTTTCATAAAATACCTTTAAAGTCATTAAAAACCACTTTGACTCCAAAACATTTTTGAATGAAAACTTATTTTGCTATGTACTTCAAAAATCCACATAATACTCACCTCGAGTCGGCAATGTAGAAATCCGTGCGGCAACTCCGCAAATCCAACCAAGCTCAAAACCGAACACCATATACTCCTATAAGGTATATTAAGTTATTATATGTCATAATAATTAGGCCCTACCTTAATTATATACTTGTAGAATTAAAACACTTATTATATTTATTTTCAGCTTTTGACCCCAAACATAAAATCTGTTTATGACCCCTTTAAGCCTATCTTAAACTTAACCAATCAATGATATTTTTATACAGTCATCTAGCTCACCTCTTTAGGTTTCCAGGGATATAAGGCACATGCACTAAGTATTTTTCCTCTATTATATACAATTTAACCAAGATTGGGTATCAGAATATGTCAAATCCAGACCAGGTTACAAAGAATACCACTTTCAACCTAGAAATGATCATCAATAAATTCTGGGAAAAATATTGGACAAACAGGACCCTAAGACAAGACTACAGGCCCTGACCTCATGTCATTCGCACTTTCCAAGCATAAACGAAAAATCTCCAAAGTTGACTGATACAATCAGTTCACCCACTGAACCACCCTTGAAGAAATATTAATCGATGAAAATAGGTTAAGAACTGAACTCTAAGATTTGGTAAGGACAAACTAGACTCCAAAACTGAACTAAGGCAAGTGGCCTTGCTCCCAAAAGATTTTTGTACAATTTACATTGAATTTCTCAAGACAAGGAACCAAATCTGACAGAACTTGGACAAGTCAGTCAATATTGCACAATTCACCTAATTTAGAATCCAAATTAAACCAAGGCCTTCTGGAACAAGAAACTAGACACTTAGACCTTTCCAGAAAGGTATGATTCACCTCAAATGGCCAAACACAAGATTTTATATGAATTTTCTAATGACAGACCAAAACAGTGAAAAATACGAAAATCCCAAAAAATGTCATTAGGTTAGGATTTTCAACTCCAGAATCAATAAGACATCCATTAAGACCTCTAGGGTTTGAAACAGGTTCAAAAACATACTAACAACAGAAAGTAAGAGGTGGAATTCGAATCATACACCATCCAATCTAACACACCCACTAGATAAAGGAAAGTATGGAGCTTGAAGTGGAAAAATATTGTTTTTGTTTCTTTTAGAATAACCAAATAATACAAGGTATCTAATCATCCAAGTTAGAGAACAACACATGAAACTCACCATTCATACACACCCACACACTCCACGATGGGACTATGGTGGTGTTCATGGTGGTCCATGGCTAGAAAGATGAAAGAAGAAGAGGATAATAAAGATCTAGACATGGTGGGTGATACATACCTCTAAACACGAGCCTAGACTCCAACCCTCCACACCCTTCCTTCCTTGATCGACCCTTGCACCTAGCCACCTTCAACCTTCGGTTCTTGCAGCAAGAGAAAACAGGAGAGAGAGCTTGGAGGTAACAGCCGTGAATGAAGAAGGAAAGGTAGGGTTTTTCTCAAAACCCATCGTTGCACACCAAAAAGATAACCCAATCATGCACTAGATTGGAAGTTTGGCGGTTCTAGTCCTTGCACTATGGATGCTTATTTTTAATTAGCACCAAACTAAATTTAAGTAAGTTTCGTATTATGACATAATTTACCCTCCAACAATTATTATTATTATTATTATTAGTCGTAATAATCGGGATTTGATTCCACGATTCGCTTCCAGAATAAAATTTATTTCCTTTCTTTTAAAATATGATACTAAATACTTAGAAATATTTATAATCGCTAACGCGGAAAATAGGGCGTTACAACTCTCCCCCACTTATAAGAATTTCGTCCCCGAAATTCAACTTTAACACCCCTAAACCAAACGCCTCAAGACCCTCATACGACTCCTCGATCTATATAGGTTCCTTCTCATCCCAATGAATAGGGTTCTAACACCCTCGCATGTACGACACCTTGTGACGCGACATACCGATGCTATAGCTGGCAGTTGCCCATGAAAACGAAATACAAAAAAAGCAGGTAAGCATGCATCCCAGCTGCCCTTCCCCCAAAGTCCAAGATACATCTCAACGTAACGGAATATATCTCATTTCATCTCTGACCACCACTGACCTTCAATCAGATCTTTGCGCGTCACAACAACAAATAGTCCACATCTTAGAATCACCTAGGTTATTCTAACTTTCTTCTTTCGATCCAACTAGCAACCACAATAGCTAGACACTGGCGCATAAGCTACTACCTCACTGCATTTGTAGCACATAGCAAGGCATACCATCTATACAAATGCTATAGACTTGCAATAGTCCAATAGCCCCAGACCATGCTATAATCGACTTGATTGCATAACTTTGCACATAATACTAGCATACACCACCCATATAACCTCTATAGATAGAGTTATCCACTTCTTCCCTCCTAATAGGCGGAAGGGAATATATTGAGGTTCGAATCCTTCTGTGACCCAAATTAATAGCCTAACGGGGAAGATACCACCCCCAACACCACTAGAATCTCAATTCATGCTCACAACATGTCATTACACATCTGAACACACTATTATCGTTTAAGCAACCTCTTTTCCCTTCAAATGAACAATTCTCCCCACTTGGAATTAAACTCGATCCTACCTGATCCTTTCAGCGACATGCCACCTACTCCTGCAACAATGCTCCATGCTCTTTTACTTTCAATCACATTGCGTGTCTTCATTCTAACAATTTTAACTGCGCCAAAAGCTTAATTTCATTTCTCGTAGTCGCACTCGTCGACTTGACCAGCTCCTCCACTTTGATTGAACATAACACTTGCCTCGAAGCCTCAACACCTCTTCAGTAAGCACACTTTACTACCACCTCCCACTTCTCCAACTTCTTTGGAGGATGAAAAGTAAACCTAGCTTACCAACCCAACAACTCACATCGAAGCTAAACACCATCTCATCACGCGTGTTTTGACGATGTAAAGACATTTACATCAACCATCGTACACTGCTCATCATTCGCTAGCCACTCTAACCGTCACCGACACCTCCTCCATCGTGAGCTGTAAAGCTCGACCACATGCCCTCTCTGTCCCTGCCCTAACCGCTCTTACAGCATATGACCACTCCATCACTTGTGTCATCTCTGTGAATTTCTGTGTCATCCCAGACAAGCTCTCTGTCGTCTACTCCAAAGTCAAAAGCTCATGGGAACTCCGCTCCCTCTCTACTTGAGGCACATACTACCTCTGGAACCGTGTCACAAAATCCTCCCAGGTCAAAACCCCGACATGTTCCGCTGACATAGTTGTGGTCTCCACTTTCTTTGATCAACTTTTACCAACCAACTTCTCATATCCACTTTTAGATACTATTTAGCTATTGTTTCCTCATATTCTTTCTTATTTACTGAGAAGAAGTTTAGCTAACATATTTTAACTATCATTTACTTCTCAAACAAGATTAAATTACTTCTTAAGTTTTATCTTTTACCATTCATTACTCTTTACTTGTTATGACTAATACCAAAGATAACTTTTACCTTTCTTATTACCCCAACTGCATCATAATAACGTTTCAATAAAGACTTGCATTTTTAACTCAACAATTACTTGTTTTATCTCATTACACTTGTTAAGCATACACTACTTTTATAATCATATAGATTACCACTACTTTTCATGGACATTCAATCTCTACGTCTTATACATTTTACTTATGGACATTTTTGGGTTTGAAGCCCAAAATTTCTTTCATTGTATCTTTTACCATTTTTCTTTATGTGTCATAAGGCTATATGCCCAACACATTACATTACTCTTTCATTTAAACTTCATTTCTTTACACTATTTACTTCTACGTATCTTAAGGCGATATACACTATACATTTCTTTACAACCTTATATATTTCATATAAGACTTACTTCTTATGTATCTTTAGGTGATACACAACTGCCATTTAGTTTCTCGTTATCTTTCGTTCTTTTATATTTCAGGCTATATGCCAAATACATTATCTCACTCTTTTACTTCACACCTTATAGTATTCCAATTAGAATACCTATTTCATAACCACCTTTATACTTTTATACATTGTATCAGTCCCAAAACTTATTCATTCTTTTACATCTATAAGCACGTATAAACATATATATACACATTCTTTTACATTTAATAATTACTAGCCATTTACTAACCATTTCTCACAATCATTGGACACCTTTACCCGTTAGATTCATTTACATTCGGAAGTAGTAACTTCCTATCTGTTTATTATAATTCTTATTTTTCATTCTTTATCTCATATTTGATTATTTGCCTAGTACTTACTTAGGCATTCTCTCTTATTCCTTACTTCATATTGATTATAGTCTTTAGTAATCATTTCTACATTCTTTCGGTTACCCTTTTATCATTTACATTTCTTCTTATATTGATTTTATATGACCACTAAATCTGATTCCAATGACCATTTTTTTCTCATCCCCAGTTTCTTTAATAACTTTCATTATATTCCTCTCATTATCCTCATCGCTTGTCTTATCTTTAATTTCTCGCCTAACACTTGATTAGGCATTAAATCTCCATTTTCCCAATTCATTTTCTTTTTAATCACTTTATGATAATGCAATATACTCATAGCCTTTAACAATTTTTTTTCATTTCCTTCCCATTCAGGTAACTTAATTTGTTATGTTACCCATTATAATATTATGCTTGTAACTTAGTTATTTGTTCCAACCATTGGATATCTTTACTTGTCATATTACTTTTAGGGTTGGAAGTCACGACTTCCCATTTCTTACACTTTCATCTCTGTCCTTGATTCATTATCTAATACTTGATTAAGTATTTTGCTTTCATTTTATATTAACATATTTAGTCACAAATTTTTGTATACATTCTTTAATCCCCTGGTTGTCCATGGGAGACGCATCATACTACTTCTCAATATTTATTCTTTACCCCTTTTTATACCTATTTTGGGTTTGTCTACAATTACAAACCCAGCTCATTTCCTTTTACTTTTTCCCGGTTAAGTGTTTTCATTCTTCTTTATTATATGAGTTTTATTCATATATATATATATATATATATATATATATATATATATATATATATATATATATATATATATATATATATATATATATATATATATATATATATTCTTTTCCAATCTTTCCTTCTTTGGTCACTGTAGTGACATTACATCCATTTTCATTCCAAAAATCATACTTCGTTCCGTTAGACAACGGAACTTTTCAACTATACATTTTCTTTTCATTTCTCTTTTGCTATTCTCTCAAGTTACAATTACAGATACTTTACGTTATTTCTCACATTATACGGTGGTTATCACAACCACATATTTAAACTTTTCTCTTCTTACCCTTCACATACTTGTTATCTTAGTTTCAATTCTCTTCATTCATACTTTATAATACTTCACATATAGAGTATGGGTTTTCTCCACTTCATACCTCATACTTATTATTTCATCTTTAATATTTTTTTTTCAATTATACTTTAGTATTTTCAGGCATACTGGGTTTATTACACAGGTACTTCGGACCTATGCCCCTCACACATCCTCTACTCATCCCTTATAGATTCCCATGATTCCTGTGTGGTTCCACCAAACTCAAATATATATCCTGTGATTATGATAGTACGGGCCCATATTATTATAACCACCTATACATATTTGCTTCCAGCTTTACCACCAGGACTCATGTTTCACTGTTTCAGGTTTACCCCCGCTTTTACTTACTTACGACCTCATGTTTAAGTATGTACCTTACTTAACTCTTACACAGTTTAAGTCTAGGTTCAAGTATTGACACCTAGTTCGCTTAAACTATGGCTCTGATACCAAATTGTAACACCCTAAACTTTTACACCAAATTTTTTTTTAAAACTTATATTACAAATATTTAGTCAATACAAAACATTTTATTATACAAACGGGGTATTAACAATCTGTATCATTACCAAAATTTAACCGTCTATTTCACACTTTATACACCGGAAGCTACGGTCCCACACTTGACTCTTTTACCACCCTTCCTGCTTACCTGAGTACATAACATTTTAAAAAAATATACGTGAGACATAATGTCTCGTGAGCAATTATGGGTTTAGACCCAAAACATTTTTCCAATAATAACATTATTTCACAGTTTCCAATAGTTTATTTCCTATGAGCGCACCCATAGGTATTTCTTATTATGTGATGGTACATTCTTACGAGCGCACCCGTAGGTTTTATACGAGACGCACCCGTATAACTACTTCCTCGATAGCATGAAACGGATTCATCTATCAAGGTATCAATTAGACAACTACTTCGCGACGGGAGGTACCATCCCAGTAGTGTCTTTTTGCCACCCCTACCGCAGCAGGCCGTGGTCTTTATCCGGATACTAAACAATTCATCATCAAGGGCCAATCACATTATTAGTTCACTGTATTTCTGATTCCTTTTTCCGTACACATTATAAGCATATCTTTCATAAAATACCTTTAAAGTCATTAAAAACCACTTTGACTCCAAAACATTTTTGAATGAAAACTTATTTTGCTATGTACTTCAAAAATCCACATAATACTCACCTCGAGTCGGCAATGTAGAAATCCGTGCGGCAACTCCGCAAATCCAACCAAGCTCAAAACCGAACACCATATACTCCTATAAGGTATATTAAGTTATTATATGTCATAATAATTAGGCCCTACCTTAATTATATACTTGTAGAATTAAAACACTTATTATATTTATTTTCAGCTTTTGACCCCAAACATAAAATCTGTTTATGACCCCTTTAAGCCCATCTTAAACTTAACCAATCAATGATATTTTTATACAGTCATCTAGCTCACCTCTTTAGGTTTCCAGGGATATAAGGCACATGCACTAACTATTTTTCCTCTATTATATACAATTTAACCAAGATTGGGTATCAGAATATGTCAAATCCAGACCAGGTTACAAAGAATACCACTTTCAACCTAGAAATGATCATCAATAAATTCTGGGAAAAATATTGGACAAACAGGACCCTAAGACAAGACTACAGGCCCTGACCTCATGTCATTCGCACTTTCCAAGCATAAACGAAAAATCTCCAAAGTTGACTGATACAATCAGTTCACCCACTGAACCACCCTTGAAGAAATATTAATCGATGAAAATAGGTTAAGAACTGAACTCTAAGATTTGGTAAGGACAAACTAGACTCCAAAACTAAACTAAGGCAAGTGGCCTTGCTCCCAAAAGATTTTTGTACAATTTACATTGAATTTCTCAAGACAAGGAACCAAATCTGACAGAACTTGGACAAGTCAGTCAATATTGCACAATTCACCTAATTTAGAATCCAAATTAAACCAAGGCCTTCTGGAACAAGAAACTAGACACTTAGACCTTTCCAGAAAGGTATGATTCACCTCAAATGGCCAAACACAAGATTTTATATGAATTTTCTAATGACAGACCAAAACAGTGAAAAATACGAAAATCCCAAAAAATGTCATTAGGTTAGGATTTTCAACTCCAGAATCAATAAGACATCCATTAAGACCTCTAGGGTTTGAAACAGGTTCAAAAACATACTAACAACAGAAAGTAAGAGGTGGAATTCGAATCATACACCATCCAATCTAACACACCCACTAGATAAAGGAAAGTATGGAGCTTGAAGTGGAAAAATATTGTTTTTGTTTCTTTTAGAATAACCAAATAATACAAGGTATCTAATCATCCAAGTTAGAGAACAACACATGAAACTCACCATTCATACACACCCACACACTCCACGATGGGACTATGGTGGTGTTCATGGTGGTCCATGGCTAGAAAGATGAAAGAAGAAGAGGATAATAAAGATCTAGACATGGTGGGTGATACATACCTCTAAACACGAGCCTAGACTCCAACCCTCCACACCCTTCCTTCCTTGATCGACCCTTGCACCTAGCCACCTTCAACCTTCGGTTCTTGCAGCAAGAGAAAACAGGAGAGAGAGCTTGGAGGTAACAGCCGTGAATGAAGAAGGAAAGGTAGGGTTTTTCTCAAAACCCATCGTTGCACACCAAAAAGATAACCCAATCATGCACTAGATTGGAAGTTTGGCGGTTCTAGTCCTTGCACTATGGATGCTTATTTTTAATTAGCACCAAACTAAATTTAAGTAAGTTTCGTATTATGACATAATTTACCCTCCAACAATTATTATTATTATTATTATTAGTCGTAATAATCGGGATTTGATTCCACGATTCGCTTCCAGAATAAAATTTATTTCCTTTCTTTTAAAATATGATACTAAATACTTAGAAATATTTATAATCGCTAACGCGGAAAATAGGGCGTTACAACTCTCCCCCACTTATAAGAATTTCGTCCCCGAAATTCAACTTTAACACCCCTAAACCAAACGCCTCAAGACCCTCATACGACTCCTCGATCTATATAGGTTCCTTCTCATCCCAATGAATAGGGTTCTAACACCCTCGCATGTACGACACCTTATGACGCGACATACCGATGCTATAGCTGGCAGTTGCCCATGAAAACGAAATACAAAAAAAGCAGGTAAGCATGCATCCCAGCTGCCCTTCCCCCAAAGTCCAAGATACATCTCAACGTAACGGAATATATCTCATTTCATCTCTGACCACCACTGACCTTCAATCAGATCTTTGCGCGTCACAACAACAAATAGTCCACATCTTAGAATCACCTAGGTTATTCTAACTTTCTTCTTTCGATCCAACTAGCAACCACAATAGCTAGACACTGGCGCATAAGCTACTACCTCACTGCATTTGTAGCACATAGCAAGGCATACCATCTATACAAATGCTATAGACTTGCAATAGTCCAATAGCCCCAGACCATGCTATAATCGACTTGATTGCATAACTTTGCACATAATACTAGCATACACCACCCATATAACCTCTATAGATAGAGTTATCCACTTCTTCCCTCCTAATAGGCGGAAGGGAATATATTGAGGTTCGAATCCTTCTGTGACCCAAATTAATAGCCTAACGGGGAAGATACCACCCCCAACACCACTAGAATCTCAATTCATGCTCACAACATGTCATTACACATCTGAACACACTATTATCGTTTAAGCAACCTCTTTTCCCTTCAAATGAACAATTCTCCCCCACTTGGAATTAAACTCGATCCTACCTGATCCTTTCAGCGACATGCCACCTACTCCTGCAACAATGCTCCATGCTCTTTTACTTTCAATCACATTGCGTGTCTTCATTCTAACAATTTTAACTGCGCCAAAAGCTTAATTTCATTTCTCGTAGTCGCACTCGTCGACTTGACCAGCTCCTCCACTTTGATTGAACATAACACTTGCCTCGAAGCCTCAACACCTCTTCAGTAAGCACACTTTACTACCACCTCCCACTTCTCCAACTTCTTTGGAGGATGAAAAGTAAACCTAGCTTACCAACCCAACAACTCACATCGAAGCTAAACACCATCTCATCACGCGTGTTTTGACGATGTAAAGACATTTACATCAACCATCGTACACTGCTCATCATTCGCTAGCCACTCTAACCGTCACCGACACCTCCTCCATCGTGAGCTGTAAAGCTCGACCACATGCCCTCTCTGTCCCTGCCCTAACCGCTCTTACAGCATATGACCACTCCATCACTTGCGTCATCTCTGTGAATTTCTGTGTCATCCCAGACAAGCTCTCTGTCGTCTACTCCAAGGTCAAAAGCTCATGGGAACTCCGCTCCCTCTCTACTTGAGGCACATACTACCTCTGGAACCGTGTCACAAAATCCTCCCAGGTCAAAACCCCGACATGTTCCGCTGACATAGTTGTGGTCTCCACTTTCTTTGATCAACTTTTACCAACCAACTTCTCATATCCACTTTTAGATACTATTTAGCTATTGTTTCCTCATATTCTTTCTTATTTACTGAGAAGAAGTTTAGCTAACATATTTTAACTATCATTTACTTCTCAAACAAGATTAAATTACTTCTTAAGTTTTATCTTTTACCATTCATTACTCTTTACTTGTTATGACTAATACCAAAGATAACTTTTACCTTTCTTATTACCCCAACTGCATCATAATAACGTTTCAATAAAGACTTGCATTTTTAACTCAACAATTACTTGTTTTATCTCATTACACTTGTTAAGCATACACTACTTTTATAATCATATAGATTACCACTACTTTTCATGGACATTCAATCTCTACGTCTTATACATTTTACTTATGGACATTTTTGGGTTTGAAGCCCAAAATTTCTTTCATTGTATCTTTTACCATTTTTCTTTATGTGTCATAAGGCTATATGCCCAACACATTACATTACTCTTTCATTTAAACTTCATTTCTTTACACTATTTACTTCTACGTATCTTAAGGCGATATACACTATACATTTCTTTACAACCTTATATATTTCATATAAGACTTACTTCTTATGTATCTTTAGGTGATACACAACTGCCATTTAGTTTCTCGTTATCTTTCGTTCTTTTATATTTCAGGCTATATGCCAAATACATTATCTCACTCTTTTACTTCACACCTTATAGTATTCCAATTAGAATACCTATTTCATAACCACCTTTATACTTTTATACATTGTATCAGTCCCAAAACTTATTCATTCTTTTACATCTATAAGCACGTATAAACATATATATACACATTCTTTTACATTTAATAATTACTAGCCATTTACTAACCATTTCTCACAATCATTGGACACCTTTACCCGTTAGATTCATTTACATTCGGAAGTAGTAACTTCCTATCTGTTTATTATAATTCTTATTTTTCATTCTTTATCTCATATTTGATTATTTGCCTAGTACTTACTTAGGCATTCTCTCTTATTCCTTACTTCATATTGATTATAGTCTTTAGTAATCATTTCTACATTCTTTCGGTTACCCTTTTATCATTTACATTTCTTCTTATATTGATTTTATATGACCACTAAATCTGATTCCAATGACCATTTTTTTCTCATCCCCAGTTTCTTTAATAACTTTCATTATATTCCTCTCATTATCCTCATCGCTTGTCTTATCTTTAATTTCTCGCCTAACACTTGATTAGGCATTAAATCTCCATTTTCCCAATTCATTTTCTTTTTAATCACTTTATGATAATGCAATATACTCATAGCCTTTAACAATTTTTTTTCATTTCCTTCCCATTCAGGTAACTTAATTTGTTATGTTACCCATTATAATATTATGCTTGTAACTTAGTTATTTGTTCCAACCATTGGATATCTTTACTTGTCATATTACTTTTAGGGTTGGAAGTCACGACTTCCCATTTCTTACACTTTCATCTCTGTCCTTGATTCATTATCTAATACTTGATTAAGTATTTTGCTTTCATTTTATATTAACATATTTAGTCACAAATTTTTGTATACATTCTTTAATCCCCTGGTTGTCCATGAGAGACGCATCATACTACTTCTCAATATTTATTCTTTACCCCTTTTTATACCTATTTTGGGTTTGTCTACAATTACAAACCCAGCTCATTTCCTTTTACTTTTTCCCGGTTAAGTGTTTTCATTCTTCTTTATTATATGAGTTTTATTCATATATATATATATATATATATATATATATATATATATATATATATATATATATATATATATATATATATTCTTTTCCAATCTTTCCTTCTTTGGTCACTGTAGTGACATTACATCCATTTTCATTCCAAAAATCATACTTCGTTCCGTTAGACAACGGAACTTTTCAACTATACATTTTCTTTTCATTTCTCTTTTGCTATTCTCTCAAGTTACAATTACAGATACTTTACGTTATTTCTCACATTATACGGTGGTTATCACAACCACATATTTAAACTTTTCTCTTCTTACCCTTCACATACTTGTTATCTTAGTTTCAATTCTCTTCATTCATACTTTATAATACTTCACATATAGAGTATGGGTTTTCTCCACTTCATACTTCATACTTATTATTTCATCTTTAATATTTTTTTTTTCAATTATACTTTAGTATTTTCAGGCATACTGGGTTTATTACACAGGTACTTCGGACCTATGCCCCTCACACCTCCTCTACTCATCCCTTATAGATTCCCATGATTCCTGTGTGGTTCCACCAAACTCAAATATATATCCTGTGATTATGATAGTACGGGCCCATATTATTATAACCACCTATACATATTTGCTTCCAGCTTTACCACCAGGACTCATGTTTCACTGTTTCAGGTTTACCCCCGCTTTTACTTACTTACGACCTCATGTTTAAGTATGTACCTTACTTAACTCTTACACAGTTTAAGTCTAGGTTCAAGTATTGACACCTAGTTCGCTTAAACTATGGCTCTGATACCAAATTGTAACACCCTAAACTTTTACACCAAATTTTTTTTTAAAACTTATATTACAAATATTTAGTCAATACAAAACATTTTATTATACAAACGGGGTATTAACAATCTGTATCATTACCAAAATTTAACCGTCTATTTCACACTTTATACACCGGAAGCTACGGTCCCACACTTGACTCTTTTACCACCCTTCCTGCTTACCTGAGTACATAACATTTTAAAAAAATATACGTGAGACATAATGTCTCGTGAGCAATTATGGGTTTAGACCCAAAACATTTTTCCAATAATAACATTATTTCACAGTTTCCAATAGTTTATTTCCTATGAGCGCACCCATAGGTATTTCTTATTATGTGATGGTACATTCTTACGAGCGCACCCGTAGGTTTTATACGAGACGCACCCGTATAACTACTTCCTCGATAGCATGAAACGGATTCATCTATCAAGGTATCAATTAGACAACTACTTCGCGACGGGAGGTACCATCCCAGTAGTGTCTTTTTGCCACCCCTACCGCAGCAGGCCGTGGTCTTTATCCGGATACTAAACAATTCATCATCAAGGGCCAATCACATTATTAGTTCACTGTATTTCTGATTCCTTTTTCCGTACACATTATAAGCATATCTTTCATAAAATACCTTTAAAGTCATTAAAAACCACTTTGACTCCAAAACATTTTTGAATGAAAACTTATTTTGCTATGTACTTCAAAAATCCACATAATACTCACCTCGAGTCGGCAATGTAGAAATCCGTGCGGCAACTCCGCAAATCCAACCAAGCTCAAAACCGAACACCATATACTCCTATAAGGTATATTAAGTTATTATATGTCATAATAATTAGGCCCTACCTTAATTATATACTTGTAGAATTAAAACACTTATTATATTTATTTTCAGCTTTTGACCCCAAACATAAAATCTGTTTATGACCCCTTTAAGCCCATCTTAAACTTAACCAATCAATGATATTTTTATACAGTCATCTAGCTCACCTCTTTAGGTTTCCAGGGATATAAGGCACATGCACTAACTATTTTTCCTCTATTATATACAATTTAACCAAGATTGGGTATCAGAATATGTCAAATCCAGACCAGGTTACAAAGAATACCACTTTCAACCTAGAAATGATCATCAATAAATTCTGGGAAAAATATTGGACAAACAGGACCCTAAGACAAGACTACAGGCCCTGACCTCATGTCATTCGCACTTTCCAAGCATAAACGAAAAATCTCCAAAGTTGACTGATACAATCAGTTCACCCACTGAACCACCCTTGAAGAAATATTAATCGATGAAAATAGGTTAAGAACTGAACTCTAAGATTTGGTAAGGACAAACTAGACTCCAAAACTAAACTAAGGCAAGTGGCCTTGCTCCCAAAAGATTTTTGTACAATTTACATTGAATTTCTCAAGACAAGGAACCAAATCTGACAGAACTTGGACAAGTCAGTCAATATTGCACAATTCACCTAATTTAGAATCCAAATTAAACCAAGGCCTTCTGGAACAAGAAACTAGACACTTAGACCTTTCCAGAAAGGTATGATTCACCTCAAATGGCCAAACACAAGATTTTATATGAATTTTCTAATGACAGACCAAAACAGTGAAAAATACGAAAATCCCAAAAAATGTCATTAGGTTAGGATTTTCAACTCCAGAATCAATAAGACATCCATTAAGACCTCTAGGGTTTGAAACAGGTTCAAAAACATACTAACAACAGAAAGTAAGAGGTGGAATTCGAATCATACACCATCCAATCTAACACACCCACTAGATAAAGGAAAGTATGGAGCTTGAAGTGGAAAAATATTGTTTTTGTTTCTTTTAGAATAACCAAATAATACAAGGTATCTAATCATCCAAGTTAGAGAACAACACATGAAACTCACCATTCATACACACCCACACACTCCACGATGGGACTATGGTGGTGTTCATGGTGGTCCATGGCTAGAAAGATGAAAGAAGAAGAGGATAATAAAGATCTAGACATGGTGGGTGATACATACCTCTAAACACGAACCTAGACTCCAACCCTCCACACCCTTCCTTCCTTGATCGACCCTTGCACCTAGCCACCTTCAACCTTCGGTTCTTGCAGCAAGAGAAAACAGGAGAGAGAGCTTGGAGGTAACAGCCGTGAATGAAGAAGGAAAGGTAGGGTTTTTCTCAAAACCCATCGTTGCACACCAAAAAGATAACCCAATCATGCACTAGATTGGAAGTTTGGCGGTTCTAGTCCTTGCACTATGGATGCTTATTTTTAATTAGCACCAAACTAAATTTAAGTAAGTTTCGTATTATGACATAATTTACCCTCCAACAATTATTATTATTATTATTATTAGTCGTAATAATCGGGATTTGATTCCACGATTCGCTTCCAGAATAAAATTTATTTCCTTTCTTTTAAAATATGATACTAAATACTTAGAAATATTTATAATCGCTAACGCGGAAAATAGGGCGTTACAACTCTCCCCCACTTATAAGAATTTCGTCCCCGAAATTCAACTTTAACACCCCTAAACCAAACGCCTCAAGACCCTCATACGACTCCTCGATCTATATAGGTTCCTTCTCATCCCAATGAATAGGGTTCTAACACCCTCGCATGTACGACACCTTATGACGCGACATACCGATGCTATAGCTGGCAGTTGCCCATGAAAACGAAATACAAAAAAAGCAGGTAAGCATGCATCCCAGCTGCCCTTCCCCCAAAGTCCAAGATACATCTCAACGTAACGGAATATATCTCATTTCATCTCTGACCACCACTGACCTTCAATCAGATCTTTGCGCGTCACAACAACAAATAGTCCACATCTTAGAATCACCTAGGTTATTCTAACTTTCTTCTTTCGATCCAACTAGCAACCACAATAGCTAGACACTGGCGCATAAGCTACTACCTCACTGCATTTGTAGCACATAGCAAGGCATACCATCTATACAAATGCTATAGACTTGCAATAGTCCAATAGCCCCAGACCATGCTATAATCGACTTGATTGCATAACTTTGCACATAATACTAGCATACACCACCCATATAACCTCTATAGATAGAGTTATCCACTTCTTCCCTCCTAATAGGCGGAAGGGAATATATTGAGGTTCGAATCCTTCTGTGACCCAAATTAATAGCCTAACGGGGAAGATACCACCCCCAACACCACTAGAATCTCAATTCATGCTCACAACATGTCATTACACATCTGAACACACTATTATCGTTTAAGCAACCTCTTTTCCCTTCAAATGAACAATTCTCCCCCACTTGGAATTAAACTCGATCCTACCTGATCCTTTCAGCGACATGCCACCTACTCCTGCAACAATGCTCCATGCTCTTTTACTTTCAATCACATTGCGTGTCTTCATTCTAACAATTTTAACTGCGCCAAAAGCTTAATTTCATTTCTCGTAGTCGCACTCGTCGACTTGACCAGCTCCTCCACTTTGATTGAACATAACACTTGCCTCGAAGCCTCAACACCTCTTCAGTAAGCACACTTTACTACCACCTCCCACTTCTCCAACTTCTTTGGAGGATGAAAAGTAAACCTAGCTTACCAACCCAACAACTCACATCGAAGCTAAACACCATCTCATCACGCGTGTTTTGACGATGTAAAGACATTTACATCAACCATCGTACACTGCTCATCATTCGCTAGCCACTCTAACCGTCACCGACACCTCCTCCATCGTGAGCTGTAAAGCTCGACCACATGCCCTCTCTGTCCCTGCCCTAACCGCTCTTACAGCATATGACCACTCCATCACTTGCGTCATCTCTGTGAATTTCTGTGTCATCCCAGACAAGCTCTCTGTCGTCTACTCCAAGGTCAAAAGCTCATGGGAACTCCGCTCCCTCTCTACTTGAGGCACATACTACCTCTGGAACCGTGTCACAAAATCCTCCCAGGTCAAAACCCCGACATGTTCCGCTGACATAGTTGTGGTCTCCACTTTCTTTGATCAACTTTTACCAACCAACTTCTCATATCCACTTTTAGATACTATTTAGCTATTGTTTCCTCATATTCTTTCTTATTTACTGAGAAGAAGTTTAGCTAACATATTTTAACTATCATTTACTTCTCAAACAAGATTAAATTACTTCTTAAGTTTTATCTTTTACCATTCATTACTCTTTACTTGTTATGACTAATACCAAAGATAACTTTTACCTTTCTTATTACCCCAACTGCATCATAATAACGTTTCAATAAAGACTTGCATTTTTAACTCAACAATTACTTGTTTTATCTCATTACACTTGTTAAGCATACACTACTTTTATAATCATATAGATTACCACTACTTTTCATGGACATTCAATCTCTACGTCTTATACATTTTACTTATGGACATTTTTGGGTTTGAAGCCCAAAATTTCTTTCATTGTATCTTTTACCATTTTTCTTTATGTGTCATAAGGCTATATGCCCAACACATTACATTACTCTTTCATTTAAACTTCATTTCTTTACACTATTTACTTCTACGTATCTTAAGGCGATATACACTATACATTTCTTTACAACCTTATATATTTCATATAAGACTTACTTCTTATGTATCTTTAGGTGATACACAACTGCCATTTAGTTTCTCGTTATCTTTCGTTCTTTTATATTTCAGGCTATATGCCAAATACATTATCTCACTCTTTTACTTCACACCTTATAGTATTCCAATTAGAATACCTATTTCATAACCACCTTTATACTTTTATACATTGTATCAGTCCCAAAACTTATTCATTCTTTTACATCTATAAGCACGTATAAACATATATATACACATTCTTTTACATTTAATAATTACTAGCCATTTACTAACCATTTCTCACAATCATTGGACACCTTTACCCGTTAGATTCATTTACATTCGGAAGTAGTAACTTCCTATCTGTTTATTATAATTCTTATTTTTCATTCTTTATCTCATATTTGATTATTTGCCTAGTACTTACTTAGGCATTCTCTCTTATTCCTTACTTCATATTGATTATAGTCTTTAGTAATCATTTCTACATTCTTTCGGTTACCCTTTTATCATTTACATTTCTTCTTATATTGATTTTATATGACCACTAAATCTGATTCCAATGACCATTTTTTTCTCATCCCCAGTTTCTTTAATAACTTTCATTATATTCCTCTCATTATCCTCATCGCTTGTCTTATCTTTAATTTCTCGCCTAACACTTGATTAGGCATTAAATCTCCATTTTCCCAATTCATTTTCTTTTTAATCACTTTATGATAATGCAATATACTCATAGCCTTTAACAATTTTTTTTCATTTCCTTCCCATTCAGGTAACTTAATTTGTTATGTTACCCATTATAATATTATGCTTGTAACTTAGTTATTTGTTCCAACCATTGGATATCTTTACTTGTCATATTACTTTTAGGGTTGGAAGTCACGACTTCCCATTTCTTACACTTTCATCTCTGTCCTTGATTCATTATCTAATACTTGATTAAGTATTTTGCTTTCATTTTATATTAACATATTTAGTCACAAATTTTTGTATACATTCTTTAATCCCCTGGTTGTCCATGAGAGACGCATCATACTACTTCTCAATATTTATTCTTTACCCCTTTTTATACCTATTTTGGGTTTGTCTACAATTACAAACCCAGCTCATTTCCTTTTACTTTTTCCCGGTTAAGTGTTTTCATTCTTCTTTATTATATGAGTTTTATTCATATATATATATATATATATATATATATATATATATATATATATATATATATATATATATATATATATATATATATATATATATATATATATATATATATATATATATATATATATATATATATATATATATATATATATATATATATATATTCTTTTCCAATCTTTCCTTCTTTGGTCACTGTAGTGACATTACATCCATTTTCATTCCAAAAATCATACTTCGTTCCGTTAGACAACGGAACTTTTCAACTATACATTTTCTTTTCATTTCTCTTTTGCTATTCTCTCAAGTTACAATTACAGATACTTTACGTTATTTCTCACATTATACGGTGGTTATCACAACCACATATTTAAACTTTTCTCTTCTTACCCTTCACATACTTGTTATCTTAGTTTCAATTCTCTTCATTCATACTTTATAATACTTCACATATAGAGTATGGGTTTTCTCCACTTCATACTTCATACTTATTATTTCATCTTTAATATTTTTTTTTCAATTATACTTTAGTATTTTCAGGCATACTGGGTTTATTACACAGGTACTTCGGACCTATGCCCCTCACACCTCCTCTACTCATCCCTTATAGATTCCCATGATTCCTGTGTGGTTCCACCAAACTCAAATATATATCCTGTGATTATGATAGTACGGGCCCATATTATTATAACCACCTATACATATTTGCTTCCAGCTTTACCACCAGGACTCATGTTTCACTGTTTCAGGTTTACCCCCGCTTTTACTTACTTACGACCTCATGTTTAAGTATGTACCTTACTTAACTCTTACACAGTTTAAGTCTAGGTTCAAGTATTGACACCTAGTTCGCTTAAACTATGGCTCTGATACCAAATTGTAACACCCTAAACTTTTACACCAAATTTTTTTTTAAAACTTATATTACAAATATTTAGTCAATACAAAACATTTTATTATACAAACGGGGTATTAACAATCTGTATCATTACCAAAATTTAACCGTCTATTTCACACTTTATACACCGGAAGCTACGGTCCCACACTTGACTCTTTTACCACCCTTCCTGCTTACCTGAGTACATAGCATTTTAAAAAAATATACGTGAGACATAATGTCTCGTGAGCAATTATGGGTTTAGACCCAAAACATTTTTCCAATAATAACATTATTTCACAGTTTCCAATAGTTTATTTCCTATGAGCGCACCCATAGGTATTTCTTATTATGTGATGGTACATTCTTACGAGCGCACCCGTAGGTTTTATACGAGACGCACCCGTATAACTACTTCCTCGATAGCATGAAACGGATTCATCTATCAAGGTATCAATTAGACAACTACTTCGCGACGGGAGGTACCATCCCAGTAGTGTCTTTTTGCCACCCCTACCGCAGCAGGCCGTGGTCTTTATCCGGATACTAAACAATTCATCATCAAGGGCCAATCACATTATTAGTTCACTGTATTTCTAATTCCTTTTTCCGTACACATTATAAGCATATCTTTCATAAAATACCTTTAAAGTCATTAAAAACCACTTTGACTCCAAAACATTTTTGAATGAAAACTTATTTTGCTATGTACTTCAAAAATCCACATAATACTCACCTCGAGTCGGCAATGTAGAAATCCGTGCGGCAACTCCGCAAATCCAACCAAGCTCAAAACCGAACACCATATACTCCTATAAGGTATATTAAGTTATTATATGTCATAATAATTAGGCCCTACCTTAATTATATACTTGTAGAATTAAAACACTTATTATATTTATTTTCAGCTTTTGACCCCAAACATAAAATCTGTTTATGACCCCTTTAAGCCCATCTTAAACTTAACCAATCAATGATATTTTTATACAGTCATCTAGCTCACCTCTTTAGGTTTCCAGGGATATAAGGCACATGCACTAACTATTTTTCCTCTATTATATACAATTTAACCAAGATTGGGTATCAGAATATGTCAAATCCAGACCAGGTTACAAAGAATACCACTTTCAACCTAGAAATGATCATCAATAAATTCTGGGAAACATATTGGACAAACAGGACCCTAAGACAAGACTACAGGCCCTGACCTCATGTCATTCGCACTTTCCAAGCATAAACGAAAAATCTCCAAAGTTGACTGATACAATCAGTTCACCCACTGAACCACCCTTGAAGAAATATTAATCGATGAAAATAGGTTAAGAACTGAACTCTAAGATTTGGTAAGGACAAACTAGACTCCAAAACTAAACTAAGGCAAGTGGCCTTGCTCCCAAAAGATTTTTGTACAATTTACATTGAATTTCTCAAGACAAGGAACCAAATCTGACAGAACTTGGACAAGTCAGTCAATATTGCACAATTCACCTAATTTAGAATCCAAATTAAACCAAGGCCTTCTGGAACAAGAAACTAGACACTTAGACCTTTCCAGAAAGGTATGATTCACCTCAAATGGCCAAACACAAGATTTTATATGAATTTTCTAATGACAGACCAAAACAGTGAAAAATACGAAAATCCCAAAAAATGTCATTAGGTTAGGATTTTCAACTCCAGAATCAATAAGACATCCATTAAGACCTCTAGGGTTTGAAACAGGTTCAAAAACATACTAACAACAGAAAGTAAGAGGTGGAATTCGAATCATACACCATCCAATCTAACACACCCACTAGATAAAGGAAAGTATGGAGCTTGAAGTGGAAAAATATTGTTTTTGTTTCTTTTAGAATAACCAAATAATACAAGGTATCTAATCATCCAAGTTAGAGAACAACACATGAAACTCACCATTCATACACACCCACACACTCCACGATGGGACTATGGTGGTGTTCATGGTGGTCCATGGCTAGAAAGATGAAAGAAGAAGAGGATAATAAAGATCTAGACATGGTGGGTGATACATACCTCTAAACACGAGCCTAGACTCCAACCCTCCACACCCTTCCTTCCTTGATCGACCCTTGCACCTAGCCACCTTCAACCTTCGGTTCTTGCAGCAAGAGAAAACAGGAGAGAGAGCTTGGAGGTAACAGCCGTGAATGAAGAAGGAAAGGTAGGGTTTTTCTCAAAACCCATCGTTGCACACCAAAAAGATAACCCAATCATGCACTAGATTGGAAGTTTGGCGGTTCTAGTCCTTGCACTATGGATGCTTATTTTTAATTAGCACCAAACTAAATTTAAGTAAGTTTCGTATTATGACATAATTTACCCTCCAACAATTATTATTATTATTATTATTAGTCGTAATAATCGGGATTTGATTCCACGATTCGCTTCCAGAATAAAATTTATTTCCTTTCTTTTAAAATATGATACTAAATACTTAGAAATATTTATAATCGCTAACGCGGAAAATAGGGCGTTACATATATAATTAGGCTAAATGCAAGAATAGCATCGTACTTTCATTTATCAATGTATTATAGCATCCTGCTTTCATGTCTACTTCCAGTTTTTTCTTATTAAGGCATTGTACTTTGAAAAATATACCAAATAATAGAAATGATAATAACTTTGTATTTGGATGACATTGGTTGACTTTTTCAAAGTACCTGCTGTGATAAGAAAAAGAAAAAGAAAGTAAAAGAAACAAATCTATGGAAGTACATTGCTATTTCTTCCATTGACGCCTATATAATTTCTGTTTAATAAGTTATTACCTTTATCTAAATTTATGTTTACACACTTGATGTTTTTGGTGCATATCCTGTTTACTCGTTGCTATTTTATTTCCAAGCTCAATATATTGAATTTTGATTTGGTATGAAGGTTGCTGAGTTTAACGTTCAAGCCGCACAACAAGGGATGGTTTACATCGATGGAGTCGATAAGATAACCAAAAAGGTTTTTTATTTTTTATATAATTTTACCGTCAAATACTTTTCAAGCTCCATTTTCTTTCCATATTTGGTTAACTTTCCAATCTTAAATTCTGAATATATTTTTTTTAATGATTTTACAGGCTGAGAGCATGAACATTAGCAGAGATGTTTCTGGCGAGGGTGTTCAACAAGCTCTATTAAAGATGTTGGAAGGAACAGTAAGTAGATGTAACCACATTATCTCAATAAAATCTCTTTCATTTGTAATATTTATTTTTATTAAAGATTCCATCATGCAATTTGTCATGACCATTTACATTAACTTACCATCACTAACATTAAAATATTATATTATCTGTAGATTGTGAATGTGCCCGAGAAAGGGGCCCGGAAGCATCCTCGAGGCGAAAACATTCAGATATGCTATAAATGATCCTAAAATAACATATTCTTACGTCTAAGAAAATATTCGAGAAAATAACAAACCTCTTTGGAAAATTGAAGTGAAAATAAAATGAGAGCAAATTCATAGAACACAACCACATTCCCCTGACTTTCCCTATTAAGCCGTTCTTTCTGTATTAAGTAAAAAAGAAACACATCCATTGCAGATAGATACAAAAAACATCCTTTTCATTTGCGGTGGAGCGTTTGTTGATTTGGAAAAAACAATATCCGAGAGGTGATTACTATCTTTTCTTTCATAGGTCAAAAGTATATTATTATTATAAATAAATTGGTTGTTATGAGTTTAAGGGTTCAAACTGAAACTCATGTTTATATCAGACGACAGGACTCTTCGATTGGTTTTGGAGCACCTGTTCGTGCTAATATGAGAAGCGGGAAACTGACTAATGCTACAGTCACATCATCTTTACTTGAATCTGTAAGCTTTTGATTATCTTAATTATTACCATTATATGCATGTCATTATCCTATAATTATTTATTTATAATTTTTTCCATCCATTTTCAGGTTGAAAGTAGTGATCTTATAGCTTATGGACTGATTCCTGAGTTTATAGGACGTTTTCCCATTTTACTTAGTTTATCAGCTCTAACTGAGGACCAACTTGTTCAGGTTACTATCATCACCTCATATTATTCTATGAACGACTCATTGATTGTTTTTTGCTTATTGCTTACAAGTGGAGGCTTAAAATTGCAATGATTTACTTGTCATTAGGTCCTCATGGAACCAAAGAACGCTCTTGGGAAGCAATACAAGAAGTTGTTTTAGATGAACAATGTAAGCGTTTTATTCACACGCCTCTCTTTTCTCAATAATATTTTTGTTTATTTGGCTTTTCATTATCATGGAAATGTTTTGTTGACTGCAGGTCAAACTACACTTCTCAGAGAAGGCACTAAGGTTGATTGCTCAAAAAGCTATGATTAAAAACACGGGTGCTAGAGGGTTAAGAGCCATACTCGAAACCCTTCTAACGGATTCTATGTACGAGGTAAATACACTTTTTAGTTCAAATTACTTATTTGCCCTTCTCATCTTAAACTTTCAACATTCGTTTTGATTTTAGATTCCGGATGTCAAGACGGGAAATGATCTAATAGAAGCCGTAGTGATTGACGAGGAGTCGGTTGGCTCGGTAGATAAACCGGGATGCGGTGGAAAAATTCTTAGATGTGAAGGCACATTAGATGAATATCTTGCAAAAACCAAGTGTAAAGAACAAGTATGAACTTTGATCCATCTTTATCTGTTTGATCATATATCCACTTTGACTTTCAAGGTCAAACAAGTCAATTTTTAACTTCAAATTCGATTCGAAGTCAAAAACTTTTGAGACAAATATAATGCCTAGATTGAAGTTTATAACAAGCCCTTCAATTTGAAAAAGGTCATGTTCAATATTGTCCAACAAGACCATACCATTTTCGAGTCAAAGTGGACTAGGTTTGACCTTAGATGTCAAAAGCGTTTTTTAATTTCTTTTGTTCATGTTTTGCAGGAAGCTGAAGGACAGTCATTGGAAGGTGATGAAGGGGTGTCATCAAAAGCCATGAGCATGTAAGATTATTACAAAGCGGTAGAATTATAATTTATAATTGTGATTAAAGAATGTGTGGTTTATTGATCATGTTGTAAAAGCCGTCCACAAAACAGTGTAAATTATGTTTGATGTAGAACAGGATAACACCCGGTTCGGGTTAAATTCATTGATAGGAAAGAAAATACGAGAAAATCAGCCACAAGATAAATGTAACATTGTTACAGTGTAAAACAATCTTCCGAAATGCAGAAATGAGCTAATTTACATCGAAATTTGTTTGTTTGAATCGACATATTTGTGAATGCTTTAAAAATGTACAAATATTATATTAATTACAATAATACTCTGATCTTTTTGAATAATGCGACCTCGAAGGTTGTGAGAATTGAAATACATTTTAAGTGGTTTCGACCAATTCAACATGATCCAAATTTTCATTTTTAGCTAACTTTTTTTTATCAATTTGATATGTCAACAAATAAAATATATTCCAAAAAGAATAATATATAATTAAAAGAAAAGATAAGTTAAGCTATTTTCTCAATTTTATATAATATAGTTTTGTAAAAGTTTCTCTTAACTTAAGATTTCATTTTAACAAAAATATAGAACTCTACTGTGAAAATAGCTTTTGAAGATTCCTACAAAAACTTCAAAAAAATTAATTTTCTTGATGAAAAAATCTTGATTTTCATAAAAATATAAATATTTTTGCAAGTCAACCTGAGAATTTTATTTTTTTTACCGAAAAGATAGTGTTTTAGGTATTTTGTAGGTCGGCCCTAGAGAATTTTTGGTTATATTGAAAAAAACTTAACTTATGCCTAAATATGCTAAGAAAAGCAACAAAATTAAATAGATTCGTTTTTTTCTCTTATAACAAATACTATAAAGTATAGCTGGCTTCTTCAAAGCAAATTGATTCGGTTGGATCTCTCTTTTTTAGGTTGGTCAGTTTGAAAATTTGTCAGATCACATAACTTCCTCTGGTCCAAGGTTTGTATGATATTTTGTATATTGGGAAATTTTAAATCACTTGTCTTAACTCTTAACGTTGTCCGGTCTAAAAAAAAGATCGGTTGAGAACCAATTTTATGTCTTAAATATTGACATGCTCTAGAGTCTAGACATGCCGGTCTGGGCGGCCCGTTTTGAAGCAAAAAGAAATCCGGTTCAAGCCTGGTCTGATCTGATTAAAAAAGCCCGATCGGCCCTTCTCTTTGTGTACCTCTTTATCACACGTGGAAGAAAACCACATAAGGAAAAGTAAAACACATACAGAAAAAGACTACACTGCCATGTTTACATGATTCGGTCAGGAATAAACTATGTTCACGGCTCATCAGTGAGTTAATGTTATTAGTTTCCCTATAAGGATTTAAAATTACAAAAAGATATATTTATACTTAAAGAGCTGACCGAAATTTCTAACTAAGGCCTAAGATGAACATTAAATCATCTTCCAAAAGCGTTGCAACAAACGAACACGGGTGATAACGATGCTCCACAACTCACATCCCTATATTTTGTATCTTGTTTTTATTGTTTCACGTTGAAGAGTTGGAGCAATACCATACTTCTTACAAGACTACAAAAGTAACGAAAAATCTATTTTTATTGTAAATTAGAAGAATATTATAGGAGTTTGTAACATTATTATAGTTGTTAAATATTATATAATATGGTTGTTATATATCATCATTAGTAAAACACTATGTGCTTTTAAAGTTAAGATGGGCAACACGGACAAACATTGTTTGATAAATTTTGTATTTGTAATGCAATAATAAGAACAACAAAATCCAAAATTCTATACGAATGAGATAAGGGTGTTGGTTATTTTTAATAACTAAAACATTAAATGCGGAAGCTTAATCTCAGATCTTTAATCCCTAATCTAGTTTAAAGAAATAAACTCGGGAACTCTCTCTAAATCCCTCAGCAAATAAACTCACGAATTTTGTGACTATATTTTCGTATATCTAATTTGCTTCTAGTCATGTGTTTATATAAATGGAGATATAACCGAATGTGGGAGTTTTAAGGGATTAAGAAAAGTTTGAGTCAATTGGGAACTCAACCCACAAGATAAACACTAGATAAAGTTTATCTACTATTTAAAATCAGTCCATCAACAATTTCAAATACCATTTTATGTTAACTCCAGATTTTAATGATAATAAAATATACATTTAATTTAAGTGGCCCCAAAATATCTAACAATTTTTCATTAGACTATGGATATCTAAACGTACATATAACAATATAAGCACTTTAACATATATTACCATAACATTGGATTAAACATATATGAGATATGTTAGAATATTTTTACAAAATGCAAAACAATTCAAGGACATCGAGAAGGAAATCTTCGAAGGTTAATACCTATAGCTATCTATGTACTTTGTATTGTCTCGATTAACATTCATTTGTGTGGGGAAATCGTTAGCAAAAATGGGATTTGTTCCTACTTTGGACCTGAAAACGAACTTTAATTCTAAATATAATTTGTAATAATTCTACGATATTCCTACTCAATAACTTTGTTTTTTATATTTCATACATTCCAAATGGAGTTCTTACGAGAATAAGATATTTACCATACTATCCTGCTTAAAATAGATGTTGGAAAACTTAAAATTTTTTTTATATATAGAAAGAGTATGTAGGTTGAACCACTTCATATGTGATGGCATTCGAACAATGTTTAAATGAAATAAACTTACATGCTCTGTATAGTAGTGTACATGAGTGCCATGCTATGGTGAGGTTTCTTTCTTGACTTTTTGTTCGGTAACACTTGGCTTTCGACTCTTAACGTCTAGAATGTTTTAATTGATTTACATGTATTATAGTTATATAATACATGACTCTTCCGTTTAGGGATTTTATTATATGGATTTATGTCCATTAATATGATTATGATAAAAAAATAGTATGTATACATTGAGAGTTTATACTCTAAGTGGAAAAGAAAAAAATTACTACACACTTTCTACGCAATACATAATAACATTATGATTATGAGTTGTAACTTGTAAGTTGATGAAAACAATGAAATAGGTCACGGAGCAATTTTGCGATGCAAACTATACCAAGGTAAGTTTCATGCGTCTTTTAAGTTTAAATTCTGTAGTTCTTTGAAGAATCTTTCAACCATTGTATATCTATTACATTCTAATTCTCATATTTTACGGGTTACATTATTGATTTATAATGATACTTACAAATGGGCATTGTATAAATCATTAGAACTATTAAGTTATATTAAATCTTTTAGTTATATCTATTTATTAGTTATCAATAACACATCACTCAAATTGTTTTATTTTTATATATGTCGGAGATAAGCTTATGGTTTCTTAGTTTAATAAATCTAATAACTAGTTTTTAACGAATGAAAACTCTATTCTGATTACACTTTTTTGTTGGGAACTTCACAAATTTACACATGAAAAGAAAACAAAGTAACAATTCAATTCATATATAATAGCATGCACTCCTTACGTGATTACAATATTACTCACTCAATCTACTTTCCCTTCGATTCCCTTTCTCGAACGACATTGGAGGGATGCTTTGCTGATGCCTGAAAACGTTGTACGGGTCAATTTGTGTTTTCGCCTTCACCAACCGATCGTAATTTTTATCAAAGTACTTCTCTCCCCATTCCCGAGCCTTCTCCACTGCATCATCATCGTTCGACTCCACGATAGTTTTGATCCAATTCATTACTCCAAGATCGATGTCCATGTAGTTAACGTAAGCGGCACGTGGATCCCATGCGACATAGGGCGTCATCGAGCCATAAAAGCCTCGTATCCATGCTATGTAGTCGTTGGTTTTATCATTATCAATATCTTTCCATTCAACTAGATATTGAATAGTGAAAAGATTGTCTTTCCGGTGAGGGAAGGGAATGGAATCGCTACTTATAGTTTGCATTACGCCACCATAGGGATCAAGAATTACATACCCTTTTGGTTGTTTCTCAAGTATTTCGAGAGCAGTCGTTAGGCCGACCCTGGGAATCGGCTTCCGGACATAGTCTGATTTTGCTTTGTAGTACAATTTACCTTGTAAATATCGGTTTTTTAAATCGGGAATTGAGCTTCCATCTCCGTACCCGGAGAAGAACAGAACAGATTCAATCCAACTCGTTTCTTTACAGTCATTTTCAACAATTCTTAGCTCGGGGAAAGTTTGGTTTATGATGAATATAGCTTTGCTTTTTGGTCCTAAAAAGAACCCTTTAAATGTGGCTGATATCCCGGTCTTGTTTTTTCTTTCGGGCAAACCCGCCCCAACAAAAGACGAGAGGTAGAAGTCATCGTGCAATTTTGGCGCGACGTGTTGCCATTTGTTTACTAAATCCGTCACTTGTTTCATCGTACCTGGTCTAGACACGATGAAACTAGTGACAGCTTCTGGTACGCTTGATAACCGAATGTTCCAAGCGTACACGATTCCCCAAACTCCACCACCGCCGCCTCTTATCGCCCAAAACACGTCCTCCCCCATTGCATCGCGGTCCAGTAACTCGCCATCAGCGGTTACTAGAATTGCATCAAGTACATTATCGGCAGCCAGACCATATTTCCGTGACAACAGCCCAAACCCACCACCGGAAATGTGTCCACCGATTCCCACAGTTGGGCAAGATCCACCTGAGAAACCATGGACACTGCTAGCCTCAGCTATGGCACAGTAGGTCTGACCAAGGGTTGCACCAGATTCAACCCACGCACTACCCGAGTTTACATCAACTGAAACATTGTCCAGTCTGGTCATATCTATCACCACAAATGGACGTCCATCCATGGCTACTGATGATGTCCCTTCGTAGCTGTGACCACCGCACCGGACCCTGATTTCCAGCGAAGATCTTCTTGCACAGACGACGGTTTTGGCCAACTGATCTTGTGTTTCCGGGAACACTATAACAGTTGGTTTCGGCAAATTTGATTCGGAAAATCTAAGATTTTGAATGGAGAAGTTAAGAAGCTCATAATAAACCGATGAATCAGTGTTGGAATTCGAATGAGTTGAAAAGTTATGTATACCAAACTGAGTTAAACACGAGGTGAAGATCCGTGTGTTTTCTTCTTGATCTTCGTGTTTGTAAGCGAATGAAGGTACTGAAACAGACATGGTGAAGAAGACGAAGATGGTGATTAGCTGAAAACGATCACACCCCATAAAAGTATGAAACGAGGAGTGTTGAGGGTGGATTTATATGGGAAAATAAAGATGAATAATTTATGAAGAATCATGGTGCTTGGAAGGAAAAGACAAACAGAGGGATGAAACGCAGAAACTAACGTACGTGGCCGGCCATTGCTATTTTCTTAATCCTTGAAGAACTTACGCTACTGCATGCAGACAAACTGAGCTTTCTGCCATAATATTCAAAGAGAAATGGGAAAAAGGTGGACTGTTCATTTGGATAGACGTAAAATTTAATGTTTCATTCAACTTCCAATCCCAAATAATGCCATGTATTGGAGGTCAATTTAGATTCATTTCGTCTGAAATTTCCAGTATAAACGTCAACAAATAAATAAAAATAAACAAATATATATATATATATATATATATATATATATATATATATATATATATATATATATATATATATATATATATATATATATATATATATATATATATATATATATATATATATATATATATATATATATATTAAATTATCATATAATTTACCCAAATTCATTATCTTTGTTGTAGAAATTGTAATATTAAGATTTTCAATAGTGATATAATTCTTTTTGAAGATTACTACGTTAGAGATGGAGGTGCGGTGAGATGCCGGCCAACCGCAAAGGTCCAAACACTGCCGTTCCAATGATAATAGATTATCTACTTTAACTCAAGGTTAGATCAACGGTAATCACTGAATCATATATTGCTTTATTTGATGAAGGTTTTTATATATACTTTTATTAATTTTTTTAAATTCATGTAATCGGTCCTCCAAATCTTATAAATGGGTCATTGAAATAGTTCACACTGGAAAAATGTAAAAATTAAATTTTTAAATGGGTCATACGACTGCTACTTAAACCTAGAATTTTTAAATGAGTCATTGAAAATGAATAGTTCACATTGAAAAGAAGTAAAAATAAAATAAAAACGGAAAGGGCCATTGGATATACCAATTATGATTATGACTGATGTAAATGGAACAAGCGTGACTTTGACATATAATTAGCAATATTTCGATAAGTAATTAATTTATTTATTGTATATTGTGGGTTGTTCATATAAAATTGTTTTGAATGGTTAAGGTGCGATTTGTATTTTGAAAGATTATTGTTGAAGTGTTATAGCAGTTCTAAATGTTAAGAGGTTGATGTCGGAACTATCTGTTTTGTAAGCCAATAATAACGTTCAAATACATATAATTGCCCAATCTGTCATTTAGATTAAACATTATACTACTGATTTTATATGAAGGTAGGTATGCCAAAAAGTAATATAAGTAATTTAAGCTAAAAATACATTTATGATCATACAATGTGATAAGGTAAAAGTCAGAGAATGCAAACATACTGTACGTGATTTTGAGAAAGAAATATATATGAAAATTACTTTGGGGGCAAATTTCAAAAAAAAAAAAAAAAAATTTAAGTTTTTAAAAAATTTCAATTATGACACTATGTTATTTTTTTCTTCAATTAAGTCACTAAGTTTTAATCCTTTTCAATTAAGTCACTATGTTTTCAATTTTGTTTCAATATTGACCACGTGATCGGTCAACCCGGTTTTCAGCTGACGTGACATCTAGGTGTCAAAATTGAAACAAAATTGAAAACATAGTGAGTTAATTAAAAAAAATTGAAAACTTAATGACTTAATTGAGAAAAAATTAACACAGTGCCAAAATCGAATTTTTTTGAAAACTTAATATATTTTTTGGAATTTCCCTACATTTAAAAAAATATATAAATACATCTTTTACGTTTTTAGTAGTATAGATATACTTTTTTACAAATATAAATACATATTTTTAGATTTTTAGAAGTATAGATATATTTTCAGAAGTATATTTATATTTTTAAAAGCATAAAAATACGTGTATAAATATTATTTATACACGTATTTTTATGCTTTTAAAAATATAAATACGCTTTTTTTTTGCATTTACTACAACAATTGTGGTCTATACTGATTAAAAAAATTCTTTTGCCACATACGCAAGTCGTTAGCGTTCTAGCGGCAACAAGTCGTTGCCAGATGTTTCATCTGTATATTTTCGTTGATTATTGCTGAAAACTCGACGGGATTCCGTCGTTAGGGATTCGTCATTGTTAATTCAACTACAAATAGTATAAATAGTTGATATTTAATTATATAAAATACTATGCATATTAGGTTTTTGACATTAAACCATAACTTAAATTTTTTTTAAAGACATATCTTGTAATTTTCCATTTTTTTATTTGACATTTTTAATAGGCTTATCGTCAATTTTTCAGTTTTTAACAACTTTTCCTTGAAAAATGATATATTTTTTTCAAAAAAACCATTATATTTAACAATTTTTTTTCCGAAAAACCTTCGCATTTGACAAATGTTAGGAATATAATTTCAGCTTTCATGTTTTTACATTAGAAACATTTTCAATCTTAGAAGAAATTTTGATCCAATAATGTCATTACATTAATTCGAGACTCAAATTTTTGTTTCCGTTGAACCAACTTTCTTCTTTTGACTCATAATTTTCATGTTCTTTCTTTGTTGCTCTTTAATGGCTTTCAACATTATAATGTGAAGAAAACATTTGATTTATAACACATGAAAACCAATACTCTAAATTGGCTTAATATATTTGATTGTTTTAAAGATCAAACAAATGATAGACTTTGAACAACAATCTATGTTTGACATCTAATCTAAGCTTTCATTTTTTCTCCGTTAGAAATATTCATTTTGGCAACAAAAATCGGTTATACCGTCTTTCTCTTTGTTTTGAATAAAATAAAAAATCTCCTTTATATTTAATGTTTAAAACTAAAAATCAACACCATAAACAACAGCAACAACAATAAAAACATGGTAATCATGAATCAAAATAAAAAGCTTGGTTAAAAAAAAGTTCAGTTCTATACAAAAAAATTTGAGTCTCAAAACAATTAATGCTATTATTATGTATCATATCACTTCTAAGTTTGAAAATATTTCTAAATAATAACACATGAACGCTGAAACTAGATTTCAAAAGCAACGTCAAATGTAGGGTTTTTTTCAAAAAAAAAAATCGTTAAATGTGAGGGGTTTTTTGGGAAAAGAAGTCGAAGGTTTTCCAAAAAAAATATACTCTAAAACCGAAAATTACCAGTAAATCTACTAAAAGGGAAAAAATAAACAAATGAAAAATACTAAGTCTTTCTTAGAAAAAAACAACTTAAAGTTCAATACGAGTATATATATATATATATATATATATATATATATATATATATATATATATATATATATATATATATATATATATATATATATATATATATATATATATATATATATATATATATATATATATATATATATATATATATATATATATATAAAGTCTTTTATGTAATTAATCCAACGACAAGTTGTTAGAAAACCCTTTGAATGCCACGAATCAGTGCCAATGTCAAGTCGTTGGTAGACCCCTTTCACATTTATCAACCAACCATTTTCACATTTGTCACTCAACCAAATACTAGAACAAAAGTTTCTATATCTATATCTATATCTATCTATATAACTCTTATAATAGAGGTCATCTAAATGAATATGGTTCAAGATAGGTCTCATTCTTGCACCATATTCATTTGAAACCTCAACCTCTTCATCTTTCAACTAATTATTAAAAACCACTGAAGAGTTTTTAACTCATATATTATAATTACTAAGTATTTAAACTAATAATGATATAATTTATGAGTATCAAATGAATTGTAGTTGAATAGTCTTTTTTTACTATAAAAGAGGACAATCATTTGAGTAACACAAAAATACAAATCACATACAAAGCGAAAAAAATCATATAGAAAGAATGCCAAGGTTTAAAGATATTTGTGTTGGCTTGAGTTTTATTTTTCTGATATATTTCGAGCCATCTTACGATGATCATACAACCATTATCGACGAAGAAAATGTGTGTGTATGAAACACATTTCGCAATGAAGTTATTATATTTTACTATGTTTTATGTTTATTTTGTAACTCAAATGTAAGCTTATGTAATTACTTGATAATTTGGATTATTATTTGAGATTTTTGGTATTCTTATTTCATCAATTAGAATAGTATACATCTTCATGTAATGCAAGCTTTGATATTTTATTGTTATGTTTTATGATATATTTTGAGCCTATTACATTGATCATACAACCATTATCGACGAAGAAAATGTGTGTGTATGAAACACATTTCGCAATGAAGTTATTATATTTTACCGTGTTTTATGTTTATTTTGTAACTCAAACTTAAGCTTATGTAGTTACTTGATGATTTGGATTATTATTTGAGATTTTTGGTATTCTTATTTCATCAATCAGAATAGTATATATCTTCATGTAATACAAGCTTTGATATTTTATTATCATATGTTATGTTTGTGATTTATAAAATAAAATCTTATTTATATATTTGGGTGTTTAGTATTTTGAAAGAACTTTATTCATAATTAGTTAAATAGATATTATATTTTATAATTTATATTTAAACGGACATTCAGGAAAATTATAAAAAAACACAAGAATACTTGAATAGATTATTGAAAAAAAATAAAACAAGTAAATCAATAAATAATTGTTATTGCATTTCTAATAAAATTATAATTAAAAATTTAATTTGATCGAAATAAACGATTTTACAAAATACTTAGTAAATCATACATATAATCAATACTTAAATTTGATTAAATTGAATAATTTTTACAAAATATTTAGTTCATCATATATTATAATTATCTTCTAAGAAATAAAGTTTGTTAATATATAAGTACATTTACAATTACCTACATATTATAATTATTAATAGATGTATTTTTATTTCAATCACGTTTATTTAAAACTCTTATGACTTTTCATGTTTTTTTAATAATAATGTTAATGTTAGTTTATAATCAACATATTACGATAAATATATATTATAATGATATTATCACTTGAATCATGGTGATTCATTTTAAAAAATTATTAGTTTTTAATTGTTTAAAATAAATGATGAAACATGATTTTAATTTTATTGTATATGTAATTTTTAGCATTAAATGTACGGAAAACACGCTTTTAGTATGTTTATTAAATCAATACAAACATTATTATTAGTTTGTAATCGTAAATGTTAAGACAAAGTTAGATATTATAATGATACTGTCACATTAATTAATGTAGTTTACTTTAGTTAAACATTAGTATTTAGTTGTTTAAGTATTGACGATAAAAATATGTTAGTTTATTACCAATAAGTCTAAAAAAATTACACAGTATAGATTCCAGTTATACTATGATTTTTTTAACCATTATCCTGAAATTTCTTCTTGTTTAATTATTATGATATTATTTAACTATTTATTTATTTATTTATTGATTTTTTAGAACGAATGTCTTGATATAATATAATTTATTAGTGATACATCAACTTTTTATTTGTTATATACAATTATTAGTACATAGTAGATAACAATGACTTATAGTTTTTAACAAAACATATGCATTATTAGTCTAACTACATAATTTTGTTTTCTGCACAACGCGCAAGGATTCGCCTAGTACTTAGTATGGTAGCATAGAAAGTCAATTTTTACGACACTTTACAAACACTTAGTCTCATATGTTATACCAATGTCAACTCTCCCGACGACCTACTACCGTTGTTATCGTTGTTAGATTCTTCATCACCAAAGGTCAATATACTTATAGTATTTATTAGTCGGTTTTCATTGATTTATAGAAAATATTTTAGAACAACTAATTCACACACATTATTATACTTCTAAATCTATATTTTTGATTTTATATGAAACTTGAATCATCAACCTATTGTCTGATGATCATATTTTTATACCATTAGACATAAAACCTTTGATTATTTATAATCTTATTTACTTATTATTAGTTATTAATCTGTTAAGATTTATAAACAATTATGTCAATACATTTATCATTACAGATTAATGCTATCATAATATAACTTAGATTGTATTTTTTGATTTATGTCCTCTTAACTAACATAAACACTAAACCAAACCAACAAATATTTAACTAATCAATATATTTGATAGTTAAACTAAAATTGAGAAAAAGTTTAAACACCATAATCAATTATTCATGTTTTTAGTAGTCATGAATTTTTTGTATGTGTTCGGTTTTTAAACATTTTTCTCATTTTATATTCTTACTACACGTATGTCTTTGTACGTTTTGTAAAAAAACAAAAAAAATGTACTCTAAAACCGAAAATTACCAGTAAATCTACTAAAAGGGAAAAAATAAACAAATGAAAAATACTAAGTCTTTCTTAGAAAAAAACAACTTAAAGTTCAACAGGAGTATATATATATATATATATATATATATATATATATATATATATATATATATATATATATATATATATATGTATATATATGTATATATATATATATATATATATATATATATATATATATATATATATATATATATATATATATATATATATATATATATATATATATATATATATATATAAAGTCTTTTATGTAATTAATCCAACGACAAGTTGTTAGAAAACCTTTTGAATGCCACGAATCAGTGCCAATGTCAAGTCGTTGGTAGACCCCTTTCACATTTATCAACCAACCATTTTCACATTTGTCACTCAACCAAATACTAGAACAAAAGTTTCTATATCTATATCTATATCTATTTATATAACTCTTATAATAGAGGTCATCTAAATGAATATGGTTCAAGATAGGTCTCATTCTTGCACCATATTCATTTGAAACCTCAACCTCTTCATCTTTCAACTAATTATTAAAAACCACTGAAGAGTTTTTTACTCATATATTATAATTACTAAGTATTTAAACTAATAATGATATAATTTATGAGTATCAAATGAATTGTAGTTGAATAATCTTTTTTTACTATAAAAGAAGACAATCATTTGAGTAACACAAAAATACAAATCACATACAAAGCGAAAAAAATCATATAGAAAGAATGCCAAGGTTTAAAGATATTTGTATTGGCTTGAGTTTTATTTTTTTGATATATTTCGAGCCATCTTACGATGATCATACAACCATTATCGACTAAGAAAATGTGTGTGTATGAAACACATTTCGCAATGAAGTTATTATATTTTACTATGTTTTATGTTTATTTTGTAACTCAAATGTAAGCTTATGTAATTACTTGATAATTTGGATTATTATTTGAGATTTTTGGTATTCTTATTTCATCAATTAGAATAGTATACATCTTCATGTAATGTAAGCTTTGATATTTTATTGTTATGTTTTATGATATAATTTGAGCCTATTACATTGATCATACAACCATTATCGACGAAGAAAATGTGTGTGTATGAAACACATTTCGCAATGAAGTTATTATATTTTACCGTGTTTTATGTTTATTTTGTAACTCAAACTTAAGCTTATGTAGTTACTTGATGATTTGGATTCTTATTTGAGATTTTTGGTATTCTTATTTCATCAATCAGAATAGTATACATCTTCATGTAATACAAGCTTTGATATTTTATTATCATATGCTATGTTTGTGATTTATAAAATAAAATCTTATTTATATATTTGGGTGTTTAGTATTTTGAAAGAACTTTATACATAATTAGTTAAATAGATATTATATTTTATAATTTATATTTAAACGGACATTCAGGAAAATTATAAAAAAACACAAGAATACTTGAAGATTTTATTGAAAAAAAATAAAACAAGTAAATCAATAAATAATTGTTATTGCATTTCTAATAAAATTATAATTAAAAATTTAATTTGATCGAAATGAACGATTTTACAAAATACTTAGTAAATCATACATATAATCAATACTTAAATTTGATTAAATTGAATAATTTTTACAAAATATTTAGTTCATCATATATTATAATTATCTTCTAAGAAATGAAGTTTGTTAATATATAAGTACATTTACAATTACCTACATATTATAATTATTAATAGATGTATTTTTATTTCAATCACATTTATTTAAAACTCTTATGACTTTTCATGTTTTTTTAATAATAATGTTAATGTTAGTTTATAATCAACATATTACGATAAATATATATTATAATGATATTATCACTTGAATCATGGTGATTCATTTTAAAAAATTATTAGTTTTTAATTGTTTAAAATAAATGATGAAACATGATTTTAATTTTATTGTATATGTAATTTTTAGAATTAAATGTACGGAAAACACGCTTTTAGTATGTTTATTAAATAAATACAAACATTATTATTAGTTTGTAATCGTAAATGTTAAGACAAAGTTAGATATTATAATGATATTGTCACATTAATTAAGGTAGTTTACTTTAGTTAAACATTAGTATTTAGTTGTTTAAGTGTTGACGATAAAAATATGTTAGTTTATTACCAATAAGTCTAAAAAAATTCCACAGTATAGATTCCAGTTATACTATGATTTTTTTAACCATTATCCTGAAATTTCTTCTTGTTTATTTATTATGATATTATTTAACTATTTATTTATTTATTTATTGATTTTTTAGAACGAATGTCTTGATATAAGATAATTTATTAGTGATACATCAACTTTTTGTTTGTTATATACAATTATTAGTACATAGTAGATAACAATGACTTATAGTTTTTAACAAAACATAAGCATTATTAGTCTAACTACATAATTTTGTTCCTGCACAACGCGCGATGATTCGCCTAGTACTTAGTATGGTAGCATAGAAAGTCAATTTTTACGACACTTTACAAACACTTAGTCTCATATGTTGTACCAATGTCAACTCTCCCGACGACCTACTACCGTTGTTATAGTTGTTAGATTCTTCATCACCAAAGGTCAATATACTTATAGTATTTATTAGTCGGTTTTCATTGATTTATAGAAAATATTTTAGAACAACTAATTCACACACATTATTATACTTCTAAATCTATATTTTTGATTTTATATGAAACTTGAATCATCAACCTATTGTTGTCTGATGATCATATTTTTCTACCATTAGACATAAAACCTTTGATTATTTATAATCTTATTTACTTATTATTAGTTATTAATCTGTTAAGATTTATAAACAATTATGTCAATACATTTATCATTACATATTAATGCTATCATAATATAACTTAGATTGTATTTTTTGATTTATGTCCTCTTAACTAACATAAACACTAAACCAAACCAACAAATATTTAACTAATCAATATATTTGATAGTTAAACTAAAATTGAGAAAAAGTTTAAACACCATAATCAATTATTCATGTTTTTAGTAGTCATGAATTTTTTTGTATGTGTTCGGTTTTTAAACATTTTTCTCATTTTATATTCTTACTACACGTATGTCTTTGTACGTTTTGTAAAAAAATTATTATATCGTAAAAATTGATAAATATATATTATTGAAAATAACTCAAAATATCATAAATAATCAATATTTTATTATATAAAATACTGTGTATTTTAGGTTCTTCAGATTAATCCATAACTTTAAAAAAAAATCTTAAAAAATACCTTGCAATGTTCCATTTTTTATTTGACACTTTTAACAAGTTCATCAGTAATCTTTCGATTTTAAACAATTTTTTTCCTAAAAAACTGTCATTTTTTTCGTGAAAAACCTTTATGTTTAACAATTCTTTTTTGAAAAACCCTCATATTTGACATTTTTTTTGGAATATAATTTCAGCTTTCATTTTTCCCCATTAGAAACATTTTAAATTTTAGAAGAAATTCGATCCACAATGAAATATCAATCTTTGGTTTAAAAGGTCCCTGATGTTTTTTTTTGTTTTGCTGTCTAAGGGCATAAAATTCATTTTAACCGGTTAGTTACATCCTTGACTTGTTATTACCCGTCTTCGATGGTAGTTGTGTATTACGTGGTATGTATTATGTCATGTATGCTTCTATATGGAAAAATACACTTTTTCATGATTTATTTATATATCAATACTTTTTAATTTTTATTGTTATTTATGGGATAAAACATAACACTTGTTCATCCTTTTACCTTAATACTTTACGAAGATTTACCTTAGCTTGTGATCTTCCTCCCAAAACCCAAAACGCAGCCTCATTTCCTCCATATTTTCCATTATCGAAAACGAAGATTTAACCTAGCCTGTCGATTTTCATTTAAATACATCATCAGATCTGTGTTTTTCAACGATGCTAACTCCATTGTAGAAGACCAGAGTCCCATTTTGAATCTTTTGAATCAAAACTTCAAGAATCCCTCACAAAAAGGCTTCCTGTAAACTGTATAAAAATACATATTTTATTGATCAAAATTTGGGCGATACACTGGTAACCTCAGGATCAAATGAGATCATGGCTAAATTTTTGACTGACCCTGAAATATTCCGTAAGAGCAATTAGGGCGATGATTTTTCGGAATAGTCACTATGCTTTGAATATGGGCTCGATGAATGATAATACTGGAAAGAGGAATCACAAGGAGTTTCTTTTTGGGATTAAGGGTAAGTTTATCCAAAGAAATGCCCAAATCGATTTTTGTATCGTTTTCTTCTTGTCCTTCTTCATCACTGTTTTGACTGTCATCAGAAAGCAACAACATCGTTCGTGATCTTGGATTCTTCGGCTGCCATTTTAGTAAGGAGGGTTTTTGATCGTTTCAGAGAGGAGATGGAAGAGGGCAAGTGAATATGGAATTAGGGTGTATGAATCGAGTGCTGAAGATGATTATATGAGGAGGTAAAAGGATGAGCAAGGGATCTATGTTTTAGGAGTCTCGATCATTTCAAGAGTCTCAATAGAGGTCAAATGATGTAGCAAGGAACTTGGTTTGTCTTTGCAGAATGATTTTCATATATGTTATTTATGGTGGTGGTGATGAGAGGTTTCGGAAGTAGGTCCGGAGAAGAGTGGGAGATGGATGGTGGTAGTTGTCGGCGGACGACGATGGTGGCGGTTAGTGGACAGTGGTGGTGACCGGTGATCCATGTTGAATGTTCTTCGAATAATAAGAACATCGTTGAGTGTTCTGCCCAATAATCCAAGATTATAAATTTACCAATTTATGAAATATTAAAATGATAGTAATTAGATTAAAAGCAATTAAGTTTTATTTGAACATCCATGTGGACGCCATTTCAGTGCAACGTGGACATGCTGTGTTGACAAAAATGCCATTTAGACTGTCACGTCATCAATGGTACCGAATGACCCCTTCAAATAAGTTACAATGGCCTCTTGAACACACTAAAACAGACTTTATGCCCTTAGACAACAAAAAAGAAATATCAGGGACCTTTTAAACCAAAGATGAATACTTAATTGGGTTACAGTGACATTTTTCCTTATATTAATTTAAGACTCAAACTTTGTTTCCGTTTTTGAACCAACTTCTTTCTTTTGACTCAAAATTCTCATGTTCCTCTTTGTTGATGTTTATTGTGTGCTTAATGGCTTTCAACATAAGAATCTGAAGGAAACATTTGATTTATCACATGTGAAGAACAATAGTCTAAGTTGGCTTGATATCTTAGATTGTTTTAAAAAATCAAACAAATTGATAGCTTTTTAACAACAATCTATGTTTGATATTTAATCTAAGATTTCATGTTTTCTCCGTCATAAATATTGTCAACGTGGATTAGACAATTTTGCTTCACTTGCTACAAGCTTTGAGCATATTGCAAAATTATTTTGATATTTATTTTGGCAACAAGAATCGGTTATGCCACCTTTCCCTTGTTTTGAAAAAAATCAAAAATTTAATTTACATTTAATGTTTAAAACTAAAAAACAACACCATAAACAACAACTATAAGAAGAAAAACATAGTAATCATGAGTCAAAATGAAAACGATGGTTCAAAAGAAAAAGTTTATATTAAATGAAACAAAATTTGAGTCTCAAAAGAATTTAATGACATTATTATGTATCAAATCACTTCTAAGTTTGAAAATGTTTCTAACAAAGAACACATGAAAGCTGAAACTATATTCCAAAAACAACGTCAAATGTAGGAGGTTTTTTGGAAAAAACTGTTAAATAAGGGGTTTTTTTTTGTAAAAAGAAGTCAAAGGTTTTTACAAAAATTGTTCTCTAAAACCGGAAACTTACTAGTAAATCTACTAAAAGGGAAAATAAAAAAATGAAAAAATACCAAGTCTTTTTTTAGGAAAAAGCAATTTAAGGTTCAATAGCAATTTTTTTATGTAATTAACCCAACCACAAAATGGTAGACCCTTTCAATGCCACAAATCAATACTAACTACAAGTGGTTGGTAGACCCATTTCACATTTACCAACCAGCCCTATTCACATTTACCACTCAACCAAATAG